>JAEMWC010000022.1:540000-805000 GCA_016490735.1 Pachyseris speciosa
GCCTTTGAATAAAAAATATCTAGAACACCGATGATTAAAGCAAGGTGTCCGTGTCCCGCTGTCAAAAGATGAAAGATGTGCACCGCCGATCATTTGTTTTGTACTCGAGAGGCAATATAACGTACGGAAACAGAGGAAGTTCGATGATACTCTTGATTGTTTTGTTGTTTCATATTTCGTCATAATTTAAGGAATTAAGTTGTTTGTTAGATAACAGACATTTCTGAAAAGATCCGTTGTGTAACAGTTTGCCAATTATGTTGACTTTTCGTTGCCGGCATAGCATCAGGATGTTTTCTTAGCGGATAACATGTAGTCAGCGATCTTCGGCTATAAATAAAAAGCAAATGCTTGTAATAGTCCAACTTAGGATCGCTTAATTTCCTTTCAGGAAACCAGCTAACGCAAGCAACTGGCGTCTAAATGACTTAATCACGATTAGGGATTCCGGCACAAATGCCGTACCGGTACATGAAACTTCACAAATAGTTTGCGACATCTGACCTCACCACAAATATCGCAAGAATACGGTCAAGTTTGTCAAAATTCTGAAAGCCTCAATAATGTACTGTCTTTAATCCGGGGGCGGAAGCGATTGAGTGAATCTGCTTTGCAGTGTGTGAGTGGGGTGGAGTGAACGCCAGATCCGCTACCTTTCTTTGTTCCCTGATTTGGGAACTGAAGGTTGGTTATTGTTGAGCCCCCTCTATCCTGAAGCGAAATTGACAGAGGAGGGAAGACCCGAAAACAAAACCAGAGAATGGTTCATCTAAAGAAACAAGAGAGAAAGGGAGGTGGGATGGCGAGAGGTATGGTCGGGCAATGGATCAAGAAGATTCCACCTTTTCACCAAGAAACGCTAAGTATCCTAACACACTCTGGAACTCAAAGTTACAAGGAACTTCAGATGTCCTCGAACTCAAAATCTCCCTTTCCAAAGCCTGTTGATTTTTCACAAGTGACGTCCAGTGTCATGTGATGATATAAAATCATTCAGTTTGAGAAACGGAAATGAATGGGCAACTTTTATGCCCTTGAACAAAAGAATGCTAATAAAAGATAAAGTTACCAGGAAAGGATTGTCAAGGTCAGTAGTGAATTTTGCCGTCTTATAACAAATTTCCGTTTAGAGTGAAGTTAATCGAAACACTGCACGCGGCACTGAAAAACAAGCAAATTAACCCAGGTATGCGTGACATACCGTATATCATCGAAAGATAGATTTAGTTAAGAAAAGTTTCTTTATTCTTCAAATCCATTCTCTCGCCGGGTTTAATTTCCTCTTGGTGCGAATACCAACATTTCCTCATGAACAAAAAAATATATTTATATCGATCTTTTTTAATAACATTCTGTTTGATATCACCTACCCCACACTCTTAAAAGTTAGGGATACATACACAAATTATGTGTCTAGGTAAGCTGAAAGCCACTCATTGGGCACTAAGGCATTACCCCTTAAATCTACCAAATAAAGTTTGAGCCTGAGCATTAGCAGCCACGGACAGCTGTTTCGGCCTTGTTAGGCCTTCATCAGTATGAATAGCCAATACCCAGGCTCAACTACCCACATGAATAAAACAAAAACGACCAGCTCCCAGATGGCTTGTTAGCTCAAGTCGGTAGAGCGCTGCACCGGTATCACAGAGGTCGTGGGTTCGAATCCCGTACAAGCCTGAATTTTTTCAGGCTTTATTTTCACTCTCGACTGCTTTAGTAGTGTTCATAACTGCGATGATCAGTCACATATTTAATCATTAATCCGCAGTTCAAATATATGATTTTCATATATTCATTCTCATATGAATAAAACAAGCAGTGAAAATGTGAAGCTTATGGGATAATAATAATAATAATTGAAATATTAATAATAATAATAATAATAATAATAATAATAATAATAATATATATACAGGGTAACCACTTCAGTTGTACACAAAAAACACAATAAAGCTAAAATAGAAAGTAACCTAAATGGTAAAAGTTATAAAAACGGTAGAATGTTAAAAATTCTAAAAACATATGAGTTAAAAATGTGATGTGGCTAGGAGCGACAAGGATACCTGAACTGGTTTCGCGAGCCCATTGATAGGCACTTGAAGTTGACCCAACGTTTTTAACTATTGCATCAGCTTTAACCTTTTACTGATTAAGGAGAAGTAATTATGTTCAGGTGACAGATTTTTGTTTCGTTGTTTCTCCACTGATTATAGGGGAAACTGCGACTGATTTTCCCTTGTAAAAGTCTTGCTAAAGGGTTCAGATTTCATCCCAGGTGACTTACGGGTTATGTAGAAAAGGGCGTGTTATTTAATTACCCGATTCTTGGTCTCTGACGTAGCTGATTGAGATTAGAAACTTCTGTGTAATTAAACAATTACCAGATTGATAAACGAAATAAATTGTTTAGTATCGCAGTGTTTTGGGCGTGGAAGCTGTTGGGATCTCTTGTTGGTGATATTCACGATATAGGTTTTGCATTTTAAGAAAACTGTTGTTTACTCTGCGGAAAGCCAATCGTCCTGGTTCCAAACTCATTAGAACTTTGAGCGTAACAAAACAATGGTCTGGAAAATCCTTTTTCGTCGTTAACAATACAACACAAAAACAGTATTGAAATCCTTAAGCCGCTAGTGGTCGACGTTTAACCAACAGAAATGTGAACGATGGCGGCACTCACGAATATGCCAGCAGATATTTATTTTCAATAAAATATAATATAACGTGATTAATCTTCAACTCAGTGACACTTTCTTCTTAATTTTATATTAAGGAATGTTGTAACTTTCTCTTTCGTTAGGTTTCGGTGCGGGAGTAAAGTGAAAACAGAGAACAGTTCGTAAACATTGTGTGAATAACCATAAACGGCAAGGTTTTGATGCACGGATAATTTATTTCTCCTAATAATGCACAATTAATAGCTTAAGTTTTCTGCTGGAAATGCATGTCTTTAACGCGAAGTTTTAAGTTTCGGGGAACCCTGCAGTTGGGATGGAAACTTTTTTTTGTTGTGTTTTATGAAGTCTGGTCCGACGAAAGTTTTGAGCGCGTTATTTGATTGGTCGTTCTGGAACCGTAATTATCAGACATTACCATGTGACGTCATCGCGCGGGCCCATCTCGCTTCTTATTCACAATTTGCATGGAGGAATCTTGTGACAACTTTGAGACTGTATTTCGCTCATTTTGCCCTAGTTACTCAACACTTCGCGTTGGAACGTGCACAAGACATCAATCCTCGATTAATCGTTCAAACTGAATCGATTCGAGCACGTGCAAAAGCTCGTATTTCGTGTGTTAATCTACAATGATCTAGAGAGTCGCCACAGGGATAGAGTTCGAAGCGAATTGTTGTGAGTGGACCGATCGAGTTTCCTGTGCTCCATTGCCGACAGTTTTCCTTCCTGCAAACCGGTGCTGCTTAATTTGGTTTCACTGTGTAAGGAATGACACCGGAAATCGAGTTGGGGAGAAGATCTTGACGATATGCCCGAAATCGGTGAGCTGTGTTTCTGTGATGCTTGCCTTCTGTTCATCTTGTTGTGTAAAGTTTTCACCCGTTGGTTGTTGTTGTCAGTTTTCCTGAAACCGCGATAGCCTTGCGAAGGACGAACGCCTTAACTCTTTACCTTGTCAGAGGGGAATTTAAGTGTCGTTTTAAGTAGTTTCTGTTTAGAAATAAGAACGAGTTTCAGAGGTTTTCTACAGAATTTCGTATTAGTTTTGGTCGGGTTAATACACGATTTTGTGTCGTGTTATGATTCGTGGCATTGGCGCTCATAGCTAACACAGTGATTTCTTATATTCTAGGTCGGGATGATTTCGACCACTATGGAAAAGGTAGGGAAATTGTCTTCAATCCTTGCTATTTATTTGTTTAGCTAGCGACTGCAGCATAATAGAATGGGTTTATCGGATTTCTATGAAGTTTGTACATGCTGAAAGTGCCACTAGAAAAAATGGTGTATGTATTTAATATGTGAACGTGTGATACGTCTTCACCTTGGAAGCTTAATATCTGAAGGATAGTTAGTTCAAGTTAGATGTTGTTAGAAGTTTACAATAGTCGAATCTTACGGCAATTGAGGAAGCGTTTATTAAACCCAAAGAAAATTTAAATTTTTGTTTGGTTAAGTCAATTCGTAGATTGGTTGCAAATGCAAAATGGACGCGTGAGTACACAATTCGCTTTTGATTTTGAACTTGTCGGAGGTCTTGGGACAAAAGAAGCTCTCTGAGGGTCACAAGAAAGATTATTCTGGATTATTTTGGTATTTGTTTTCTTATTGACTTTAGAATGAATTGGAAGGAAGCGCGTAAGGGTGAACGTGAACGCTGGAGGAAATCTCAAAGGGCTTCCCCTTGCAATACCAGTAGCTTTGCATTTGTTTCTGACAAGCGTGATTTAGGTTTAGTCATTGTCAGCTTGTCCAAATGTTTCTTATCGTAGCGCACTTAACCTGATAAATGGTACTATTGCAGGGGCGTACATAATTTGAAAAGTAAATTTTTTTGTTAAGTACCAACCTTTGAACTGTTGCAGGCGAAAGAAAGGTTTGCCAAGGGAAACTGTGCTCGAGTAACGTTCAGACAGAAAAAGAATTCGCAGTTAAGGTGAGATTAGTATCCTTGTGTTCGAGATGAACCATTAGCGATGTACGTGATTGCTTGTAGTAGTTGGGTTGTCACAAGATTTGTTTAACTTTCTGCAAGGTACAGAGCAGAATGGATTGATTTGAATTTGCATATTTACGGGCCTCGAACTTTACTAAAACCACCTGATTCAATTTCATTGCCTCTTGTCGGTTTAAACGGCCATCGGTTTTGATTACCAGCCTCGGTTGTAGCAAAATTACAGAAAATGACGATGTTGGTGTTTTAACATTTTTCTTAGTTATATGTCTTGACTTGCAAGAAAGTGAAGCGTATTTTTGAGTTTTACTTCAATCTTGCGTGAGGTCCGTGTGGGAATTCGGCTCTCACATGTTTCAAAGCCTTATTTTTAGTTCCGAACATGTACATGCGACTTGTCTATCATTCTACGTGTAATATCAAATTGCAGGTGGTAAGGTCAGGATGTTTTTCAAAAAGAAAGAATGGTGATGCAAAGGAAAACTTCTCTTGAATAATGATTCCAAAAATCTTAGAGATATATGTCAGGACTACAGTAGTGTTTTGGTTTGAGGTAGGTCATCATCGACACCTCAGTTATTTCCGCCAAAAATAATTGTGGGACACACACAACCCCATGATGGGAGGGTTTTAGTTTTGGCATTTTGTTCCAACTTTGATTTGCTGTAGTAAAAGCTTGATCATGCTGATGCCATAATCTTATAAGAACACTCTTCAAATCTGCGTCGCCCAGTCTTAGAATGGAAAGTTAAAAGTAGACACCTTCAAGTCTGGACTGGGAAGACTTTTTATTTGACTTTTTACTTAGTCTGCACACATTTTTAAAAATGGGAACACAAATTTTTTCAGCAGTTTCTATTGTCATGTGAGGTAGTTACCCTAAAATTCTTCATCGTGGATCTCCCCAAATGTGAGTCATGGCCCATTATAGTCAGGTGTTTTAAGGGAAATTCCCCTTAATAAAGCCTTCCTTGAAACAAAGCCCTTACTAAAATATAGTAGTTCCCTTAAAAGGGTGTTTGAACAGATACAGTGTATTAGTACATGGTTTATTTACGGAAGTTTTCAGTGTTCCGTTTGATTTTCAGATAAAACCCTTATAATTATAAGTTCACACTTTCATTACTAGGCACATGTAACTCTAACTTTCAAGCTCCCAAAGTGTGTTCTATTTGAGTTCTGTTTTGTAATGGTGCTTTTGTAATTGTGTTTGTGTTAAATTTTTCCAGTACTGATTTTTGCAGTTAAGAGAGCTGTTAAATTCAGACGCTAAAATTAATGTGAATGGGAGTTAGAATTTTGATTGAAAGAAGTTCCAGGTTGGAAAAAACTTACATTCATAAGGTCTGGCCATCCTACAACATTAACTTCATTTATGGAACTATTAATCTGTTTTTCCTCAATCTATAATGAATCTAATAACAACATCAAGTCAACATTTTATTTTTACATAAATTTTCTTATTACATCACATAACTGTTTCATCAGCTTTTGAATTACTATGGATCATCTCAAACAACTTGCCTATAATCCCAGGGCTTGAGCTTGACTTCTGGTATAGCATTTTTTCCTCATTGTTCAATTGTCATTTCTTTTTGACATTGATTGATCATCACCTGTTGTTTCTGAACAGTACAATCATGATGCCCAAAATACAGCTCTGGTCACATTTACAAATATTACATGGTATATTGTATTTCACATAATTATGTTTGCCCATGGCAAGATATGGATGTCTTACTATCATAAAACAGAATTATTTTAGAGAACTGTAGTAAGAACGAGCAAGATACAGCTTTACAGGTTTCAAGAGGTTTTAAAATAACTTTTGTGTTTTGATGATACCATATTAAGTCAATTATGGCTAAGTTTAGAGGTCGGTCATGGCTTTCTATAGCTGGTCCATAGTTCTCCACGTCCTTGGCTTGATGTTGTGATGTTGTCATGGATGTGTTATTTGCTTTATTGCACCTGAATGTTTGAAACTGCTGTATATTGTCATTAGAGCAAGATCTTTGGCTAAATTCTGTAAGTGGAAAGGGTTTACAGCTACACACATTTCAAGGCTGTATTTATAGCAAAACTTCTGCTTGAGCTCCAAAATTCTTAAAACATTTTCTTTGGAAAGAAGCCCCTACTCTGAGGCTTATTCCTTTGCACTCTCTAAGTAATGCATTGGTACAAGGTACATATCAATATCACCCCTGTTGTTTGCCATGGTATTATTACAAAAAAAAAAAAAAAAAAAAAAAAAAGAATTGTTGAAATTTTCAGCTTTGTCCTTTGGTATGAATGTCTTGAACTTTGGATGTTTTACAAGATTTTGAAAAAAAATTATATTCTTTTTTTTTGGTGATGAATTGAATGAATCCAAACAAGGCAATGTCTTGGCACATGCATAATCCTGCCTCTCACATGATTCATTTCCTGGAAAGAAGCTTATTCAGGAGAGGGTCATTTGATAAAAAAAAATGGTTACTACTGAGTTTCTTTGTGCAAGTATATGGGATTGCCATCAGACTAAATTTGTTGCAAGTTCAACATAACCATGGGCAACAAATGATCATGGATCAGGTTATGAAAACAGCGGTATGATGCAAATGTTAATAATATTACAAAGTGCCTTGTTTCACATAGCAATCCCACATGAAAAAGCTGCTCGTTTGAATTTGAAGGGTCAAACTTAAGACATACGTATATGTTGTAGTTCAATTTTATCCTTGGTTCAATTTTTATTTTCCTTTGTTTTGTACTCATTATCATACATTACCATGCACAAGAACAAAAGAAAATAAAAACTGAACCAAGGATAAAATTGAACTACAACATATACACTGTGGTTTAATGTCCTTGCACAGTGTAGTGAACATCAACTGAAGAATTGTATAATTTGTGGCTGAGAAGTTTATCTGAAAGCCTTTTTCATCACAACATGATAGTAATACAACTCTGATGCCATTATTCTATAACTTTTTACTTATACAGTACTGCTCAAAAGTAAGTTACCAGTCGCGTCGCGTTTCCTTCATGATGCGATAAATTTCTGATGACTTTGCAACGCGACATCAATTAATTTTTGCGTAACGCTTTCTAAGTGCAGAGCTCTATTGTTCTGCCGAATTTGAGTCATTCATATGTGTAGTTCACTTCTGTGCAAATAAATGTAGCATCATTGAATTCATTACAAAGAAAAAATAAAAAAATCAGTGTATCAGTGATTTCCAGACTGATTGATACAGTGTTTATGAATTTCTAATGGTGGCTGATCCAATTTTGATCCTAAAAGGAAACTAATCACATACAAATCAGAACAGGATAAACAGAATTTTCCAGAACTTAAAACTGTCACAAATAAATTTGCCTCTAAAGTTTCATGTGATATGCAGTTGATATTGTTTCCTTGAGGAAAGCAAGCTTAATTAACCTTCAGGATAAATGTAAACAGAAATTTTAAACCTTAAACAAAAGTTGGATTGTATCAAGAGAAATGAAAAAAAAAGGATTAGTCATACCTGCATGTTTATATATATAATATGCTCATTTTTTCATGTATGAAACATTTTTATTGTTTGTTCAGTATGATTTTATTACCACTGTAAGCCATTTAATGTGATAAACCCACCATCAAGGTCAAATATTGGAGAAAACGGGGTAATAAGTATAGATGTTCTTCATTGTTGCCGTAAATCACTAAACCTTGGTGTGGTGAGATACTTGTAATCATTAGTTCTGTGTGCCACAATAATATTACCGGTAATATTACTTGAAAGGAATATTAATTTTATTATTTATTTCCCTTGTATTTATATTGTTAAAGGGCAAGGCAAACCAAATTTATTTGTGTACAGTTTTCAATGTAATTAGAAGCTTGAAGTTTGTGGAATAGTTTATGGGCATTTAACTTGAAATCTAGCTGTGAACTTAATACGGTAGATAAAATTCCATCACATACTGCATCTAAGACATGAATTTTGACATGTGCACATTATATGGTTAATGAAAATAATGGACTTTCAGAGGTGCCGACCTGTTCGGTTCAACAGATCAATTTTCAGTATTATTCCAGCATTAGGAAGTTTTTTTTTTAGATATTATCTCTTTCCTGCAAACCACAACATACAGGAAGATATTTGCTCAGCTTGTGTTGCAAGTTTCAGTCGTTTTCTGTGACTCATAATGTACTGTCAGTGGTTATTTTTTGCTTGTGTACAGGATATTAATAAGAAAGCTGCATTGTCATTAGCTTCCACAAAAACCAGTTTACTCCATAATAATGCAATGAAGTTAGACCTGCTGAAGATGTGGTTTGTGTTCTGGCAGTAATTCTCTTCATATCCAGTTATCTCACTTCCTGATGAGATTAAGTAATGTAATAGTTCATCATATAAGAGCTTAGAGAGTGACAAGAAACACAGTATTGCGCACAGTTTGGGTAGGACTCTGCTTAAATTGTCAAACATTAAGGAATCCTGACACAGAGTTCAAGTCAAAAATCCTTTAAATGTCAATATTTGGTTATCAGTGGTATTTCTCATTTTGCAAAAATTAATGGTGACCTTGATCTGAAATCCAACGTGACAATATTTGAATGTTCTGTATGAATGTTTATTTTCTTAGTTTGTACTTATAATATAAGTTTTATCTGGACAATCTCTCTATTGTTCTTCTGGAAAGCAAAGAATCTTAAAAATTTCAAAAATGCTTTTGTGGAAGGGCAGTCGAGACAAAACAGATTATTTTTTCCCTGGCATTAAAAATACATACTCTTATGTTTCCTAAATCATGAGTATGTTGTAGACTATATTGTTTTTTAGAGTTAGTAAAAGCAATGATGCAAAGCGTGGCTCTGCTTGATAGGTGTGCTGGAAAATATATGTAGTCCCAGAAAGTGATGAGTTTAGGTTATCTTGAGTCATTTAATTGTATGTTGTGATAAATATGCTATTATTCTATTTTCTATCAGAAAGGTGCCATTCTTTTTTTCTAACCAATCGTTACAAATGTGTTTTGTGATAAAAGAACAATGGATTATATATTTTGTCTGGGATATTTGAACTTTTGGCTTCTCCTATCTGAAGGCGTCTAGGCACTGTTGTTGGGTCTTTTCACACATTTCTGCATGAAAATGAAAAAGGTAAAATGATATGAGGAAGGAGAGTTGGACATTGGATGTTTGACATAAATATAGTTATTGTAGCTGGACAAATGAATGTCAAACAGGAGAAAATAATTTTGCTTAACCTTGGCCTTGCAAAATTAATTATCAAGTCAATGTTAATGTGTTCAATTGCATGGATAGTGATAATTGTTATGTGCATAAAATGTTACCTGTAATTACTTATTTAATTTATAGTTGAAATCATTCATGTTCAGAAAAGGTCTGAAACTGTATTCTGCAGCTTTGTGTTACCAGTTACTCCAGAGGCGCTTCTAATTTTTAAGCATGTGCTTGCTGAAATGTTGAACTGCAATGTTGTTGGTTGTGGGTTAAATTTGTATGTATTGGAAAAAAAATCAAACCAATGTGATTTTATTTTCTCCTTTGGTCTGGATTATAGTCAATGAATGTGAAACAATGGAATAAATTAGAGTTCTATTAAAAAAAATTATACCTACACAGTGTATCAATACTGAAGTAAGACCCATTGAGTTGTAATTTCCTGTAGTCAGTGAAATTCTTAAGTGTGACTCTTAACCCTTTCACTCCCAAGAGTGACTTTATAGATTTTACTCTGTCTAACGCCAGACGATTTTACTCGTCAAAGGGAGACCCCTTGGGAGTGAAAGGGTTAAAATGAAACTGAGTCAGGAGTACCAAATTCTGCAAGAGCCGGTTAATATTCTGGTAAAGTTGTTTCTAACTTTTTAGTACATGTATATCAATGGAAAGCATTCATCAGTACTTTGCTATGGTGCCACTTGGCTTTGATTATCAAACCTTAACAACTGCATCGCTAAATGGAGGTTGGGTGGTTGAGACATCCAGGAGCTTCCACTATTGGCAGCCAGCTCCTAGATGAAGACTGCTCCCATGGCTGGCAAATCCTGGCAACCCAGCCATGAGCTCCCACGCAGTAAGAGGAACAGGTACCTGTCACACTGTCGAAACAGTGGAAAGAGGGAGGGAAGGGGGTGGGAAGAGAACTGCCTGGGCAGTGAGCTGTCATGTAAAAGTAATAACGCCAGAGGGAAACACCTCCTGTCCGCAACGCTACGACCCACAAGCACATGACACCACTGACTACCAACAGGAACTCAAGCGCTCTTTGTTGTTAACTCCGTTAAATTACATATAACTGCATTAAAATGTTGAGATTCAATTTGTGCTTAGGTTCTCCAGTTTTGTTCTCAGGTTTGTCACCATGAAGATTGCCAGGAAACAAATGATGGAAACCCTCTTTTACTCTGCTTAAGATGCGATGAGGTTCACCACCTCGGTGCAGGCTCAAACCATGCAAGATTCGATGTACCAGGTAAGATTCCTTGTTCAGTTTACACACGCTTCTTCAGTTATTGTTAGTGCACATTTGCACCACAAATGCATTGTTAAAGATCAGATCTCTGAAATGCAGCACTTGCTTCAGGAAAATGATTGTACAAATGTACTTTTTAATGTCCTGGCTATGCATTATGAGTATTTGTCAGATTGCAACTTGTGCCTATAGATACAGTGAATGAGGCCTTCCAAGGGGTAGAAGCGACTAGCGACATGGGTTTTGAAAACAGTCGACAATCCTCTCCCAAAACACCGGCAACTGACAGAAATTGGCAGAAAATGTGCAACAGTTTGCGACAGCGACAATTCACATTCCATTCCTCTTTGTTTTTTTTGTGACAGCGACATTTGTCCCTAAAGAAACAAGCGACAGACAGAGTCGAAAACGAGCAACAAAGCGACACCAGACCACCTCTTTGAAGGCCTCGTGAATCTTGCGAGGTTTAAAGGCAAAAAGCTCACACTGTAGATCAATAAAATCTGTATTTTTTCTGTGCAGAGAGGCCAAATACATTTGTTAGGACACCATCAAGTCACTCAGCAGGCTCAGATTCAGGAAATGAAGATGATGTGGAATCTGAACCTAATAACAAAGTGTGAGTGTTATATTCTGTGCTTTGATTTATGTGGGAAGATGTTTGTAGGTGAATTTTCAGTCTAGGTGGCAGCATTAGTTTTCAGGGCAATCTGAGAAGGTTGTATGGAACAGGTGGGAGTACTTATCAGTGTTTTTATTTGTTCTTATACCTGTATTGATTTTGTTTGGATACCTGGATGTAGAGAAATGAAATAGTACTCTTGAAAATTTAATGCTTTATTTAAAGTTTTCCAGGTGTTTGGAAATCAGATCTATGCTTGGTAACACAAGCATGATAACGTATATTGCTTTGGCAAAGTTCCTCTGGGAAGTATTTGTAATTACAGATTATTTGTTTGCATTAGGACTTAGTGAAGGATGTATTGTCAACAGTCCATGTATAGTTTATTTAAAATCTTCTACAATGTATATTATTATAGCTTTTTTATAATTGATGTTTTTTTGGTTATAAATATAGATTGTTTTTGAATGGATACATTTGAACGTCTTGACTTGTAGATCCCAGGGTTTTCATTAAGAAAATTATTGTTAGTAGTAACAGGAGAATAGTGTACTAAAGTAACAGGCGAATTATTATGAAAGGGCAAAGCTCTTTCTGGGAGCAAGCGAAATTTAGCAGGAGAACTCTGCACAGCAGCCAGAGAATTCCGAGATCTCGGATGCCTATTGAACACCCTGAGATCCTAGAACAGTTCTATTTGTTTCAAATTATTTTACAGTTCATATTTCATTCAAAGTCAACCAATACATATTTTTTTAATGTCTGTAAATTATATTACATAATTATATTACATATTTATCAACTTGTTTAACAGGGATAAAAAGAACAGAGGTTATTCCTCTGGGAAGCGCATGTTTAGGCTGAATGCAGCAGCCAAACGGAAACCGCGAAGACACAATACAGATGTGAGTTCACACAGTTGCATCACCAACTTCCTGCTTTGTTAGATGAGTCCTTACGTAATGTGCAATCATTGGTGTTGATTGTAACATAGTTTGTTTTCTTTATTTGTGTGTCCATGTGCATTCTCGTTATCTCCTTTCTTCGAGTTTTAATCTGGGTGTATCATGAAGCAAAACATTTGCTTTGATCTGAGCCATTCCTAAGAGCTTACTCCTTGTGCTATTCTTAAATCACTGAGTTTTCCATGGACATTTTTTGAACTCTGAAGTTTTCAAAAAGGACTTGTCATATGGTATATGATGTGATTACTGTATCCAGTAACTGTATCTGGCATGAGGGCTGTTTTATTTGCAGTCTAGTGGCACACAATGCCTAAAATATTACATTGTTGGAGTGGTACAAAATTTGACAATAACTTTGTTAGCAGCAATTGAGTCCCATCTGTTACTGGTTTTTATGTTGTTAAGTTCCAAAGATTTTCCTCTTCTTTTTCTCTTTTTTTTTTGTCAGTTGTTCAAAAAATGTGCAGTATTTGCTCATCCATTAAAGATCACTTATTACTTAATTTTGGAAGACACACGATGTATTTTGAATAAAATAAGTAATGCAATATTGTTGTTTATTAATAAAGTTTTCCTCTTTTCAGGATCCCAGTCGGGACTTCATTCGTATCAAGTTTTTCGATCGCCAAAGTGGGAAATTCCATACTGATATGGTACCTGCTTTGAGCGGCAAATCTTTAAAGTAAGTCTGTATTCAAATATTTCACACTTTTTATTATTCAAGAACATTGTAACACTTAAAATGACATTATTAAATAACAGGTTTTTTGCATGTTTGATCCATGTCCTTTTACAGAGCATCCTACATTTTAATAGTTAATAGATGATTTCTTTTAAAGCTACATATACAAGATAAAATTCCGTTAATTTCTGTTGAAGGCAAAAAGTACTCTTCTCTTTGGCAAACTGTTCCTTAATACTCATTCCTTGGTGTATTGTGCCACCATTAATTCAGCCAAGAATGGTTAGATAACTTGTCTGGCTTGGGTTCTGCTCTATTTTAGGGGAAGCACAAAAAAGCAAAAAAACATGGATTTGCATTTTAGCCAAAGCAATCAGCTTGGTGTTGCACTGTTAGCAGCTCATTATGTCGTTCTTCAATCTATGTCATGTAAATATTGCAAAGTATAATATGGTTTTTCAGTTCTAAAGCAAAATGTACACACAGGATCTTCAAGTGTATTCAGTAGTGTTCAACTTTATTCAGATCTCGAAATCCAATTTTACTGTCAGTGGAACACAAAAAAATCTTACATTCAACCATTTCACACTTCTGAATAACAAAATTCGAGTTAATTGAATATGTGCAGGGAATGCTCTGTAATGTTTAGCCAGCTCTTTATCCACAGACAAAAATGTAAATCCAGATGCAATGGCTTGCATACAGTAGTTACATCCTAATAGTTTTTCAAATTACCTTTTCACAGGGATTCCATTGAACCTTTGTTTGAGGCTCAAGAGTTTTCATTTACAACTCATTCTGTATTTCTGGATGCATCTAATACTCCTTTGCCATTGGCCTTTGACACCTTCCCGCTGGGTGGAAATATTCTTCATGTGAGAGGTATGGCTACTTATTGTTTTGTTTTTTAAACATAAATCTTGTCACAGACAAAGTCCAATACCTCTTTGTTTTGAATGTTAATTAACTTATGTAACCCCTCCTTACATTTTTGAAATTTTGTATTACTTGTAAGTATTAGTGTGATCTTTCAAATACAAGCTTTCTTCGGTGCTGTTTCTTATGCTGTAAGGTGGCTGTAACTTTTTGGCCTGTGCTAAATAATTATTATGATCATCCTTATGATAGCTGTGAAACCAGCAATTCTCTGTGACATGGTTTATTGCTCTCTGTACAAAGTTTTGCTGTAGCGTCTGGGTTTGTCTGCATTAATCTTTCTTGGTTGAGCAGCTGAGTGGTTCTTTCCTGTAGGACTGTTTATTGTACTCCATAAGGTCAGGCTGTTGATGAACACCATCCCAGTGAAGGCTGTTGCACAGTACTTCCTTTAGGAAAATGTTTATGGTCATACTTTTCAAGGGTAGTCTTGATTTGTGAGTCTGTGAATCAAATCCTGATATACACTGTATGGCTATTGAGATGGAAGATTTGCATAGTTGCCATTGTAAAAAAAATACATGATTTAATGCTCCTATTGGTCTAATTTCTTTTCCAGCTAACGAAGATATCCAGGTAGATCAACGGGTCATTGACATGGTGAGGGACTCTTACTCCGAAGACAAAACCATTTCTGAGGATATAATGCAGCGTCCAAAGACTTCCTCTTTTATGTCACGGTCAGGATCATTTACCACAAAGAACAGCAAAGACAAGGGGGGAGCTGCTAAGAAACAGGATAATGATGACAAGGAAAAAGACAGTGCAAAAGATGAAAAATTATTTCAGCAATTCAACAAGAATGTGAGTCATTTCCTGGTTATCTGAAAATGGGATTACATACATGTAGATGCATACATGTACTTTGGAAATAGTAGTCATTGTGTTAAACTGCCTTATGTTAATGTTTGCAATCTCCAGAATGCAGACTAAACCCTAACATTTTTACAAAGTCAGTTTTATTCTTGATTAAGTGTGTTATGGTTTAATGATAAGTATGGAAAGTCGTAATTAACATCGTAATGAACACTACACCATTGTCCTTAAAGTGCACCTAAACCCCCAAATTTTTTCCATTAAAATAAATCTTTGCACCCGTTTAAAACACGTTGCGCCTTTTTTACGAAATCTTGACTAGCTATTTTGACTTTTCTGGGGTGTTGAAGTTGCAAAATCTTGCCAACGTCTGCCCCATGACTGAGTCACAAGGGGCTTGGGTCTATTCTCGATTTGACGTCACAAACTGATTGACATCGCATTAAGTCTTTGTAAACATGCATGCAAAGCAGTTTGTGACGTCAAATCGAGAATAGACCCAAGCCCCTTCTGACTCGGTCATGGGGCAGACGATGGCCAGATTTTGCAACTTTAACACCCTAAAGAAGTCAAAATAACTAGTCAAGATTTGGTAAAAAAGGCGCAATGTGTTTTAAACAGGTGCAAAGATTTATTTTAGCAAAAAAATTTGGGTTTAAGTGCACTTTAATCAAGTTTGTTAAGCTTAATTAGAGAAATTCACAATTAATTATGTAATGAAAACTACACCATAATTGTCTTGCTGTTCACAATCACCATGATTGGGCAACATACAGCAGTACACTACAAGTGGTAGGTGAAGGCAGTTATATTTGCAAACTGCCATTGTTTCAACTAGGGCCTTAGAAGTGGACTTAAAGCTTTCAGTTAGCATTCTGACAAAAACTAGGCCATTGTCATCTTGTCAAATTCACCATCCCCATGATCGTTTTACAACAGAAATCACTGCATGTGACAGAAGGCAGTTTTATTTGGAAACTGCATTTGCTTAATCTTAATTTTCACTTTACTGAAATTAGACTCAAAAGGGGAAGAAAAGCATGGAGTCCCTTTTTGGTAAAGAGTTTGTTGGCATGCAGCCATTGTCATCAAGTCCAGTGCTACCTGGTGGTGTTTTCCCTAGTGGAGGTGGGACAATGCCAAGACCCAAGTCAGGCAGCAGTCGCCTCATGATCACAGGATTATTCAACCAACCAAAAGCTATCAAGGTATGGAATCCAGTTGAATTTCTTTGATTACACTGCCTTGTTGGAGACCATCTCTCTGAAGCTTGAATAAGAGTTGCGTAGGGTTGTGTCTTGAAGCCTTGGTTTCTACATGTATATTCACATCACCGACCTCCATAATTATATTTTGTCAGGCCATGTGTGTATCCATGGTCACACTTCAGTTTGAGCCAGTTTTCAGATAAAAATGTTATGGAAATTCTCCTGTTAAGGGCCTTTGGCAGTGAAATATTAGAGAGCTAAACAGCACTTTTGTACAGTTTGTGTTCATGATTTACTAATCATAGTTTTTGCTTACCTAATAATACATGTTTGTTTTTGCAGGGAACCCTCAAAGATTCTTTGGATCGTTATTCAGTGTACGGTTTGGAGGAAAATGCTAGCTATGATTGCAACTTTAAGAATGAAATTGAAGAAGTGATTAAACTTGTAAGTACTCGCATTTTCACTCTGTCAGTAAAAGTGCTTGTTTGCACATCAGAACAAGTCATACCTCATCAATATCTTGACTGAGGACTGTTTAGCAGTTAGATTATGAGCTTGAGATTTCTATTGCATGATAGCTGATGAGGGTGCATAGAAATCAAGAGAGACTAAACCAATTGTTTTAGTATAAATAATACTAGTCATTCAAAACCAAACAAGTAAATTATCCAGATCCTCCTCACAGACACTTCAAAAATGTGAAGAAGCAGCATGCATTTTGTTCACAACTGCTACTCACTATTTGTCGCAGATTAGTATAAATCTATAAGCATTCTATCACGAATGCCATTCTCTGATAGGCTATGCTACTCGCTATCTATTCTGTGATAGATAGTGAGTAGTGGTTGTCAATAAAATGGCGGCTGCTTTTTGGCGTTTTCGAAGTGTCTGCAAGGAGGATTTAGATAATTTACTTGTTTAGTTTTCAATGAACGACTAGTAGATTTATACTAAAACAATAAGATTATTTGCTCTCGATTTCTATTGTGTGATAGCTGATTCAGACTGCGCCTTCATCAGCTATCACGCGATAGAAATCTCAAGCTCATAATCTAATAATTAGATTATGAGCTTGAGATTTATTGTTAAATAGATAGTGAGTAGAGTAGCCAATCAGAGAATGGCATTTGTGATAGAATGCTAGTCGATTTATACTAAATGTTGTTAGAGAGAGTGCTTTTCAGTATCAGTACTCAAGAATTGTATTTACAGGCTGAAAAGGCCTCTTCAAGAAAAATGATTGCAGTTTAACTGAAAGCATTTTTTGTTGTGTGTCAATAGGAAGCTTCATGGACTGAAGTTGTTGATGATATCCATATCAAGGTAAGGGATAAATGTAATCTTTGTCATCAGTTTGATTAGAGACCAAGGCCAGCTAGTATGCAATTAACTGTTTTGAACATAAAATGATGCCATTTGTTCCTGTTACTCAGGATATGACAAAAAAGCAGAAAGACCAACAAGAAGCAATCTGGGAAATGTTGACTACAGAGGCGACATACATCTCGAAACTCCATGTTATTAAAAAGGTAAGCTGAGTATTTTAAGGTGCAGTGAATCTTGGGCCTCCTTTACATGGAGGGGGGAAGGCCGTAGCACTAGGAAGATCCTAGAAGGCCGATCATCCTAGCACCATATGTTTTCTGCATTCAGTTTACATACAAAGGATTGTAGCTGGCCCAAGCGCTAGGATCTTCCTTGTCCTAGGATCATTCTAGTGGAGAGGTAGGAAGATCCTAGCACCATTTAAACTGCTTTCTCTAGGAAGATCTTAGTACCAAGGACAAAAACAACAAACCAAACAAACATGGCAGCAGCCGGGTGGTCAGCGGCTAAAGGAACACAATTTCCTTGCACGTAAACCAAACGAAAAGTTGGTTTGCCCTCTAGGATCTTCCTGCTTCCATGTAAACAGCCCCTTAGTCTTTTTAAGTTCCTTATGGCATATCTGTCTAGATGGGTAATTAATACCTGTGTTTGCAATTCTGTGGATGCTATAGAGCATGGTACTTCCCAACTGTCAGTGCCCTGAGCACTGACCATGATGTGAATTAGCTCTCGTAGAATAGCTATGCTAATTAATAATAATAATAATAATTTAGAACTTATATAGCTAATTTTCCATGTGTATGTGATCAAATGCGCTTTACAAGCAGACGAAATTGGAATTTGGAAATGTTGGTTTTTGTGGAGAGGGGAAAACCGGAGAACCCGGAGAAAAACCTCTCGGAGCAGAGAAGAGAACCAACAACAAACTCAACCCACATATGAAGCCAAGTCCGGGAATTGAACCCAGGCCACATTGGTGGAAGGCGAGTGCTCTCATCACTGCGCCATCCCTGCTCCCCAAGGGGGCCACTAAGTTCTTTGTATCTAAAATATATTGTAAAATAATGTTATTGTTGTTGCTGCTGTTTAAGAATGCATTGTTGATTACAGTCATGTGTTTTTAGTATCAGGTTGCTACTCCTAAACAAGGCATTTCTTCATCACTGTTGAATCATTGGTTTTCTTGCAGAATTGTTGGTTACCATTTACTATTTGGTTTTCTTTAATACAGCTCTTTGTCCAGTGCTTACGAAATCTGCAGAGTGAAGGATTCTTAGTTGAAGTAGGTATTTTGTTTTGTTAATATCAATAAACTAGGACAAGGTTGCTAATATGTTTATTGAAGATGGAGGAGTGAAATATGTATTTTAATAGATGGAGATTTTAAGATTGTTAGTAGTATAGGGGGAATTTGTTCAGTTAATTGTTAACGTAAATTACTCTTTTAATAGCATCTCTTTTAAAAAATGCCAGTGATTACCGGTCTAAAATCCTTACCCGTTTTTCTCCTTATGAGGTGGGTTTATCTACACTATGTAAGTATTTATTGGCAGTTCTTCACAATGAATTTATTTATATAAATTTATTTTTTACAGATTGAAGTCTCCAAACTTTTTAGTAATATAGAGGAAATCTATACCGTCAACTTGGCATTTTGGATGGCCAATCTTAGCAAGGTTGTTGAAAATGTGAGTATTTTTAAAATTTTTCCACTTTATAGTTTGCAGATAATCAGAAATTGCTATAAATTGTGCGCATCACACAGCTGAATGCACTCTGGGTTAGGTTCAAGGTTCCAAAGTCCAAGCAGGCACCCCAATTCCTTCTGTTCCTAAATTTGCTATATCCCCAAGTTATTTTAAATCATAAACTTACTTGCCCACCCAAACCATAAACAAATGAGACCACAACAAAAGGGAAAATGTCCTCTGCTCTTGTTGAATGATGGTGTCAGGTACTGCACAGGGGGAGGGGCTGGGGTGGGGGGGGGGGGGGGGGGGTTAAGCCCCCCCCCCCCCCCCCCACTTTTCAGCAGTAAAAAGACAGTAATACTAAAAAAATTGAAGTTAGTTTTCTATTTAACGTTTTACCAAAAACTGATTATTCTTGTTCTGAAACACCTCTTTTGTGTTGCTGAAAGTATATAAGTTTCACCACACAATGAGGGTTTTAAATGCATTTCCAGTCATTTTAGAGGACTTTAATCTAAAACTTTTACGGGGTAGTGCTCATGCCCCAGACCCCCCTAGCTGACTCACGCTAACGCATTAGAAGCAAGTCCCCCCAGTTGCAAACTTGCTATGTGGGCCCTGGGTGTGGGATCCTTAAAGTACTTACATAATGCTTGCATTCTTTTTTCAACAGGCAAGAAAAAGTAAGGATCCTCTCAACCCATTAGACATGGAAAGTGGATTCAACATGGTAAGCTGAAAGCTTAATGTAGATTCCCCACTTGAACATTGATTTGTTAATGAGAAATTAATAGCATGACTTTGTCTTCTTATTCTCTGTAGTTTGACAACCAGTTTGATCGATACATCACTTATTGCATGGAAGAAGCCAACTGCCTGAAGTACTTCAAGGAAAAACTAACAGAAAGTGAAGATTTTAGAATGTATATCACCGTAAGTTGCTAAAACATTTGTCCTACTTATTGTATAGAGCTTAATAATAATAATAATAATGATGATGATGATGATGATGATGATGATGATGATAATACCACTTTATAGGGGTGACACAATTACTGGTGGCCCAGTAGTTTACATTGTGGCAAACAAATAATGCCAATAAACTCAACATGATAAGAATCCCAGCTGGCTGGAGGCAAAGCAGTTGGCTATTTACAAGGATGACTGAGGACTTGAACCAGGGACTACCTAGAACAAGACCAGCTAGCGGCCAGGGCTGAGTTTCTTGAAGCATTGTTAGCGTTAACCATTGGTTAAGATGTATTAAAACCTATAGGTTGTCATGGTATTTAACCCTGGTTAGTGCTAACCATGCTTCAAGCAACTGGCCCCAGAGTGGGATTTGAACCTGGGGCAACCGCATTGAAATCCATCACCCTAACCACTCGGCCATCCTACCCCCATCTACCCTCTGGTCTTCCTGTGATTATGTAGTTTGTGTAAAGGGGAGTAGCACAGTGCCTAGAGTATCAAAAACTCAAATTAGAGGACAAGGGACTTTTCTCAAACAGAATTCCCTTCTGACAGAGTGCCATCATGACATACAACCAATTAAAAAGTGGTAAAATTTGAGCTTGGTGTTCATACAGGCAGGGCAATTTTTAATTTAGTTAAATGACATTTAACAAAGTTAACTGCCTCGAGCTTAGTGGGCGCCTTTGGCCAGCAGTCATCTGTTCAAGTGCAGGCTAACATGGTTCATTGCAGCTTCATTTCTTATTTTTAATGTAAAGTAAAACTGTTTCCTCAGTGATGATATTTTTGAAGAACACTAAACATCTTGATGATTGACATTCACTCACAAACTTTGGAATTTGTAGCTTTCCTCCATTTCAATAGCTATTGTTTATGTGATTGTTTTGCATTTGCTTTTTAGTGGTGTGAAGAGCATCCATATTGTACTGGTCGGCTTAAGTTGAGTGACTTTTTGGTGAAACCCATGCAGAGGGTTACAAAATATCCACTACTTGTCAAAGCAATTTACAACAAAACACTTGATAATGATATGAAGGACCATCTAGCAAGAATGGTAAGGAGACCTTATTTGATTAAGCAGAAAAAAGTTTTAAAAGTACAGAATTAAAGAGTTAAAGAAACACTTATCTTGGTCTCATTATTACAATATCAAATTACAGTACTCATGCAGGCAATTGCAATGTTCTTGGCCTTGCGCACAGTGTTGGTTACCACGCGCATAACAAATTAGGTGTGACACCAGAAAACAGCCCAAAGCAAGAAATGTAGAAACAATCTGGAAACTTCAAAAACAGAAACTAAAACTAAATTTTATGTGCATGAACCTGTATACAAGAAATTATCAAGAAAACCTATTATTTCGTGTGAAAAATTAAAAAAACTTAAACACGTTCGCGCAAAACTGTTCAAATTCGGAAGAAACAAGGTGGACGAATTTGCACTTAAAATTGCGGCTTACTACAATATCACACTAATTCTTACCTTTTTGAGATGCAAATTAATTGTACTTTCACATCCGTCGCATTAAACTTTGAACAAGTTGATAATGAAGCAGTGGCTTTGACAAGTTCAGTGTCACATGTTTGGGTTCGTCGGCAAGAGATCCCGGCCATGGGAATTATCATGTACATGGCGTTTGCATCGTGCGTTTGGTTCGCAGAGTTTAGCGTGTGAATCGTGCAAAACAAATCGTTTCAATCGTTTCAAACGTTTCAAATGTTTCTTATTTTTAGCTGCATTTCAATCGTTTCAAGCGTTTGGAACTTTTTAATCGTTCGCTGTCGGTTTCATCTACACAATCATCCTTAATCATTCCGCCGTAGTACAGTACATATATAAATATAATTCACAACCAGTCGAATTACTTCAGTTGTATGAGAGGTTCCTGTCTAACTTTATCGATCAAAGTCTAAAAATAATTGTACAAAATGATAAATTTAGCTTCGTTGCATTTGTGCAAATTCCTTTACTTGATCTGATAATTCCCGGGACTGGAATTAATTTAGCTCTTTCGATTATACCTCTTTTCAAACAGTTCCGAAACTCAAAACCTTGAATTTTCTCACAATACAACATATCGTTCCATCCATAAATTTCGCTTCTGTGGAAAATATACCCTGCATGTCATCGCAAACTGGCGCTTCTTCAAGTGTGCTTTGTTGTTGAATGTACATTTTCTGTCACGTCGGAACGGCGCCAAGGAAATTACATTGTTAAATTCCCAAAGGACACGGTCACACAAATTTCTTTTTTTGTCTTTGAACGAGGCATGTGACCCTCCACGGGATTTCAGGGAATAAGGTGAACGCACGCACACGGCACGTTATAACACGCTCGCACGCTAATGGCATGACACGCTTACCGTGCGGGTATGCATATAAAGACAATTGATACTGGATAGCGTGTTCGTAGCCATTGTTCTTATCTGGTTAACACGGTAGAGCTTTGTTTTTATAACACGCTAGATTTTTTGTTTTTTAACACGCAAAGTTTCTTTGTTTCCTTGACACGGTATAATTCTTAACACGCTAGCTCATCTTGTACAACCCAGCTTACGTATACTTCGTGACTTGTATTTGTCAGCTTCTTATTTGTGAGAATGGTGTTTGTAAAGTATATTATGTACAGAATATAAACGAAAATAAAGAAAACCTACTGTCCTATTCGAAAGTTTTAATAAGAAAAAGGAAACATTAACGGCAAATCACGGCTCTTTCCCTCAGGATTTTCTCAAGCAATTCAGTGAGCACGACGTGTTTCACAAGGTCCAGTGACCAATGGATCCCAGTGTGAACACATGAATTATTTTTTTAAAACTTCTTACCTTTTAAAATATACATCCCTATCACCTCACGCAGTGAATAAGCGGTACCGTATCTTTGTGCATCCTTTAGGAACAGATTTCCTCCATGTCTCCTGATCGACGTGGTCGCCGTTTGTCACTCTTAACGGGCCCGAAATCGTATTTTTAGATCAAAGTTTCAAGAAAAGTAGGGTGTGATCTGACCTCCAATGAAGTCTATTTTGTTTCTTTAGCTGATAACTTCACTGTATAATTTTCAAAACTTTTGAAACTCCCAACAAAACAGCTTACGGGCCCGGTAATTACCGGGAGCTTCGAGAAACAAGCCCCAGGACCCTGTGCGTGCCATTCCCTCGCTTTTGGTTTCCATAGTTACGCGGTTTACAACACAAAAACGTTTACACGCGCGAAGGAACACACAACGCTTCGTACTCGTCTATTATCAAGTTTCAAAATGCAATCACAAAGTAATGATTTCTCATACTTTCTTACCGGCGAAAGAGATTTAGAATCTCTGGCAGAAGATTATTTTAGCGCCAGACCAGTAGACGAGCAAGATGATCAAGAGGACAACCACAGTTCTGACTTCAGCGGCGATGAAACTGATCAGGAAATTGACTCCGATGTTGACTTTGACTTTTCGGAGTGTGATACATCTGAGCGATCGAGAGTGCAGGCATTTGTGACCAAAACATGTGGATGTGCACATGGATATAAAGGAAGTCCATGCAGCTCCACTATACAAATTGAGGACATCATCGATTGCCGAAACAACTGTGGGGAACTTTCCTCGACTGAACTAGATCTGGTAATTTTAGGAATGATCCAAAGTACCATGAACTGTGACGAGGTCAGCTACTCAGGGAGAGCAGAGAAAACGAGGCAGCGAACCAGGATGCCGTTCTATTTCCACAGCCACCGAATCTGCCTGAAAACCTTTCTTTTCATGCATCGTCTCCACAAGACCAGATTCTACAGCCTCGTTAAACATTATCGGGTTAACGGACTATCGCTTCGTACTCACGGCAACAAGAAACGTCTACCAAGCTCCGCCTTCAGTGCTGCCACTATTGAACGGGTAGTAAAGTTCATCATGAATGTCGCCGAAGACCAAGCCCTTTTACTTCCAGGACGTGTTCCTGGCTTCAAAAGAATTGATGTGAAACTGCTGCCGAGCTCCATGACAAAATCTCGTCTTTGGAAAAGCTACCAAGGTGCGTGCGCTGCTGACGGACACGAATCTGTTGGATACTCAAAGTTCTGTGATTTGTGGACCCAACTTTGCCCCTTCATTGTCATAATGCGACCAGCGTCCGATCTCTGCTGGACATGCCAGAAGAACAACAACCAAATTCTAAAATCAGCTAATTTACCGGACAATCAAAAGGCAGAAGTTGTAAGGCAGCAAGAAAACCATTTGAGGCTTGCTGCAGGGGAGAGGGATTTCTACAAAAACTGCTGCAAAGCAACGAAAGATACCCTCACCGAACACTTAAGGAACGTTGAATTTTCCGAGAAACGAGCACCCTGTAGTCTTGAAGGAACAGTCCACTACTCGTATGATTACGCGCAACAGCTTCACTACCCTGCCGACCCTTACCAGCCCGGGCCAGTGTATTTCAAGACCCCACGTAAATGTGGTTTGTTTGGAGTGTGTTGTGAGGCCATACCAAGGCAAGTTAACTTTTTAATCGATGAAGGTGTACTTACGGGAAAAGGCGCAAACAGCACAATATCGTACATGCACTACTTTTTTGAGCGGCACGGACTAGGTGAAACATTTGCGCAAATTCACGCTGATAACTGCGGGGCGCAAAATAAAAACAATGCCTTCATGTGGTATTACCTTTGGAGAGTGCTGACGGGGCGACACCACACAATCCAGTATAACTTTTTGATTGCGGGACATACGAAATTTGCACCAGATTGGTGCTTCGGACTTGTCAAACAAAGAACGAGGAAAACGTTTATTTCATCACTATTTGATATTGCAAGGGCAGTCGAGGATTCCGCGATAGTGAACACGGCCGAGTTGGTTGGATTGCACAACGGCACAGTACTGATCCCAACGTACAATTGGATGAGTTACCTCGATACATTTTTCAAGAAGATTCCGCATCTGAAGACTTATCATCACTTCCGATTTGATAAAGCCTTTCCAGGAACAGTGTTTTGTAAGCAGTATTTTTCATCTGAGGAAACGGCTATTAACATTCTTAAAACTGACAGGAACATGCTGCAAGCAGGCCGTTTGCCTCCTGTTATTACACCTAAAGGCATTAGCCATGAAAGGGCCGAGTACCTGTTCAAAGAAATCCGTGAGTTTTGTCGTCCAGGAACCGAAGACTTTGTTGCCCCAGAAGTCCGTTGAACTAAGACTCAGTTGTAAACGAACACGTTTTTTTTTGTTTTACTATAAATTTTAAATCATATGCATGTTTGTGAACAGAAGTTGTTATTAGTGGTAGTTTAGACTCTTTATGATACTTTTTTTCTTTTAAAAATAAATTAAATTGAAGTAAACAGTTGCAATATTATTTTTCTTGATCAGGCAACAGCACAAAGCAAGTTTTTTTCCATTGGCAAATAGAGAGACGTGCGGCAGCAGCAACTTTATTATTTAGGAAGAAAATAAATTAGGGTGAACTCTCACAATCTCTCTTTTTATATCATGTGGGCAACCAAACTAGCTTGAAAAGCAAGGTGCCTCATTAGTAACAACTAAATTATCCGGGGAAGAAGTCAACTGAAGTGAATCCTTCTCGATCGTGCCGACAAAGTAAGAGTTTTCCTTTCTGGAATAAAAGCACGCCTTTTAAAACAATTTAACTAATCGGACAAAGTGAATCCTTCTGGATCGCGCGTGCAAGCGTGAGACTTTTTACTTTTAATATCAACGCTCGGCATTTAAAACAACTTTATTACATTAGACAAAATGAATCCGTCTGCATGGATCGTGGGTCCACCGTGTCTTTTTACCTTTTAATTAAATAAAAGCGCGGCATTTAGAAGAACTTATTTTCCCGGGAAAAGTAAAATGAAGTGTATTCACCATTGCGCGGGCAATATTGGGGCTTTCTCTTTCTGAAATAAAAGCGCGGCATTTAGAACAACTTAATTATCATGGGAGAAAAGTAAATTGTAGAGAATAGATAAATGATAGATAAATGATTCGCGGTAGCGTTAACTGTTATTTGTTAGCGTGATTTGGAGTAAAAAAATTGCCAGATCTTTTTCTCGATATCTCTTGTAGTATGTTTTTTTTTCCTTTTACTATAAAATCTGGTGTTCAGAACATCTAATTTTCTTTTTTGTTGTTCTGTGTTTTCTTCTTTTTTCGCGAGTTGAGAATAAAAGTTTTCTGCACCTCAGAGTCTTAATTTCCGCATATTGTTACAGGAAAGGTGAGCGCGGCATTTAGAACAACTTAATTTTCCTGGGAACAAGTGAATTAAAGTGAATCCTCTTCGATCACGCCGACAGCGGGCGAGTTTTTCCTTTCTGAAATAAAAGCGGGACAAGGGAAATGAAGTGCATTCTCGATTGCGCTTGCAATGTGTGGCTTTTTCTTTTCTGAAATAAAAGCGCAGCATTTAGAACTCAATTATCATGGGAAAAAGTCAATTGTAGAAAATAGCATGTAACAAGTATCTTTACGTAATAAATAATGTGCGGCAGTGTTGAATTTGTTATTTATTAGTGTGATTCGAAGTAAAAAAATGCAAAACCTTTTTCTTGATCTTTATTGTAACGTATGGTATTTTTTCCTTTTATTATAAAATCTGGGGATTCAGAACATCTAATTTTCTTTTTTTGTCGTTTCCTGTTTTCTTCTTTTTCGCGAGTTGTGAACAAAAGTTCTCCGCACGTCAAGTCTTAATTACAAACTATTGTTACAGGAAAGGTGAGCGCGGCATTTAGAACAACTTAATTTTCCTGGGAACAAGTGATTTAAAGTGAGTCCTTCTCGATCGCGCCGGTAGCGGGTGAGTTTGTCCTCTCTGAAATAAAAGCGCGGCATTTGAAACAACTTATTATCAAAAGTTTCCCGCACGTCGAAGTCTTAATTACAGACTATTGTTACAGAAAAGGTGAGATTTTTCCCTCCGCCCATAAACAAATTCATTCTTTAAAGTTTTGTCATTGGCCAGTAATAATATCCGCAGCTATTTAAGAAGTGGTACTTACTAACGTTACTTCACTATCCAATTACACGATCTGATCATGGCTCTCAGAAATCTTACGAAAGTTCCCAAGCTGTCCCTGGTTTATTTCAGTACTGATAAAAGCACCTGCATTGTGGATACCAAAAAGTTAAAAGATAAGGAAACAAAAAGTTCTTTTACTGACCTCGCGCCGTCGACTTCTTCAACTGTTACCATCAGAAACAGTGGCAAATTACTGGAAGCAATGGTCATTGCAACCCATGGTAAGTTCCTTTAGATCTGTTATTAAAATTTATGCTGTCAGTAGATGTGCGACCGACACTAATTTTTCGTTTGACTTCTTTCCAGATGACATCTCCTATCTTAATCACCAAGAGAAACTGTTCGTGGACGATCCTGCAAACGCTCACCTGTTTGACGAATGCTCTCCCTTGAAGCCACAGAGCAAGCGAAAGCGTTCAATTGAAGACACTCCTGGCTTACCCAAAACGAAAAGAACGCAAGATGCTGAGAAAGACGAGGTGAGTAAAATAGTCTTTTAAATTGCCATCGTTTCGTCTGCTTCCTTTTATTGCTAACGTTTTAGCTTCTTTCGTTTACGGCAACCTAAATTTTGAGAAAAGTACGGGTATTGACGATAGTGGATAGAAAATATTATTGCTATACTTTATATTCCAGAAGTAGTTCATGGTTAGGAAAAAGAATTTTCTGACGACAAGAGTTTTTCTTCTATCTGATTCCATTGCTCACTAAAATGCATGTTTCGTAAAACGCGATCTTATGTCTCGAGAAAGATGCTAGGGAGTTTAAGATCCCACTACGGCGAAGGCAACAAAAATGTCAAATAGCACTGATTGACGTCGTGAATAGACTAATTCAAGTTTTATCAACAACGTGAACATACAACGACGAATCTCTTTTACCGCTCTTTTTATTTAAACTTCGCTTGGATATTTTTCTTAAGATGTCAACTCCAGAGAGTTCGCCTAAATAAAACAGCGACCGAGTTGGGATAATCGCTCTTAACTATGCTCTTAAGTTTCAAGCTTCATAGATCGTGAAATCATTAGCCATATATCTAGCAGCGTTATAGTTCCAGAATAGTATGCTATTCTAAAGTTCGTAATGCGAGTTTGGTTAAAGGTTTGTCTAAAAAGTTGTCACTAAGTGTTGGGTTCATATATTTAGCGGCTTGTTTGGTTCGGCAGTGGATGAAAGAACGAGGAATAATTGATGTGCGTGTAAGAGCAAACGAGCCTAACGAGCCGGCTTTTTTGTGCATGGTTAAAAGTGGCCCTGTAGTCTGTAATTTAGCCTAGGTCTAGAATGGTTTAAGTTATAACATAGCTAGCTGTTCCAAATCCGTGTTTCGTGAAGAACGTTCTAAAATTTTTAGATCGCCGGGACAGAGTTCTAAAATACCTTGGTTTTTCTAAGTAAAGTTAAAAATGCGAATTTGATGTTGAGTACTAGTTAAATATATAGGCATGTTGTGTGTGCTGAAGATGTATCACTGACAGTAGTATTAATTGCAGGTGCAATTGTTGGCTGAATTTCTTAATGAACAAAACCAAAAACAAGCCGAGCTAAAGAGGAAGAGAACCGGAGACCAACGTGTGGAGACAAGCGAGGCGAGCGTTCAGTGCCACATTAGTATGCGCTCTACAGCTGACGCATCAGTACAGACCGACCACTACGACGTGACGACCGAGTTGCGACAGCAGATATTGAACCTGACAGAGGTAGTTAAGCAGTTGACAGCACTCAAGTGTCTCCATCAGCATGAGCCGAAGCCTGCTGCTTCTCCGTTATTTGATGAAGATTCAGACTTCCCAACATTGGATTCAGAAGCAGTCGCATCTCTGATGGGTTTCTGTAGCAGCCCCACTGTCCAAACTTCTCAGGAAACAGCCACATCCAGCATAGAGCCCAGTGAATCTCAGCGTCCCGTCCTGAGTACATTCCATCAAATCCACAGAGAAAACCTATCGCCCGTGTTTTCTCCCCAGGTGGCTCCACCAAGACCGCCCCTGCAGACTGTTGATCAGAACGTCATCCCATTAGTGCCAAGCAGCCACGGGCCAACCGATGAGCAGCGAGCCAAAGTCACTTCAATTGTAGCGACTGGTACTGACATATCTACTGCCGCCCTTGCTTGTGTTGATGTTCTTTTCACGGACAACGAGATGGCGAGGTGCAACACGTCAGGAACTAAAGGTTTCCAGCAGTTGGACAGTGCAAAATTAGGCTTCCTTGTGTCCGTTTTACAAAGAAAGTTTGACTCGACATGTTTTAGTGAGCAATGGAATCAGATAGCCGTGCGCATTAACACCAAGTGTAGAGGGAAGAGAAGGACTCTTATTCATAGACTTAAGAAAACTAGTTTATTTGGAAAACACTGAGATGGCACTATTAGTCTGTCTTTTGCGCATTTTAAATTAGAATCAATATTTTTTAGATTGCATCGGGTGTTTTTCTCAGTGTAACTACCCCTTTTCTTGAAAAGGCGCAATTTTGAAAATGCATTTTCTTGTTTTCGTTCTTGATATGTATGTAGGTTTCATCTGATTTTTCCTGTAAAATAATCACATTTGTTAGTAATTCAAACCAAGAACAGTCAGGCAGTTTACATGTAACTTAAATAAAGTTCGACAGTTGATTTAAACGTCGCATTTTACATGTGCCGAATCGAATTGAAATTATGTTAAATAATTTATGTTTGTTCGAATGGGAATTTAAAACACGTCACTCGCGCTCAGCAATTTTATTCGGCAAAACAATGCGACGTTTAAATTGAATGAGCCGAACGTATTCATTCGAGTCGACTAAAATTAGTATTTGATTCGGCGCATGTAAATGCGACGTTTAAACCAGGCCTAAGTCACGTTTTTGCAAGCGAAGAGTTTGAATTGATGCCAGTAAAGGTAAAAAAGCCCGTCAATTGAAGCGATACGTTTCTCAGAATATTTCAAGTAATTCCTGGAACTCTACAGTAAATAAAGTCGGTGTTTTGGCTAAATATGTATTCAGCGAGGGTTTGTTGTATTTATCTAATTGATAAATTGCTTCAGTTTTAAAAGCGTTCCTGGAAATGGAAAGTGTGACAAGGTTTGTTCTCTCTTGGTAGTAAAACCGTTTGTAGACGACGGAAGCAAAGATTGAAAATGATTTGAACCCGATTGGAAATCGCTCTTTCACTCACTCCATCGCTCGCGTTCTGTTAATCTTTATATCATTCTTAGCTTTAACTTACAGAAGAAGAACTAAAAGAAAGAACAAAGTTCAAATTTCAGTTTTTATCGATCGCCTTCGCGTCGTCTTTGATTACATGCACAGTTATTTACCACTGTTAATGTCAAAATATCAACAGTAGAAATAAACTTCATTTTCCATTGGAAACTACTAGCCTTCCCGAGTAAATTTAACGATATAAATTAAATAATGCCTCCGATACTCTAGCAAACAAAGAAGCACGGTGAGAACACAGTTTACAGGCAGAATGATAATTAATATTATCAAACCAAAAGTCTCATTAATAACAGCCGTTTCGGGTGTACAACCCTTCTTCAGTGTACGACAAAACTGTGTGTGTGCGTGTTTATAGTATACATGTAGTAGCGCGCGCATGTATGCAAATTCTCAGTTTAAATAAAGCTGAAATTGATTGTCCGTTCGGCTGGAAAATCCCTCACTTATTAACGGAAGTGAAGTCCTTGGCTTTGCATCATATGAGTTAGGCGATCAGTCTTTCTTTTTCTCGAAAACCTGTAAGGAAAGTGAGCGTTACTGCGAGCGTGACATACAAGGGGCGAGTGGAGAAGCCGCGAGTACCGCGGGCGTTTAAAGATTTTTTCGCTCGTCTTCCGACGCCCGCGCGACTTACGGCTCGCGGCTTCGCATATTACGTTCGCACGCTCATGGACACTCAATGTGTTTTGAGTCCTTCCTTCCCTTGTTTTTGACTGCGGATTTTCGCGCAAAAGAGACACTGCTTGCAGTTTACATACGAGTTCGCTTCGGTCCGTGTTTGTCAAGCTACTTTAAGAAATCGAGGAATTGTAAAAAAAAAGGGAGAACTCAAATGCCGGATTAAATGAATGAACAACAAGTCGAGACATTGCATTGTGTTCGGCGAATCATAGACCGATGTTGCACTGGATATCGACAACTAGAATCATATTGTTGAGCAAATAGAAAGCCTTACAGCTTACGACGTACTGCTTGTACAAATCGAACGCAACTTCAACTTCAAAGAGCGTGTTATAAATTTGACACGGTCACCGTGTTATACTGTGCAAAGTTGCAAGCAAGATCTTAACACGTTCCTTTGTCTCTACCGTGCGAAGGAACACAATGGCTGCGATGTTAATGAGGCAAGTAACTAACACGCAGCTAACGTGTTAAAAGCTAGTTCTTTTGTTTTAGCGTGCGAGCGTGCCGTGTGCGTGCGTTCACCTTATTCCTTGAAATCCCGTGGAGGGTCACAGGCAGTCGATCAAAATGTTATAAGTTTAATAACAGGTAAGTTAAGTAAAAGAAATACAGATTGAATGCTTTGCCAAACATTACAATCGCTATGACACAAAAAGAGTCAACAACATTTGTCACGTCCAAGGTGGCAGATTTCTTCGCCGATCAAATTTCATTAAGAACGAAAATATAAATTCCCAGCGTCTTAAAAATTTTCTAAGCTTAACTTCAGCAGCAAAAGTTAGCACTTCAATTCTTGTGCCCCGTGTTATCAAAGCTTCTGAATTAAGTTGTGTTTTATTTCACGTTGAAACTGGTTCTTTTTTATATTTTGGAGCTGGGACGCGAAGAAAATCTTTGATGGCTTTTAATTTTCGGTGCGAGGTTCAGCGTAAACATCGATTGAAACGTTTGAAACGTTTGAAACGAACCAAACGTTTGGAACGATAGAAACGCACGATGCCAAACTCTTGAAACGAAAGAAACGCACGTTTGAAATTGCCTGTCAAACGATACAAACCAACCAAACGCACGCTTCTTGCACGATCGAAACGCTGATAAATGATGCAAACGTTGTCCTCAAATGTGACGGAAGTAAACAAATATAGGCGCAAGTGGTAAAGACAATTTCCATGTTTTCTTAAAATGACGCGAACGTAAGTCAACTGGAAAGGTAGGCCTGAATTGTTTAAATGATAAGTGTTAAGGATCTGTAGGCGACAATTGAAATAGTTAGCATTCTAGCGACAAAATTTAGGGCAAAAGTCAAATACTAGGGGTTGTTTACACGTGGTAACCAACACCGTGCGCAAGGCCTCTTTTGCCAGTGAATTTTGTTGTGAATAAATAGGTTATTGATCTGGTTCATAACCAATGTCCTAGAAAATGATCATTCATTTTTTGTTTGGTTTTTGACAGCGTGATCAGGTAGAGGCATTTGTGAGTAAAGTAAATGGAGCCATGAGAGTGCGACATGAGTTTGAGAAACTCAAGGCAACAGCTGGCCGAATCCATAACAACTATAATGTTGTAGAGGCTGTGAATGAGGAGATGGCACAGGTGCAGTATACCTCAGACTTAACTACCATTAGCCCCCTACTTATCTCTCCAGTGGAGTTTTCCCTGGGTGTGGCCTTATGTCTTGGTTTATTGCCTCTCAAATGAAAGCTATTTAGCACTTTCTTGTGTGAATGTTATTGTTTTGTAAATTGTGGTCCTTATTATGAAGGAGATAAAGCTTGATTATGAGTAATTTTTCTGTCTGCATCCTGTAGATCCTCCAAGATTACAGTTCGTACGATCTAATGCGACCCATGCCTGGTTTGACAAATGATGAGCATCGGAATGTTATTCATGAGGGTCCGCTAAGACTCCTTGAAAAGCAAGGAAAGGTAAGAGAGTTAACTGCTTGTTTTTATTGCTATCTTTGACTTAAAGCTGTACCCATAGAGTGACCCTCAAGTGATGATGTCACAAAACCTATATTTGTAAAATTATGGGATTTAAAAGATATTCAGAAAAAAACATGATAAAAAAGGCCTACTTGCCAAAAATCTGCATTTTCTTACACTTTGAGAGTGAGATATTAGCACTGTTATAATCTACTGACTCCATACAAAACTTCTAAGCTTTACTTGGTTCATAACCTTATGAACCAAGTCAAATTTAAAAGGATTTGTATGGAGTCAGCAGAACATAACGGTGCCAATATCTCAGAACCAATTTGCCTTAACATGCACTTTTTCATCTTGCTCTTTCTGAAAATCTGAACAAATCCCAAAATTTTAAAAATTCAAATATTTGAGATGTCACACTTTAGGACTCTATTTGGTTTATTGTGGTTGGTTTTCATGCATCTTCTCCTTAATCAGAGTGAGTTGCAATTTAGAATTGCTGTGGTTAGCAGACAGGTTGGAACTGGAGAACTAGTAACATCTCACCCTAGAGAAGAATTGTAAACCGCCATGAAACTATGTGATATGTGCGGTATATAAAGCCATTATTTAAAATAATGGGAGAAATGATTAGTTTTCTGAATGAAAATTACTCATTCCTGTTTGTTTGTGTTGTTTTTAGATGGATGTTTATGTCTTTCTCTTCACTGATTTACTTCTGATTACCAAAGCAAAGAGAGGAGGGGATAAATTTAAAGTTATCAAACCGGTACGTTTGTTAGCTAGAGTCCATTTCCAGGTCTTGATCAGTTGTGCTTTTGATATGTTTACCGCTGCACTGTAAGTGTGATCATACTTCCACTTGGGCTATCTGTGGAATACTTTAAATATTCTGAGTTGTTAATCAGGGCACTGCTAGTAATTACAGAGAAAATTGTGTCTACCCTCTCCCAGATTTTAAAGATTTTCATTTTAGTATGGTCATGAATTTACTGTTAAATTAAAGACTGTTTTTACCAACTTATTAGATTAATCACTGTAGGAGCCTGAAGTGAATTTATGTACTTATTGACTGAGTGGGAGGGCCGGATGGGAAAATATTTGCCTCGAGGTCATGCCATATGGACCGAGCATACAACATTTTCCCATCCGGCCCATCCTGATTCAGTCAAGAAGTGTTTTATCATTTGGCCTCTTTAGACTCTTCATGAGCATATAGAAGATGAAGTTTGTTACAAAAATTCGACAAATTTGCACGGAAAATTGATCTAATATGTTGTTTGTATTTGTGTTCGGCTTGTAAAATCAATTTGCATGGTTAGACGAGACAGAATCCTCTAATTTCGTATTGCTTCCAAGGGCCATATGTGTTCCTGACAGGGCCGTACTGCTTTTTCTGGCCCTGCTCGTGCTAAGGCGTACGACCCTCCTGCGGGAATTTTCTCAATAGTTTCACAATGAAAGCATGCATGGAGCCATATGGGTCATATGATAAAAACCCTTTTTAATTGCCTTTTGTGTTAAATGTAGTATGTTAGTGCACTTTCTGTTCTCTACATATTAATGCTGTTTACTCTGTTGTTAGCCTCTGCAAGTTGACAAGCTCTCACTGAGTAACTCAAAGGATCAAGGTAAATTTGAGTTTTGTGGACTTGCAATGCAGTGGCTCCAGGTTCAAGGCCTGCTTTGACTTGGCTACGCTTGTAAATAGCCAACTGTTCTGGCTCCTTCCAGTTGTTGGGCTTCACGTATCTCAGCCCCACTAGCTTTTGTGTGCTATAAATGCAGCTGAGAGGAGATAAAGGCCATTTATTTTTATTTTCTTCATTTAGTTGAATTGATATGCGTATATTATACTGCAGGCTGTAGGTTGACCGGTATCTATTTTTCCTGCTAGGAACCTTTCTTCTAATTTATGTGAATGAGTATAATATAGCAGTACAAGCATTTGCCCTCCAGGGCACTGGCACTGATCAGACACAGTGGATTGAAGCAATTAAGAAGGCGCAGGTATGAAATATGTAGCTTGAGCAAAGAGAGTAGGATTGGTTTTGCCCTGTGTTCCAACATAATCAACAGCAACACTGATGACAATAACAATGGCTTCCACTTTTGTTGATACATTTTGGATTCAAAAAGTTTGCCCTTTATAGAAAGCTACAAGGCTTTAATGTGGGTGTGGCTGGGGACAAGAATTGATTGCCAGCAAAATACAGTTACAAAAGTTATTCCAACAGGAATTACACCTATGACATGGGTTTGGGTACTTGTTACTGCTGAGCTGTTAAATAGATACCAAAGGAAAAGAAAGGACAAAGTGGCAATCAAAACATGAGAAAAGAATTGTATTAGACAGTAATGTAAGATACAGCAGTATTCAATTGAGGGTCAAAAAACCAAAACCAAAGCAATAATTGCAATCACAACAGACCGAAACAGTGTAATAAGCCAATCAGAATTTGAAGCAATTACATGTAGCTGGTGTAAAACATGGGAAAATGTGTGCGTGCAAGTTGCGATTGGTTTGGTTTTGCTTCTTATTAGTTGAGAAAGTGGCGTGAGTTTTGCGGTGTAAAACCAAAGCAAACGCAAATTACTTTTGATGCTCAATAATTATTGAAAACCGCGTTGTTGGGATAATTAGATCTTCAATTAATGAAGTGCTTGAACAATTACAACACAACTCAGTTTTCAAACCAAATTAAATGGAAGAATTTCAACCTTATTCTTCTGCTACAAAGGTTAACTGAAATAATATCTTACCTTAATGGCCAGTTTTCTTGTGTGTCTTTTAGAAACTGTTCATGATAGCCAAACTGGGACAAGGTCCTTCTAACATGCTACAGATGCAGACTTCAAGTGACAATGACCTTGTGAGTCCGTCTTTTCTGGTTTCATCTGGTGGTCAATCTCCAAAGTTTCCTCATATGACGCGCCGCAGATCTTCAGCATCATCAATTATTGATGATGTTTCTGACTCAGACATAGATGAAGAGTCAGGTGTGGCTTTAATGACTTTAAAACCACGTATGCGTGCAGAGTCTGTGAAGTCCTTAGGGAGCAGTACACAGTTGTCAGAGATGAAGGCAAAAGATAGCAAGGCTGAAGAGAGAGAGGGGCTTGTGCGGCGACAGTCAGAGACAGACCTCATGACGCCAGAAGAAGAGAAAGCTCAAATCGGAGCAATGGCTAGGACAAGATCAGAATCACTTGGGAAGATCTCACGGTCGTCTTCTGCTCCGCAGAAGGAACGGCCACGTGTGGTGGATTCGAGTTCTTTATCACGGTCTTCTTCAGCACCTCAAGGGTCACCTGAGGAAGTGTCAAGTCTGAGAGAGGGAATTATTGTTAAAAGAAGGGTTGATGAGCAAGAAGGTTCAATGTCGTCATCTTCTGTCTCATTAAACGACTCTGCTGGTGATTCAGACATGCCATCTCCATCTCAAAATGCTACCATTGACTTTCCGTCTCTTCCACCACCAGAAACTAACACTGGAACTGAACTGCAGTCCTCAGATCAACAATCTAACTCTGAATTAGAGTCCTCAACTGAACAGGACACTCATCAAGTTTCATCTTCTTGTGACGAAACAGTGTCATCCCCTGTGGGGGATAATGAGCTTGAACATGGTGAGCCAGATCAAGAACTGGACGAGAACTCATTTGATGAGTCCGAAGAAGATTCATCTCTCACTACAGAATCTAAAGAAACATTTCCTGTCTCTCAGCTGGGCAACGAACCTGGAAAACACACTCCTCACATAAAATCACAACTGATAGCACAACATAAAATAGAGTCTGCTATTAACCAACCAGAGCCACCTCGTAAACATATATCTTTACCACGAAGATCTTCTCCAGTTGTGTCACGGAAAGCACGACCAGAGATTTCAGTAAGAGGGAATGATAAAGCTGATCAAGATTTAAATGGAATTTTACAAAAAATTCGGGATGCATCAACGGCTGCGAGCACTTCATCTGGTGAAGCCTCACCTTCTAGCAGCCTAGAACGTGCTGGCAAATTAGGAAAACTGACCAAACGGTCCTCTGACTCTTTTCCACGTTCTCCAGTTAAGCCTGATAAATCACACTATCCTATCGGTTTGGATTTGTTAGAGACCCAGCAAAGGAAAGACAAATCTACCAGTTCACTTGGCCAAGGTTCACTGTTAGGTTCCAGAAAAAAGAGCATGTCTCTATCAGATCTTTTAAACATTGGAAGAGACTTAACTAGCAACAGATCTAAAGATAAGGACAACAAAAAGGATGAGAACGTCCACAAACTTTTGGAGCCATTGAGTCCTCTGAGTCCTTCCACTGACGAGGATGCGACATCACCAGCTGCTAATGGAAGTGAGAATAAAAAAGAAGAAAAAAAGTCGAGATTCAGCAGGCTTAGAAGGAAGTCAAGTCGTACAGAAATGAAAGACGGAATTGCGTCTGGGCCTAACATTGATCCCAAAAGGGCCTCAAGACATTTCTTTAAGGAATCACTAATGCTGGAATCCTCGTAAGTAGTACTGTTTTCTTACGCAGACACGAGTTATCTTGCATGATGATCTGGGCATTTTCAATCTGCTAAAAAACCAGCTGTGTTTGTTTGCTTAATGTTTGAGGACAACTGGTACTCCAATATATTTTATTTTGTTTTTCATTTGCCTCTATACCTCAGTCGTTCAGAACTTGTTTAGTTGTTTCATTTTACTCAGATGTCAAGTGGACAAGCTGGGAATCTAACATTTCTTCAGTTGGTTAAAATTCATGGAAACATAATCCTTGGGTTGCAATTAATTACTTGATTTGATTCATTTCTCAATTTTGTTTTTTTTTAAGTATGATTGACAGGGATGTAAAATGACGTCTTTGAACTTTAAAATTCTAACTTATAAAGAACTACTGTTTTCCTGCCTCAGATGGTAGTGGCCAGATCTCTGTATTATTTTGTTACACATGCACTTAAATAATATTAATATACATAATGTACTTGTAGATGCATGTTACACTAAAACCACTTTAATGTCTAATTGTGGATTAGCACATGTTGAAACCTAACAAGTCTTTATCATACGCAATGTTAGTGTGCACATGCAGTTTGATTTCACATAATTTTTCCTATTAGTTATCAAGCATCTCTAACTTTCACCTTATTTTAATTCTATGATATTGTAAACCAGCCAAAAATACTTTTGATCGGTCCATCTGTTCAAAAAATGATTTAACATGTGGTTCATCATGCCATCTACATATCATTCTTGCATTGTTACTGAATACCCAGACTTCAGTGGAAACCAAGAATTGAGTGTAACATGTTTATTCTTTGAGTGGATGAGTTCCTCTTCTTATCATAAAAATCTCCTAAAGTGAAATAATGTATTTCATGTGTGGTGATGTTATGAGAATTTAGATTTTGTTCAAACTGAATGGTACACTAACTGCATGCACCATCATACTCTAAACTCATCATACAAGACATAATGTATGTAGTTGTACAAGAAAAGTTCTCTCTGATTTGTTTCAAACTCCCTTGTCTGTGTTCAGACTGTATGTCTGTGTGCATGTTTGTGAATTATAAAGCTGAATTATTATTAATTAGTTAATAACAGGGCTGTGAAAAGTAATGAAATTAAAAGTGTCAAACTTTCCTTCAGAATTTATAAAATAATACTGTATCCATGTAGGTTTTTTGAAACATGGCCAGAAATAGGGAGAAAGGGAAAAAAAATGAAATAAAATCAGAATAATATGATAATTTGACTTTGGAAACCTGATACGTCATGATAAAGTATTTGACAGGTTTAAGAATTTTACTAATAATGTCGACAAAAACCAGTGTTTGGTTGCAATTTATTATTATTGGTTTCTGTGTTATTTATTGAGTCATGCAATTCAAACATAACAGGCCTGGAATTATTTGTAGTTATATTTTTTTTGAATAATTTATCAAACACCAGAAAGACTGTTTTACTGAGTCGCATTGATACTTTTGTGACTAACCTTGAAGAGTCTAGGATGAGATTTCTTTAAGGGTCTTTCAAGAGTCTGATGTAGCTTCTCATAATTATCATTAAAAATTTTGGAGAAACTGAAAATAAAGTTCATCTAATTTAGTGGTAATTATAGGGTCAAAGACCCAAATGTCTTATGAAATAGTGATTTCCAGCTTTTTTTCTTTTCATGTTTTATTAATCAAGTTGAGAACTTACCCTAATATTACACATTTTCTTAGTGTTTTGTGTATAACATTTTAGTAATGCTAAAACTTAATTTATTATGCTGGTGTCTTTGGTAGTGTCTCTTGAGAAATTGTGTTTTCCTTGTTAATCATTTCAGAAATAGTGTGAACAGTTTAAAGAGCCAAAAATGAGAATAAATATCTTTGTACAGTTGTCACTAACTTTTTATGAAAAGAAAGTTGTAAAAAGTAATCATTTTTGAAGATAACCATCCTTGTTTATTGTAGCATAATTAATTTATTGAAGTAAAACACTCCCAAGAGTAAACATTTTAGACATTTGTATTTAACGGTTAAAGGATAACAATAAAACTGCAATTTTCTTTTTTACCAAGTTGTTTTTTTTATTTGAACACTGTTTGGTGACATGAACTGATTTGTTGTCCTTGATTATGTCCTTATTTCTTGTGTCAATAGTTTTTGTCTTTTTATTGTGAAAGCTCAATAGTGGCAACTTGCATTTTCATTACTCATCACTCTGTCCCATTACCAACTTGTATAACAAACAGCAGATACCACGATGGTTTCCATTGTCTCTTAGCTTGGCTGTGTTAACAGTGATGAAATTTCATGAAAGTGATGGTGCCTCTTTAAATGATTTTCAAAAGCGTTTTTGGTTTAAAATGCAAAAAGGGCAGTGATTTCAAGTGAAAAAAGGCGTCATGCTTGAAAAATTAAATTTGTGACAGCCCATGTGGCATATAGCCTGCATTGCAGATGTAATCTAACCTCAGTTATTAACATCTGTGAAGCAGCACAGAATTCCTTGTTGTGTCTACCAGAATTTAAGTATGTATCATGATTGGCCCATCAACAAAAGGCTTTTGTTGGCAGGCCTGTCATAGCACATACATGTACTCAAATTCTGGTACACAGAACAAGGAATTTGGTGCTGCTTTGCAGATGTTACTAACTGGTGATAATGTCTGCAATGCAGGCTATGTGGCATATTGTCATAACTATTTCACGAAAATGCAAAACCTGAAAGTCTGACAACAAAAAAAATCTAAGCTTGCAACGTTATTTAAATTTTGTTAGGTTCTGTTTGGTCCTTCGTCTTTATAAAGTTTCATGGAAGGTATAAGTCGGTCCACAAATTTTGTATAATTATGCATGTGCAACTATAAAATATTATTAATTAATACAGTAAATAAACAAAGTCAAAGGTATTGCTAATTTCAAACGACAAATTGCTAAAATGAAAAGAAAGTAAAAAGAAGGAAGGAAAGAAAGAAACAGTGTTAAATTGAAAGTAAATCACCTCAGTGTGATGTTGAAAAGGAATTCTGTGGTCTTTTGTATTTTCTGTCCAGTCATGGAAGTGAAGTGTAATCTGTGCTGATCACATAATGTGCCTTGCATAATAAATCATCTATCTACAGTTTTGCTCTGTTTTGGTCCACTTAGCCGTAAAACTAATGAAACAGACATTTGAGGTGATGGAATGTTGCCAAAGTGGTGATTAAGAGTGTTGCAACATTGTACTTGCACCTTTACTTTGAAAAGAACTAGGGTGGTAAAACAGTTTGACGGAGAATTTAAGGTCGCTCTACTCCCTTCAGCTGATGACTGTTTCGTTCCATGATGGTATAAGTTACATTATTAAATCTCTCACTTAGTACATGTGCTGTGATTGGTCACTTTTGCGGGCTGTATTCTACAGTACGGCCCGATTGACTTCAGCTAGTTTTCTTTCCCGCACACCAGATTAACCTTGGAGATATAATAAACATCTTACTAGCCTTGTTTTCTTGGTCCGTACTGTAAGTTACGGATCCTAATTTTCCCCTATTAATTTATGGCCCACACTCTTCGCGCTTGGGCTATAAATCAACGGGAAAAAACACAGTCCGTAACTTACAGTACGGACCTTGAACTCGGTTAGTAAGAGGTATCTAGTCTTACAGTGAAAAAGTTCAACTTGTAATTCTTTTTACACATACTTTAATTTACAACTAATTTCTGACCCCAAAATGCACACCACTTGCAGACAACAGTAGTGTAGTTTGAAATTGGTGCTTGACTAGAGTTAGCCAAGGTTTCGATCAATTTATTGCAATCAAAGAATAATACAATCTTAAGCACTGCATTTGTAATGTTATCTTTGATCACCTCAAGCTAAAATCAGGAACTGTTTTACCACTTTGTTGCTTTTCATAGTACACTGACGCCACTCGCATCCCAGGCACATTCAAAATGCACAGTTATACATGATCTGGACAATCTAAAAAGCCATGTTGTAATGTTCTAGGTGAAGTGGTTGCCATGAAATCCATCGAAGCACGCAGACCCAGGTATTTGAGTGTGTGAATACAAGCAATAACAAGCTTGTACTTTTTCTCTTTTGTGTGAAGAAAACAATTAAATTTGAACCCAAACCATGCCTCTTGCTGCAAACAGATTAGCGTTTTTCACATTAAATCATTACGCCAGCGACATGGCTTTCTAATGAAAGTGAAGAAATAATGCTTGAGGCAGCTGTCAATCCTGGCAATCACAGTAAAGTTAGTTAACTTAATGAAATGCAAATCAAACAGCTAATGAACTAAATTAATCTGATTGATATGTTTTATGTAATATCCTAGCTGAATTTATAACAAGTGTGATGTAATTCTTAACAGCTGGTATTTTTTAACAAAGAAACTTGACAGATAAGGCCAAAACAATTGCCATCATTTCGAATATTACACACTCTGTGCATTTTGTAGGACAATTCTACTTTCGAAAGGATCATATTAATTTAGAAAATTAATAACATTCTTTTGGTGGATTAGTGACTAACATTGCAAGCTGAGGATGCTCCAGCACCGCTTCTTGCTAAATCTTTTTTTAATCATAAGTAGCGATGAACATCTTCTCCATCTGTTGTAATTTTTAGCTTGCCATTTCTGATATTGCTGTGTATTAGATTATTTGTACCACCAAATCCCATCTGCATGCCAACAGCCTTCTTCATGCATGGGGGATGTGAATGAAAATACAAATAGCAATTTATCATTCTTGTCACAGTTATGTGTGAAGAAAGTCCAGTATCATTGCTAGCATAGTCAATGAAATATATTTAATTTTTTTATTCCCTGGTACTTTTTATTATGGTATAGTGACTGCCTCGGAGATATTTATTTTGCTATAGAAAAATGATCATCTATGCAAGCAAGCAAGCAAAACGTTTCATGTTTCTAGGGCTTTTGTGTTAACAATAGGTCTCCCCATCCATTGGAGAATAGTGTGCAAAGAAAATCAATATTCCAGCAACTGTGCCCAGGATGTGCTTGCATGGATCTTTCATTTATCCTACCTGTGACTTAAACCCTAATTTTTGGTCTCAACTGAGAATGCACTCCAAAAAGAAAGAATCTGTTGGCCCAAGGGGAACATCTGCTAGCCCTGGGCTGTTGGACGTGATTTCCTTTGTATGCTGTATAATTACCTCACCCAGTGTCGACATTTCAGCTTATTTTAGTTAGCAACCCATCATTCTGCTATATGCATGGTTTAAAGAACATTATGGAATGCATGAAGGGGCCCATGTCGAATCCTAGGTTGATTTTTTGGTGCAAATCACTCCTCTGTGTTAGTTCTTATTCAATTGGAGGAAATTTCTTGCAAACAAGTTTATTGTGTATTTTGTTAAGGAGATAGTTTTTAACCCTTTCACCACCAAGAGGCCTCTCTTTGACAAGTAAAATCGCCTGGCCTTAGCCAGAGGAAAATCTATAAAGTCCCCCTTAGTGGTGAAAGTGTTAAACGTTTCCTTTTTGCCTTTAGTAAACATTCTTCTAACAAAATCAAAAGAACCCAGCAGTATTCTGTGTTGACGAAACAAGAGAAGGTCAGAAAGGGGCTTGTCTTATAAAAGAAAAATGTCTGTGAATTTAAAGGAATTTTTGCCAGTATGGGCTATTAGTTGTGAATGAACTGATAACAACCTAGATTCGACATGGACCAGAAAGATGTGATGGTAAAGTGCAGAAGTCTCTCTACCCTCCCGCAATAAGCGCCAAAATCCATTTTCTGAGTGTACATTTAAAATTGCCGTAGTTAGAAGAAATTTATTTTTTGATAACCTGGGTGAGTAATGAATAAAGGAATTTCCTGGTCATTATTGGTTACTTTTTGGGCTCAGTGGGTTAGGATCTGTGGAGTTCATTTTGTCTATTCTATCTGAAAAAAGTAGCCAGAAATTTATGTTTATTTTACAGCATGTGAAACTAATCCAGTTCTTTCCTTTTTCTTCTCTTTTTTCTTTTTCAGGGAGTATGTATAAAGTTCACTGCAGTGGATGAATGTCAATAATTTCAAGAAATTTTTATAAAAGTGTTCTTTTTACTTTTGCCAAGATATTTTATTTTATTTTATTTTATTTTACAAGTCTGTACATCCAAACACATTGAAATTTTTTAGTCATTCAATTCAAAGGGCAATGATGAAAAGAAGAAAACAAAGACAACATGGTTGTCTTTCCAGTCACAGTAAGGCATTTTTCGTGGTGGTGGCTAGAGGTGCCGCACATTTGTTCTCAAACCAGGCTGAGTCATGAGTTCATACCCACTTGGCATTGTCCCTGCCAGGCTTGAGGCACTTTCCTTCCAGCCATCTCCTTTTTCCAGAATGAGTCGGGAGATTAAGTCCCAATTGGCCAAACAGGCACTGTCTGGAAAGGGTGTGGCTTGGAGTAAAGAGACAGATCTTGAACTATGTCCCACCAGACCTCAATTTGCATAATCCCTGTCTAGTTTTGAAAACATCATGCCTTATCTCTGTCCAGATTCCTTTAAACCATGGTCCTTTAGCAGAATGAGTGATGGCAAAAATCCCAGCTGGCCAATTAACAAATGGAATGTGGCTTAGCGTTATTGACAAAGATATTTGGCATCAAAGTGGTCAAAATTTATTGTGGACTCAATCGGCTACGCCTCGTAAGTCCACAACATTTTGAACACTGTGATGATGAATGTCGTTGATGAGGGTACAGAATAAGCTAAACCACATTCAATATTTTTTTTTTACCTTTTTATCAATGCCAAAGAAAATGAAAAAGGCACTGCATGACAACGGCAAATTAGCCAATCAGTTTGCGAGATTACTAGCAATTGTGGTAAAAAAGGCTTTGTTTTTGAAAGGGTGTGGTTTGAAGGAACAAAGACAGCTGTTAAAGTGTACACCCCAGACCTCGCTGATATCCAGCAGTCTTTTTGTATTGCCCTTTGCATAATTTATGAGGTGGCATGCAATTTTGTAAATAGTGGTTCGGAATTTTAGCTTGCATGGTGGATGTTAATTTGTAGTCAATGGTTTCTATTTATTGAATGTTTTTTATAAATAAGATTTACAATTAAGCCTCTATGAGTGTACAGCAATTTGTCCATTTTTGTATAAATAAACAGTGGACATAAAATTTAGGTATCTGTTGCACAATTTGTTTTTCTCTGTGGACCGGTTTAAAATGGCGAGAAATTCAGAAGTTTGAGTGGAAATTCAAAGTCATGAAAGTGACACTTCTGCAAGCGCTTGTGCTTTGTAGTCAAAACTTTGGAGTCCCGATTAAATCGTTGGAAAGAAAATTACTGGTCATTGTTTGCCTGTGGTACCTCTGTTTTGTCAGAGATTGTGCTGTGGCATATTACTCTCTTCTCGAGCTGTGCTGTTATGTTAACAGCCAAAAAAGACTCTGACTTCGTAAAATAAACGGAAGCATTTTTTTCTATCAATGCCTTAGGGGTTAAAAATTCTGATGAGGTATTGTTTCATGTTTTTATTCTTTTGTTTTACGTCATCGATTAATAAAACAAAATCTGTGTCCGGCACACGAATACGCCATTTCCGATTTACTTTTGGCATCTTTTTCAAAGCGAGTCCTGGTGCCCATCCTTTCATATGAAAAGAGTTGATAATGTAAATTGACCACCGTACAGGGATTCGATTAGCTAATCGAATCCCTGTACGGTGGTCAATTTACGTTATCAACTCCGTTGATAAACCAAATTTTCGTGTTTCACTCCCCCACCGACGCAGCACCACAGTTTCTTTAGAAACTAATCCCCTCTTTCATATGAAAATGCGTTTTCATTCACATGTAAATTAAACTCATTTTCATTGAGCACCAGACCTCGCTTTGAAAAAGAGGCCAAAGGTCATTCGGAAATGGCCTATTGGCGAGCATAGAGTGAGTGTGAAAATACATCAGATAACATCCGACTTCACTAGCCAGTTAGCTTTTTTACACGATAGCAGAAACGAATCGCTTCTGACCATAGAAAACGAATGGAGGACGTGAAAACGAGGTAAGAGCATAGACCCTTTTCATAATGGAGGGGAGTGAATAGGGCTCAGCAAATCCGTGGATCCGTGCTAATTTTTCGCAAAATCCGCCAATCCGCAGATGTTTTTACAAAAATCCGAATCCGCAGCGACAAGAAAGCCAACTAGGCATGTCGTGAAGTGTTACACGCGAGCGCGAGACGCGAAACAAAGAAAGGAAAGACATCCTCGCGCTTGCGCGCGTCCCCATCGCTCTAAGATTAAAATGTTTGCTGCTGACGTTTGAAACCTGATGTCATTAGGACAGCATGCATTTTTGTAGTTGGGTTACGTCTTAGGTCTTTTCGAATCAATCTGAAGATAGGTTCCTACAGGTCTTTGAAACGTCAAGTTACTATGTTTAAAAGAGTGTAGTGAAATCTAAGGTTTAATCCCCATCATGACCACTGTTTTGTAATCATTAAAGAAATCTAATTTAAAGACAACAGAAGTATCGTGGTATAAAACATAACAATCCGTTTTAACCTCATATGCTCGCGTAGTTTCACTACGCTTTTCCAATTGCTGGAATCGACGCAGTACCGAAACTCGTTTTTATGATGGCAATCATCGCCTTTGGCACCCTCTCGGTAAAAAAACAATGCGACGCAATCGATGGTCTTTGTCCTGACCCTCCATGTTACTGGTACACGTGGTGGTCTGGTAAGGTCAATGGCTTTTTGTCTGCCGAGAAGTCGAGATCCTGGGATTACATTGCAGGTCAAAGATGTTTTAGCCCTTTAACTACCAAGCAAGTTTATCGCAAGTTTATTTGATCGAATTATTTATTTCTGTACGTGCTCGACCCCACTAGCCTTTGTGCTATAAATACTGCCGAGGGTAAATACAGGTTATTATTATTATTATTATTATTATTATTATTATTTTTTTTTTTTTTTTTTTTTTTTTTTTGCCGAAAAACACCTTTTGAAGCTCGTCGAGCCATTTTCTGGCCAGAATCTAGCCAAAAAGAACCAAAACTGCCCAAAACTGGTGGAGCTCCTCGCACCCTTCTGTCCCTGATGCTTTCCAAGTTCGGCCATGCACAGGGTAGAAAAGTTTCACCGCCCCTCTCCTTCTACCTTTCGCTTTTCTTGTCTCGCCTTCTTTTTCTCTTGCTGGGCATTTTCTTTCGGTGGGAAAAGATTTGTGGAAAACTTTTAGTATCATAGGATTAGGTGGAAGGAAGTGCAGGTGGGTAGTGGAACAAGATTATCATTCAAATTTTTGGCTCAACGTTACTTGTTTTATTTCGCGTTTTCTCCGGCCCGTTTGACGAAATCGTGCTCATTCGGGTATGGTTTGAAAGTTCTCTTCCCTCTACACATGTTACATGTAAAAGTTGTCCATGAGTATTAAATATCTGATGACGTCACAAGCTGTTCAAGGGACGTTAACCGATGTGGTAGTCAATGGTAATCGATTTGGCATCTTATGGGCAAATTGGGTTGTTTTATGCTCAAAGGTGGATTTTTTTCAGAAAATTGTGTCCTTTGCTTAATCTAGCCTAGTTCTAAGGTCAGGAAGAAAAAATTGAAACAGACCGCCAAGTTAAATTCCGTGATCCGCACTTCAAAACAAACAAAATCCGTAATCCACGCTGAAATATTGAAGAAATCCGTGATCCGCTGAGCGTTCTAAATCCGCCAATCCGCAAAATGTATCCTCAAAATCCGAAATCCGAGTAGTTTTTTTTTGCCAAATCCGCCGATCCGTGAACCTATTCACCCCCTTCATAATGGCGCCCGACAAATTTTTCTTTTATTTTTATGATAATGACCCTACTAGCCTCGTCAGCATGTGCAAAATTCAATATAATTTTTTCATTAAAGTGAGGTTAGTAGGGCTAATTAACACATATACAAAAGAATAATTAAAATCGTCCGCCATTATGAAAAAGGTCTATTAGTCACGCTACTCGTCTTTGTTCTCACCACGTTTTGGCGTCATCCGTGCACACACACGCACTACCACATGGAATCTATTTGTTACGTACAAATCATTTCCAAGCCTAAAGTTGGTGAATAAAATCCTCATTTGTGACCAAGTTTTAGAGAATTCTTGGGTGATTTGTTCTAAACAAGCCACGTAGATGTAAACCTTCGAGAAACACCCACATCCAATCTACAGAGAGATATAAAAGATCATTGTATTAGTAGACTGTCACGCAGTTGTATTTACTTAAGCCCCGGCTAAACGGGAAATGTTTGGTGACCAAACATTTTACCGTTGGCCACCTCATTTGGTCTTCACTTGATCGTGTTTGATAACCGTTTGGCCAGGGCTCAAAAACATGTTTGGAAACCAAACAATGTTTGATGATATTTGGTCACCAGACATTTCCCGTTTGGCCAGGGCTTTAGGAAGAAGCAAACTGCTAAAACCGCAAATTCAATAGGCGCGAAGCACCAAGAACGCAGGTTCTCCCACGCGAAACTGACTCATCCATCGATTTCTATCTACAACCATAGGGCTTGTGTGAGGCTGGTACCACCGGAATAGTGTCCCTCCCAATTCTCTATTTCCTTATCCGCGCTCCATCCAGGCTCGAAAAGATTTTCTACATTAATTATATGTGTATCCCTATATTCCGCACATATCACGCAGTTTCATGGCGGTTTACAGTTCTTCTCTAGGGTGTGATCGGACGTCAGCCTGTGAAGGTGCCTGTGGCAGCCGCTATCAGTCCATATTTGATCTCACCCACCCACCCAACCCACACATGAATGTGAAAAACAGATGAAAGATAGAGATAGACCACTACACTGGGAACTACGTCCCCATCTCTTTTCGAACAGTGTGGGGGTTCCTTAACGTCCCACAGATTATTAGGAACAAGTGTTGTGAGACGGGACCTGCGGTTTATCGTCCTTATCCGAGAAGACTAGAAAGTCTAACCGTTTGCAGATGTAGTTAATTACAAAGGCAGCACTTTCTCCTCAATTATTTTAATACCCTGAGTGTTGGTCCGGCCGGAGTTTGAACCCGCGACCACCCGCACGGTGGTGCTCTACCACTGAGCTAACCAGTCGGCCCGTTACAAAAACGGAGATGATGTATAGAGTTTGAGTCACAAAATGTATGCATAATTAATGTAAGGGGCTGTGCGGAAATATTGCCGAGAGCTTCCGTGACGTTTGGACCAACACAAAAATACAGACAGCTTTTAGTGCATTAGTGTATCTATCTTCGAATACAAAAATACCTCATCTGGCAAATAAAGTTTGAACCTGAGCATTAGCACCCATGCCCGGGGGGCGGGGTACACCCATATAATGGCCTATACGGGGAGGCTCCGCCCGAAAGGGGTACCTTTTTGACGCTTCAGGTATATGAAAGGGTAGGGATTTCACGAGTCGAAGTATATGAAAGGGTAGGGAAATCTGTCATTTAGGTATTTAAAAGGGTCTTTCATTAAAATATCTCTAACACACATACCTTACGACTGTATTATTTTAATTTATTGAACGCTACATGAAAATGACAAGAAGACTTCCTGTTTTAGGTATACGAAAGGGGTACCATTTGTCAATGGAAGGACAGGTATACGAAAGGGGTACCTTTTCTGTCAAAAATGGTATATAAAAGGGTATGGGGTAGGACCTCGGGTGGAGCCTCCCCGTACTAAATTTTTTTTAGTACCCTCCCCCCCCCCCCCCCCACCCCCCCTCCTCTCCCGGGCACCCATGAACAGCTGTTTCGGCCTTGTTAGGAAGGGAAAGAAAATGTTTTATTGTATTATTCATGTGGGCAATTAATCAAGCCTGGGTATTAGCTATGCCATGCTGTCCATGGTTGCTAATGCTCAGACTCAAACTTTTGGTAGATTTAAGGGGTAATGCCCGCTATCACGCGGCGTTAAAGCCCAATGAGTGGCTTTCAGCTTACCTAGACACATTATAATTAATTTGTGAGGTATTCTTGTCACTCCAAAAAGTCGCATCCTTGTACGAAATGTCTCACCTTATTTTTAAGATAGATAAGATATTTTTTAAGATAGATAACAGGAGCTCATGTAGATAAGTAATTTCCAGTGAGAACCATCCTTGTACCCACGGAACAACGCGCGTAGATCGCGCGAGTGTCGAAATGCATTGTAGGTAAATGCACATTGTAAATCCAACATGGCGGCCATTCATGAAGTAGCACCAGACGCTTTACCTTATTTTGATCAAGGATACGATGATCCAGGAGTACGAGAAATGGTATGTATAACAACACTTACAGAAAAAATATGAGTGCATGTACTTGGTATTAAAGTTTCAGCGCTGTTAAAAAGAATTCTGTCTTATACTGTATATCAGAGATGTGTAGCTAGGTGGCTTGGTCGCCGTGTTGGCTTTCCACGAGTTTCAGACCTTTCTTTTAAGTTCTTGTTAATCTTCAACCTTTTACGGAGAATTTTAAAGCAAGAATTTCTATTTAAAAGTCATTTTCACCAAGTTGAGATAAACCTACCCGAAGACTCTTTAGTGGCTGGAGTCTTTAATAATTCTTCTCTCTGAGAGCTCTTAGCTAGAGTCATAAGCTTACGTAAGCTAACATTTGTAACCATTTTAGGTAAACCAGCTGGTTGAAGAAGAGACCAGGCGTTACAGACCAACAAAAAACTATTTGGACTTTCTTCCTACCCCAGATTACGATGCATTTGAGGTAAAGAGTTTGTTTGATTTTAGCGTGCTTTGGAATGTATTAGGCCAGCTGTTCGTGTTTTAACTTCTTAATTAACTGATTATTTATTTATTTATTTATTTATTTATTTATTTATTTATTTATTTATTTATTTATTTATTCCTTCCTTGGTGCGATGGGCAACCTTTGCCCAGTAATAATGTAGGTGTATTTGTTTAGATGTGCTTTCCCCTTTGTAGGCAGTGTTTTGTGATTGATTCTTACTTATTTACTTACTTTACTTTACACTAGTACTTTATTTCATTGAAATGATGGATTAACAACAACAACGCAACAACAACAACAGCAACAACATTTGACAGACACAAAGTACCCACCCGAAGGTAGCAAAGGCTAGTCGAGTCGGGTGGGTCAAAAGGATGTTAAAACACAGAAGGAAAAGAAGCAAAAGAAGAAGGAAAATAACACAAATTACAAAAATTAATTAAAAATAATTCAAGTACAGATTACAATTGGATCTTTTGACTTAGAACACGAAAATAAGATAATTTACAGTAACATGATAATGTACAATAACGGGAGCTAAAATTTAAAGGTGCTATTTTGGTTCCATAAATCCAGCAGATGTTTTCGCAGCGATCATTTTTTTTAGGAAGATAATCATCTTCATCGTTAAGTAATTTCAATAAAAGTGTATGAATTTTTTTTGTTCAAAGACTTTTTAGGTAGACAAGGTGGCATGAAAATGACTAATTTGGTTTGTTGGTTAATGCTTATCTTTAGACGCCGATCTTGAAAAAAGAGTTTGAGAGAATAAGCAAGAGACAACCAATGGACCTACTCAGCATGAAAAGGTATTAACATGTGTTTACTGAAACCAGGGCCACCACTCAGCGTGTCATAAATTTTAGTTCTTTCCTGCACACATACAGATGATAATACACCTGGCTTTCTGCTTTTCTAAATTCTTTTATCTCTCATATCTTCTAAATTTAAATCAGAATGCCTTGTTCACCCAAAGCTGTTTAAAGAGCACCAAATCCCAAGTTTTTTTTTAATACTTTAAGCCTATTCCAAAAACATTAGACTTTATATCCAGCTTTGGACTTTCATTGGGCTTCAAAACTTACAATAAACTAAGCATCATTTGGTATATGACTGAGTCAGCAGGGGCCTGGGCATATTCCCCAGTTGATGTCACAAACTGTTTTGCATACCTTTTTATAAAGACTTACCATGATGGAAATCAGTTTGTGACATCAACTGGAGAATAGACCAACGTCCCTTACTAGCTCGGCCATGTGTACCCTGCGAGTAGAGTCTTGTCAGAACAGCGAAAGACGGAGGGAGACTCTGCAGAAGTTGTGTATTTTCTTTGATCCACTGTCATCCAAGATTTTGGATAATTTGATGCATAACTTCCAGTTTGGCCCAGGTTTAAACCTGTTATGATTCTGTACTGAAAAGATGAATTTGATGACCAAAACTGAGCCCACATTGTGCAATAAATTTGGGAACGAGGTAGTTTCTTAACAACTGTCATGCACGCTGAATCAGAAAATACATGACTTCTGCAGAGTCTACCTCCATCTTTCCCTTTTCTGACAAGTCAAAGTGGAGACTCTGCTTGCATGGTAGGTCAAGTGACAGATGATGGCTAAATTTCTTAACTTTTACAGCCTATAAGAAGTCAAGATTTAGTTTTAAAACGGCTCAAAAAGGCACATCAAGTTTCGAACAGGTGCAAAGATTTAAACATTTACAAGTTTGCCTTAATTTGTCTTAGGTATGAACTTCCTCAACCTACTGCAAACCAAAAACATGACATTACTTCCTGGACGGAAGCTGTAGATAACTCAATGGCCCAACTGGAACATCAGGCTGAAAGGTAAAATACACACCAAATATGGAAAAAGTCTTTGAACCTTTTTCACATTTGTAAATGGTTTGAACCTGGGAGTCATATCATAAGGTGAGATGGACTGTTGGTGGTGACAACCTAGGTCCCGTCTCACAGCTCTCTCTCTCTGATTTGTACTTGTGGGAGGTTAAAGAACCCACACCACTGTTCAAAAAGAGAAGGGGACGTAGACCCCGGTGGTGTGGTCAACCTTCATGGGTTGTGGGAATGGGTGGGTTGGGGGTGGGTTGGGGGGTGGGGGGCACCTTGCATGGGACCCAGGAGTCCCGTTCGTGCCTACCCCTACTGGGTAGTCCTGTACCCAGTAAAAGCTATAGAATAACCAGGGTTGAAGTCATTATCAGAGTCAAGTGATTTGCGTAACATTAGTAGATGGTATCAATAATTGTCAGCAACTGGCTTTTATCCTGATTAGTAAACAAAGACACCATGTTATTGGTCATCTGTAAGTTAAGCAGTTTTGTTATTGGCTGGGAAGATGTTATACCAATATTAAAATAATGTTACTGTCACCTAAAGTGTTTTACTTGCATTTGACTACAGAGCTAATGTTTTCAGGTCCCACTTAGCCTGGGCTTCCATACCTTGCATTCTTAACTATTTATAGTGCTTTGTGTCTACCCACTTTCCCTCTGTCTTCTTCAGAATTGAGAACTTGGAGCTGCTATCTCAATATGGTAGTGCTGCTTGGAAACTTCACAATGAAACATTGACGAGAATATTGGCGCAACAGCAAAAGAAACTCATGGATATCAAGTAAGGCAGAACTGATTAACTCTAAAGTTCTGAAATTGGTGACCCTTTGACTGGTAGTGTTAACGGAAGGCACTTTAAGTGGTGTTAAAATGCAAGTTAACATGTAATCAGCCCTGTCAAAATGTTTTGTATTAGTGGGTATCATAGCTGGAGCAGTAGGCAGTAACTGCTAGTGACCCTTGCCTGCTGGTGAACTCACAGTGAAGTCCAAGTGTGAAGTGAGGGGCAAATAATTGACTCTAAGTGGTAAATTTGTTGGCTGCCAACATATTTTGACAAGACTCTGTCACAGCAAATTCACGGAAGCAACTTCTAAACTAACAACTTTTCAAAACTGATTATCTCTGATGTAACCTAATATTGCAGGGTTTTCAATGAGTTTTGAAATAGCCATCTGAGCTAACTAAAGTAGTAATTTGAGTGAAAATATGGACAAAGTAGATGGTGCAAAGAGGTAAATTTTGACAAAGTAGGTGGCAATTTTTGCTGGTTGCCGGCTACTAATGAAACCTGATAATGTTGCATTGCTCAGACAGTATGAAAACATCTGAGCTTTATAGGCAAGGAGCACATATTTCATGCTTGGTATGATGGCTGTTAGCCAAAACGTGTGATCTGTATGATGATGCCTGTTACCCAAATCTGACAAAACTAATGTGTGCTCTGATACAACAATAACAAAAGAATGCCAAATACTAAAGTGTCGCCCAGTTGGCTTGGGTGGTAGAGCACCGGACTGCTTAGCGGGAGGTCTCAGGTTCAAACCCCAGATGGGACCACAAACCAGGGTCTGCTGGCTGTGTACTCCACATCTGCTTCCGTGTCACTGGGCAGCGACATTAAGCCGCTGGCCTTGTCTCCTTCATTTCCATATATAAAACTGGAATGGGAAGTAAAGTAGCCCACATGCTGATTGAAAATAATAGGGAACTTAATTCCTGGTGCTGTGGCCTGTCCTTACACACATCTCAGGGTTAGGTGGGGGCTGGGGGCTGACCACCAGGTCCTAAGAGCCCCTGCTGGTCACGGAAACCTCTCAGGATAATGATGATGATGATGCCCAAATACTAAAGTGATAAATGTTGTCATGTTTTTGTTATGTCATGCAGACATAGTAGGAACTGTAGTTATTACATGTATCAAAGATCTAATTGGGAATGAGAATTCGGGTGACTTTCTGTACATACATTGTAATGCTACATGTGCCTATTATTGGAGCCAAGTAGGTGTGGAAGCTTGCTATTGCTTTATGTTCTTGTTTTCTATAGGAAAGAAATCCAAGAAATAAATTGGCAAAGGAAAACTGAACAGGTAAGATCTACTCTGTTTGTCACAGAATAGCTTCACTGATTTGAACAGAAGGTCAATTTTCACTGAGGTGTAAGCAAGTTGTTGATTGGTCAGAATTGCTCTAGTGTGTTTGTGTAGATTTGTTAACAAATTATTATTTTTTTCATATTTTTCCAGACAAAGGCTGGAGATGAGCTTCAGCACTTGGAACAAAGGTGAGTTGTCAGGATGTATCCATGAGTTCTGATTGATTAATTGAGCCTTTTTTTGATTGGCAAGATGTGATAATCAGTTTTGTTTTGAGCCAAATATGTACCCAAAAGAATTTATGGATCAATTGCTGTATACCTCTTATATATAGCTCAGTGCTCAATGGATCCAAGCTAGAAATCAAAAAGGTCATATGTTCAACTCCTGTTGGGAAAACTCTGAATTCTTTTTTTCCAAGTGTGCTGTGAAATGTAGAATGAATCTCGTGTTTCAGTGTTACGTTTTAGCTATTTGTCCAACATGTTTCATTTGTTTCCAGCTGGGTGGGCCTGGTGTCCAAAAATTATGAAATAGAACGAGCCTGTGCTGAACTTGAAGCAAAAGTCGAGAGATGGAAACAACAGCACCAACTAGAAGGAAGATGGTAAGAAGAATATTGTGTTGGAATTTATTTTTGAGTTGAGGCTTGTCAGCTTATCATGTAGATGATGAACATGTGAAAATAAATCTGCATTCAGGCAACCTGTGTCTTGGGAAGGAATTGAAGCACCTGGCAGATAGGCTGACTTTTGGCTTTATATTCATTGTGGTCTCATTCGCTCAGAAGCCCTTCAAGCTAATCCAGCCAGGCCGACCACATGCTGGCAGAGATAGAACACCACACCGAGGACTACGTTTCCTACTCTTTACAAACAGTGTGTGGGTTGTTTAACTTCCCACAGGTTACTAAATTCAAATATTGTTCCTGTATCATTTATCACATATTTTTAGTGAATAACGTTGTTCAGGGAGGTGGTATATTTGAGGAGAATTCTTGAGGCTGGGTGTTTGTGCAAAAAGTGAATAATAATTTCTTGGCCAAAGAGTGAAGCTTAGAAAACAGCTCTAAAGTTTCAAGGACAATCTCTCTGTTATAAAGTTTTAAATTTATTTATTAACAACCAGTAGCACAAAACAGAAGAGGATACAAAAAAGCCGCCAAAACCAGGGGTTTATATGGCAAAGGCCAATTGGCCATGTTCTAAATGAGTGAGGGCCTGGGAAAGAGCATCTCAAAAATGGTCACCTAACCAACTTTGATGCTGTTCAGTTGAATTGGAGCTGAAACAAAAGCTTTTGAAAATTGTGAAAATTAGAGACTTTGTATGGTTTGGAGGGACAAACTTTCCGAAATAGAGACATTTGTATGGGATTTTTTAAAGATCTAAATGCATGTCAACTGGTGACTTTTCGACCAAACATGCTCAAACTTGCTCAAAGTACTTATTTTGAGGTACCCTTTCATAGGAGAATCGATTTATTTTAATGTCATTGATTTTCAATGACGTTTGGATTCGTTCCCAGGCCCTTACTCGTTTAGAACATGGCCAATGGTGCGAGAATTACATACCAAGATGCTCTAAAAAAAAGGTTGAATTTGAACAAACATTATCACACATACCAGCAAGCCACAAAGGAATACATTATTTTATTTTGTGTCTCTTCAATTAATTTCTTTAATATTCGCTCACTTACTGAAGCTGCATGGTAAGCAAATTTGTTATAGTGTGTGTCATGTTTCCGATTGTATGCAGTGAATAAAAGTTGGTGCAAAGAACCATATTTTGAGAGTAACAACCCAAATTTGGCACTACTTTCCCTATGAAGTCCTTCCCTGATGTCTGTTGTTTTCTATTTCATTGTGTGCACTCTGTCTGTAACAGTCTACATCAGTTATCAAGCTAGTTGAAAGGCTCTAGGAGATATTCACTTTTAATGTTTTCATTTCTTTTGATTTTTTTGCAGATTATCAGCATGTCTGCTATTTGCCAGATGACAGACCACAGGAACACCAGGGAATAATGATCAGATCAGCTGCATTCTCTGAGAAAATAATGAGGCCTTCCAAGGGTAGAAGCGACAAGGGACATGGCTCTAAAAACAGGCGACAATCTTCTCCCAAGACACGACAGAAACTGGCGGAAAACGCGCAACAGTTTGCAACAGCGACAATTCACTTTCCATTCCCCTTTTTTTTTCTTTGCAACAGTGACATTCGTCCCTAATAAAGCAAGCGACAGACAGAGTCATAAATGAGCAACAAAGCGAAACCAGACCACTCCTTGGAAGGCCTCAATAATGTCACATTATGTCAGATAGAGTACTCTACACCTCTCTTTCTGTTCAGTATGTTTAGGTCAGAAATGGAGTACAGAAAGATTTTAGAGATCTGTTCTGCACAATTCCACATGAAATTCTAACTGTTTTTATCCAGGACATTTTGCAGTTGCTTGTACAGGTTGTTTTCTAAATAAAATGAACAAGAGGCTACAATTAGCCTAAACCCGGGCTTGCAAAAAACAGTATTGTATCCCTAACATAGTGCTAAACAAAAGAATAGAGGGAAGTCTGTCTTTCTTACATCGGACGCATTGTGTTTAGCTTGTATTGGAGTCTATTTCTTTAGACCCCTATCAACATATATTCCTCTAAAATACAGCTCAACCATTGAGCACAATAATTATAACACTTGTAAAAAATATTTCTAAAAGAACAAGAAAAAGAGAAACAGAAAAAATAAAGCCCGTGATATATACCACTAAAAGACATCGAACCCGGGTTAGCTGCGTCACAGGCAGGAACAATGACCTTTAGGCCACAGAGGTTTATCGTTATGCAAAATGATAAAAATAGTGTATTGATCCCAAAAAAAAAAAAAAAACTAAGCACACTTGTTTTCGCTTCGATGGATAATTGTTTGAGAAAGGAAACGCTTATCGAACGATGTTGGATTTTTTCGCATAAATGTGAATGGAGTCTCGGTGAAATGTGAGTAGAAAATTAATTAGCAGAGTGAAACTGTTTACAAATACGTCAATCCAGGGTCATTTGAAACACAAGAAAGGAACGTTTCTGGACAGTTTCAAGGGACGCTAGTACATTTGTAAAATATAATCGCTTATCATTCAAAAATTAAAGTCCAGAAATTGAGATATTGTGGCAAAATAGTAAATAAACTACCTGTCAAAGTCTCAGGGGTGTGTGATATCCCGTACTTGAGTTATTCAACAAAATGTACATCTCAATGGAGCGGATACGGGAACACGGCAGTCCATCTGGAGTTAAATTTTGGTAATGTTAAAAGATTTCTTCTCGCTGTTGAACTTGCAAACATTAGTATAGACACTTGTCTTAACATATTAGTTGTTCAGACTTCAAAAACACAAGGTGAATCGACGTTTTCCGATACGTGACAACAGGCATCATTCTTGCTGTTGATATGAGATTTACACTCGAATCACTCGGCCGTGAAAGGTCAAACTCCCTTTGTCTGTAGTCTCTAATTTTTGGCGCTCCCCACACGTCGCGTCTCCTCGCAACTTCGCGCGCGCACGTGCCCCCACAATCCATCGCCAAAATTAGAGACTACTCGCTGTCTACTGAAGCAGACACGGGGAAACACGGCAGTCCATCTGCCGTTAAGTTTACTCATGTTAAAAACTTTCTTCTCGCCGTTGAACTTCCAAACATTCGCATAGACACTTCTCTTAACATATTGTTTGTTCAGACTTCAAAAGCCACAAGATGAATCGACATTTTCCCATACGTGACAACACGCATCACTGTTGTTAAAAATAGTTAGCGCTTGCGCAGAAACGCCGGAAGTGCCATTTGTGGATGATACTCGACGACGAAAAAGAAGAACCGTCGGTAGTTTAAGACCCGGGCGCCGCGCGAGACGCGCGCAGCCCGGGTAATAAGAACGTTATTTTCTTTTGTATTGAGTTGTCGGCTTTGGCCTCGTTAGATCGCAGGGGCCCTCAAAATGTCCATGCAAGACCACAAGGCCATCTTATCTCTAACAGTCAGTGTACAGAGGGTCTCCTGCTTCGATTCTCCTTCCGCATACAGTGTACATGCTTTAATAACTCGTACTACTATTTCAAACCAGTGGTAGGGCTTCCTTCCACCACTGTTATTGGTTATTCAAAGTCCCAATAATATTTGCTCTTCAGCTTCCGTTTGAGCTCTTGCGCGCGAATGTATTACTTGTTGTCGACGAGCAGCCAGTTGGCTCGATAACCGAGAGGTCAGCTCTGGGGATCCAATCTGTTGTAATTTGTTGCTTGATCCAAACTTTATGGTGTTGTCGAATGGAAAAATCGAAAAAAAATATTTCTTTCCCGCGTTTTCGCCGGAAAAACGTGAAATTTTACTTCCGTTGGGGCACAAAACCGCGCGAATGACTTGAGACGTTTTCATGAAATCATTGGTGGTTGCGGGTTAAAACGTCAGTTTTTTTAATCTCTTTACGGTGGTCAATTTACATTATCAACTCCGTTGATAAACTAAAGTTTCATGTTTCACTCCCCCACCGAGGCAGCACCACAGTTTCTTAAGAAACTAACTTAACCTCCTTTATTCAAAAGCGTCGACTGTTTGCTTGGTTTTCTGAATCGAATTCTCCGGAGAGTTATTCACAACAGCAACGCTGCGTTCGAGTCAATGTAGACGCACTAAATGCTCCAAATGTACCAGCTAGTTTAGCTGTTTATTATTATTATTATTATTATTATTATTATTATTATTATTATTATTTTTGCTTTGAATCTTTACAAATGTATCAAAAATCATTGCTTTCAAAACCCTTGTAAAACCTGTCGCCTTATACTAACTTGAAATTTTAAAGTCAATATATCTTCTTTGTTTAACGTGCAAGACCACGTTACAAACTTTACAGGTTTCCCCACCTCTCAGGTTTTTTGTTCAGTTTTTCTAATGATAGTTTTGACTATGAGCGATGTAAATATAATACTCTAACTTATTCTTGGATCCCTGTATCGATGTTAAGTCCGAAAGTATGGTCATTTAAGAGTGAACATTTGAGCAGTACCTCAGTAATTGCTGTTAAGTATTACAAGTATTTAGGCGTTTACATCACAAGCTCTCTCAGCTGGTTTCTGCAATGCGAGGAAGTTAGAACAAAGGCAAATGAAATTTTTGGGTTATGTTCTCCAGCGGAACCTTTCCGCAGGAGAGGCATCCTGCGACAGGGCGATGAAGTTCGCGCGAACCTGTGCTAGCCTGGCTTGTCCAACTGCGGAGTACGCAAGTGTTGCTTGGCTACCGGATACCGCCGAAGATATTTCTGCCATTGAGTCTATCCAACGGAGAGCTGCCCGCTTTGCCCTTAATGACTACTCTCGCAACAGTAGCGTCTCTGCTATGCTAGCAGTTCTAGACTGGCAATGGCTTGAGGGACTTGAGGAACGCCGTATCATCAATGATTTGACGATGTTCTATAATGTAAGATTAATTCCAATTTTGTGAACATCTCTTTCCGAGCCGAAATTAGCCTAGGTTTTCAGGGGACTAGGAGGTCGCACAATTATAAATTTATGCCCTATCATCTTCAGTAAATGTACATCAATAGTCATTCTTCCCTAGAGCAATTCCGGTCTGGAATGGTCTACCTTTTTCAGTGGTACATGCGTCATCTGTCAACCTTTTCAAAGCTAATATTTTTGAAGTTGAAGTTGATTTTATTGACGTGCTATTAAAAAAATACAGAATTACCTGACCTGCAGGTAGCATAGCTAATCTAGGCGGGCCAGGAAATAAGGAAAGATGAAAGACTGCTAAAAAGAATATGTTGATAAGAAAATAAATTTGAAATTAAAACGAGAACAACGTTGAGAAAAGAAAAAAAAAGAGAGAGTAAAAAATACGAATAAAGAGCTGATTGGAGCAACAAACAAAGACGAAGGACGCGCTACCATAGTGGCATTATTGCGTTACCATTTGAACAGACATAAGACAGCACGTTATAGTTAAGAACCATGTTTGTTTATCCTACATATAATTTCTTCTAGACCATAATACGAGTCATTAGACTCTAAAATTTCAAATAAGAATGCCTGAATTCTTTTTTTTAATTTATCTTTAGGCAACGTATCTTAAGTATTGTGCTTAATTAGTGTTATTCAAGAGGAAATGGTTGTGTTATTTTATTAGCTTTTGTTCTGATCAGCTGCTTGTGTAATTTGTTATTCTAGTCCACAGTATATTCAGTTCAATGTAAATTGTATTTGTTTAGCTAGCTGTTTACAAGCTATTGCCAGATTAGTGTACTAATGGCAATTATCACAATTAAAGATTAAAAAAAGATATTTAAGATTTACGGCAGTGTGTTCGTGTTCGCGTGGTTTTGGACCGGAGGAACAAGAAGCAAATCTGGCCAAAAAATCGCCTAGTGTGCCCGCATCAATCGATCGCCAGCAAATTTCACTGGCGATTTTTGCTGGCGATCAAATTCGCCGCGGTCGACGTATAAAATCGCCTCGTGTGACGTAGGCTTTAAAAGAATTGTTAGCCACTTTTTGGAAAAAAATAAAAAAAAAAAGATTTCTCACTGGACACTAAGTATTACATGTCCACCAGGAAATGAATCTATTATCATCCTGCGTAGCAAGCGTTCTTGGAGGACGTTCTTCTATTTTTGCTCTGGCCCCAACTTTCGCACGGCCAGAATGCAGTAAAATCTGTTCGAAAGGGAACGTTTGCTACGCAGGCTAGTCCTCAGTCGAATTGATGTCCCATTATCAACTCGCACTGCATGCGCGTGGTTGATCACTACCCATGGCTGGCGGACGATGTACTTTCCTGAATCTTTGGCATTAGCGAGGACTGGCCTTCGTAATCGCTGGGTTATGTAACATCGAGTCGGCGAAAAATTTAACCCTTGCAGTTCTTCGTTTTTCGGAAATTTCGATCTTTCCTGGATTGTTATTGCACTTTCCATCAAGTTTTCGTTCTGGAAACGATCGTGACTAATGTTGTGTTGTCACGCGGGAAGTTCACACTCGGCCGGTAACTTTGGTGCGCCAAATTTTTGCAATTTAAGTTCACACCTAACTCTTTCGTCTCAAGTCAACATAAGTGCTATGGTTTTAGCCTTGAGTAACCTTTTGGCTTGCCCCCTTAGCTATGAGGTCCAGCCTTAGAATAACCGTGATATCAAGGAGGGGGGTGAATAGAGGTCAGCAAATCCGTCGATCCGTGCTAATTTTTCGGAAAATCCGCCAATCCGCAGATATTTTTACAGAAATCCGAATCCGCAGCGACAAGAAAGCCAACTAGGCACGTCGCGAAGTGTTACACGCGAGCGCGAGACGAGAAACAAAGAAAGGAAAGACATCCTCGCGCTTGCGGGATTCCCCATCGCTCTAAGATTAAAATGTTTGCCGGCTGACATTTGAAACCTGATGTCATTAGAACAGCGTGAATTTTTGTATTTGGGTTACGTTTTAGGTCTTTTCGAATCAATCAGGGGACAGGCTCCTACAGGTCTTTGAAACGTCAAGTTACCATGTTTAAAAGAGTGTAGCTAAATCTGAGGTTGAACTCTTTTCTACCGGCCGGTGATTTGATCGCCTTTTTTTTTTTTTTTCCAAAAGAGACCTTTTTGGCTTGTAGTTTTGTTTTCCCAATGTAGACCATGTGATCTTCCCAAGGGGATTTGCCTTTTGTCTTTTCATAAATTATGCGTACACGTGCACGTGAATGAGGTGAAATTTCAAAGAAACAGTTCTCTAGGGTTACATCACGTGGTCTGCATTAAGAAAACAAAATCTACAAGCTAAAAAGGTCTATTTCCGGAGAGTAGGAAGTGAAATCGGCCTGGCTACTCCACATAAGGGGTTACCACGGAGATTTCGCTGGTCCACAACACAGGCTCCATTTTTTTTGTCACGCTCGTCACGCTATCTGTGGTTTATTTCTAAACGATCACTGCAGCTACAAATCGTTAGTTATTTGATTTATAAGTGTGTTTTTCGAGCCACCTCAGAAGCCCCCTGCCTGGCATCATAAAGCTGGGTTGATGGGTAGAGGCCATCCTTTGAAAGAAAACAGAGGTGAGAAGCAATTTCACACGAAATGGGCCGCTCAAACTACACAAGCATGTTAAGGCATGGCTCGGGCCCGAATTCACGAAAAATCTAAAAACAACCATAAAGTCCCAGACATTTAACGTATATTCGAGCGAGTGATGGCAATTCACGGAGTGAAGTTGTATCTTTAGTCGTTTTGTGAGTGGTTTCGGGACCTGGCCTGGCAATTTTGGCGCGAGTTTTGACTTGTAAATAATGCAATCGGTGAAATATTTCGCCAGCAGGACCGGGTGGCTCGACACGGTTCTAAAAAGTATGTGCAATGGAAATTGGCAGACTTCTATGCTGCTGTTAGGCAAGAATATCCCAGAATTCCTTTGGGTCACAAACGTGAAAATTACAGACCGTGAGAACAACTGAAATCAAACAGCGTTAACCACGTCGCGCTAAAGAAGTGAGCAGAAAAAAGTGGAACAAATTGCAAGAAGTGGAGTCGAAGTTTGCTGGCCATGTAAACTTTTAACTTCAATGGGAATTTTTGTCTTAAAAAATTCAAGACAAAGCTGCGTAAATTTTGGTGTTGTCCGAGGGCGATTTTGGTTTTCAAAGAGAATAAACAGTCATATTAAGTGAAAATTGGGAATTTCGGTCAGTTTCCAGGGTGATGAAATCTGAAAAACTTATCATTTTGCAATAAAAATGCTTCACTTCAACCATAGTCCGGGATTTGGGAAAGTTGCAGGTTTTCAAAGCATTGGTCTTCTACGACCAATATTTTGGTGATCGGTACAAAAAGAGTTAATCCCCACCATGACCACTGTTTTGTAATCATTAAAGAAATCTAATCTAAAAAAAGACAACCGAAGTCTCGTAGTATAAAACATAACAATCCGTTTTAACCTCATATGCTCGCGTAGTTTCACTACGCTTTTCCAATTGCTGGAATCGACGCAGCACCGAAACTTGTTTTTATGAAGGAAGTCATCGCCTTTGGCACCATCTCGGTAAAAAAGAAATGCGAAGCAATCGATGGTCTTTGTCTCAATGACTTGACCCTCCATGTTGACCGTGCCGATGGTACACGTGGTGGTCTGGTGAGGACAATGGCTTTTTTGTCTGGCCAGAAGCCGAGTTCTTGGGGTCCTAGAGTTTTCTGGAGTCCTATTACATTGTAGGTCAAACATGTGTTAGCCCTTTAACTACCAAGCATTTTGCCGAAAAACGCCTTTTTGGAAGCTCGTCGAGCCCTTTTCTGGCCAGAATTTAGCCAAAAAGAACCAAAACTGCCCAAAACTCTGTTTGCTGGTGGAGCTCCTCGCGCCCTTCTGTCCCTGGTGCTTAATATTAGCTTTCCAAGTTCGGCCATGACAGGGTTGAAAAGTTTCACTGACCCCTCTCCTTCTGCCTTTCGCTTTTCTTGTCTTGCTTTCTTTTTCTCTTGATTTTTCTCTTGCTTTTCTTTTGGTGGGGAAAGATTTGTGGAACACTTTTAGGATCATAGGATTAGATTGAAGGAAGTGCAGGTGGGTAGTGGAACAAGATTTTCATTCAAATTTTCGGCTCAACGTCACTTGGTTTTTTCGCGTTTTCTACGGCCTGCTGGACGGAATCGTGCTCATTTGGGTATGGTTTGGAAGATCTTTTCCCCTAAACATGCTACATGTAAAAGTTGTCCAAGAGCATTAAAACTGATGACGTCACAAGCGGTACAAGGGACGTGGTTCTGTGCGGCCGGTTTTGGCCGGTATGGTAGTCAATGGCACTCTATTTGGAGTTATGGGCAAATTGGGTTGTTTTATATTCAAAGGTGGATTTTTTTCAGAAAATTGTGTCCTCTGCTTAATCAAGTCTTGTTCTAAGGTCAGGGAGAAAAAAATTTGTAACAGACCGCCAAGTTAAGTTCCACGATCCGCACTTCAGAACAAACAAAATCCATAATCCACGCTGAAATATTGAAGAAATCCGTGATCCGCTGAGCGTTCAAAATCCGCCAATCCGCAAAATGCATCCTCAAAATCCGAAATCCGAGTAGTTTTTTTAGCCAAATCCGCCGATCCGCGAACCTATTCACCTCCCTCATCAAGATTCCACGAACAAGCGGATAATTTGGGATTCAGTTATCCGCCCAGTTTATATCGGAAGCACATTTGGCAGTTCAAGCTGTTAAAACGGATTAAATTTCAGCTAATTCTCCCAGACTTCCAAATTCTTCCTGACTGGCTTTACTTCGAACTGAATCCCTTTGATCGAGTATACGCTCTCTAGAAAATTTGCTCCCGAGAAGAATTCTTTGGGGGAAAAATCTTCTAGTTTAACTTTCTTTAACGAGTTTTGCGGTAAGGGACAGTTTCACCGCCGGTCAAGACAAAAGGCTTGAAAATCTCGCGGGAAATCAAAACATTTCGCTTACAAAAGGTTTGTGGTCTTTCGATTTTTCTTTTCTTGTTTTCTCTTTGTCTTAATTAGCGGCAGACAAGTTATTGTTCTGAATTGTTTTGGTAGAGTTTATCAAAGGCTGATATACCATTGAAATCACAAGGATCGTATCTTTCCACATTCGTGCCTAAGATCTTTTGCGTTCGTAACAACAACCCGATTACAAAGACACGACACGCTATGACTCACTGATCATTGCAAAATTGAAATGGCGAAGATTTTCCTGCACGCTCTCACCGCCTTCTGCCTTTTGGGGAAAGTTTGTGAAGCCTCTAATGGCGATCTTACAGCATCTTGTGTGTTACCAGCTTTCTCTGGTAAGGGATATTTGGCCTTCACTGGAGAAATAACGAGTTTGTTTCGTCACACAAACGGCCGAATAATGGTCCTCGTCCACGTGCGAAATGTGTATCTAAAAGACGCTAAACTGAAGGGCGTCTCTGTGATAAATGCAGTGGAAAGAGCGACCTTGTGCGGCAGCTCTCAACATAATCAAGGAGACACAAGATTGTGGATAACAAAACGGCATTCCAGTGGGATGCTGACAGCAATTGCATCCTTACCAGTCACGATGAACATGCTGGATCAAGTCCTTAGATCTCTTTCAGGTAAGAACCGTTTAGCAAATAGAAGCGCCTTTATTTTAGTCTGTGGGAATTCAGCGAAAACGCGCGCCTAAAATAGAATGGCTCAAGCTTATGTAATACAAAATATCGTCCGCTAAATGCATACATATTGCATGATATCTCAAAATCAGTGTATCAGTCGAGGACTGTTTGTGTCATGTTGTAATGAAATGATTGTGTCTGACCTTGCGATATAAACATGTATAAATGGCGCGGATTAGGTCGTATAATTAATTCAGTGAAGCAACTCAAATTTTTAGCGTGGACAAAAACGTTTTCTCGTTGAGTAACATGGTTTGGCAAGGTTGTGGAGCGGGGCGAAAGGTTAAGATGCAAACTTCCGTGTAAAGCAAGTCTTTAGAGCAAAAAAATATATCTAATTTCAGTGAATCTCGAGGTCACGGACCACTCATGTTTCGATAGGTTCGTACTTTGCAATTTAGGCAACCGATTTTCAAGATAATTTAACATTGAAATTTGCGGCGTTAAACCTTGTTATTTGAGTAAATATTTTGCTGTTCTGTTTTTCTGTGTTGTTTGCTTATACAACTAATCTGCGATCGTATTCAAATTACCCAACTACAAATTTATCTCATAAAATAATTTTTTAATTATTAATTTCGAAAACATTTAATTTGCATAATATTATCGCGTGGTCTACATGATTATACCCTGATCATCTATAGACCAATTTTTTTATATTAAAAAAGCGGCGGTGTATATTTTTATCCAGTGTTTTCGTTGAACTCAAAAGGATTAAGGATTTCCTGGCAGGGATTCCTTTATCTCAGACTAATTAGGGTCAAATAGTGAGGTAGTCGACAAGAGCTGAAAGAGTTAAGTTACATCTTTAAAGAAGGATGTGCGAGAGTTTTCGAGGGTTGGCAAAAGTCATGTACAGGAAATGACTAACTGCAATGTTATGTGGTTGTCAAAACAGCGAATTAATTAATCTTATAAACTTGTCAAGACCTGTGAAGATCTGAGTAAATTTAAAAGACCTTGAGTGCTTGAAAGCTGCTGGTGAAGTTGAAGTCTAACAACCTTTTTTTTTTCATGAGAACGCGCGTAATTTGACGGGAAAGATGGAGGGCAAATATATCAGAATTGGACGTTATTTTTTTCAACATTTTGACCGACTCAGCTAAACTACAGAATACGAGGCCTCGTTCAATTATCGACAACAGATCCGGCTCAGTTTAGTGCTCGTTTAATTTGCTCCATCTTTTGCCTTGCTAAACGAGCTACCAAAGGCAGCAACACTTGTTTTTGCATCCAATGCCGCGCCCTCAAATTACAACGACCTAAGATAGTTGATGCCAATTAAACGATTCCTTTTCTTTTTCATCCTGCCAGGCACATATAATCACCAAAGATATACCTCTTTAAAGTGGGCCTGTAAATAATTTCTTCATAACTCTTTAGCTTGGAGAGCACACGAGAGCTTTCTCTGCGCTTGGTGTTCACGAAATAAGTTAACGCTATTGCTATTGCTAAAACTCCAAAACAATGCAGACCAATTTGAATATGGGGTGGGGGAGGGGTGGGGGGCAGATAAGGCTTCCCGTACACTGTTATACTGCCTCCCGTACCGTTTTCTCGTCAGCGCCCGTTCTTTTTTTTGAGTTCCTCCCATCTCCGATAAATTATTTCTCAGTCCCATTTCTCGCCATTGTATGACTCCCACTTCCCACTTCCCTCCCTCCCCTCTTCCGCCCCCCCCCCCCCCATTCTCCCGGGTTCCCGCCCCTCTGTTCAGTTAGATGTGCTGGAGTGACTTTGTACAATATGCGTGAGTTGCTGAACGGTTTGGGTAAGGGTGCAGCTGGTATACTAACATAACGCCATCAGTGCTAACTGGCTTTATTTTTTAATTCGATTAAGTAATGAAACGCTAAACCCCTTATAAATCTTTTTACTGTGTTCAATTTACCATCGTCATTACTGAAATGCTGTTTGTATCCTTTTTTGTTTTGTATTTTCCGAAGAAAAGCCATACAGTTGTGGGTGACAATGATTTATTTTTGCGACCGCTGAGTCAATTCCATAAAGACTTCTTTGTACTGTTTGTAAAGATCTTTTCAAGGAAACTGACAATTTGGATTCGTTCCATAAAATTGCTTGTTTTCATTTGGAAATTATAAAAAGCGCGAAAGGTCGAAAAATGATAATACGTAAGATTTTATGGTTTTTATGGTTCTGCATTTAGTGTTCAGTAAATTTCCTGTTCCCATAGCTTGAGGTTGCAAATGCAAAAATAATGTTAACGAATTTAACGACATGTACGATAATCTTTATTTAAACACGATTAATTCATCAGCCCATAAAAATACATAGAGGATTTGCAGATTTCGGTGTTCTTTCATTCTGTGGAATGCGAATCGCAAAGTGATACTTATAATGTGGGTGGTGAGGTTAATTTAATTTTTGAAGAACTTTCGTGATAGTTGTGAGGGCGACCCGTTATCACGCGAGCCAAAACAATATGCATGCACGGCGTGTGGAGAAATCTCGGTCGGGTGTTCTGCTTGTTCGTTCAATGAGCAGATCCTCTAGAGCAGCACGAAAAGGACAGCCCGCATTCTTCTTTTAATATGATCATCTGAACTTTCGTAAACGCCAAAGGTATCGGCATATTCATCTCCATTACTTTGGGCACTCTGCGCAATTTCGAGACGATTTATTGTGTGTGCTCAGTTGGAAAGTGTTATGCGATTTAAATCATAAAGGATTAGGAAATTAAGTAGTTTACACATTCTTTATCAAAGGCCGTCCTTGATGGTTTTGTTTATTCAGGTTTCAACGAGGTATGCTTTAAAGCTGCGCCCTCACGTAACGCCAAACTGAAAATGGCCACGCCCTGTTTAGAGGATTATTGTAATCTTTTTCAGTCACGTACTAGGCTGTGTTACATAAATCCCGCTTATATCTGGTAGCTGAGAATGTATTTTAGGTTTTGATGCGGTTCTTATCCGCTGTAGGAAAAAAAAAGAGAAAAAAAAGTGGACTTTTCTCTGGAAAATGTTGATTCGACGTAACCGTTGTTTAAAGGATATCATAGAGAACTTGAAGGGAACCTCCACTCTTACAAAGAATTCCCGCTAAACTGTTGGAAATAATTACTAGTTTCCCAATTTTGTTTTGAAGTGTGGATATAACATTTAAAGGTACAAATTTAGCTTTCAAATTTCCTGGGCCTGGCCATTTTGGATTTGATGACGTGTAATGGTTGCAGCTATTGTCACGAAGCAACTGAAGAAGAAAATCCTTTATATAATTATATGATTTTCATATATTTATTCTCATAAAATCCTTTGTGTTGAACAATAGGGCAACAATTACACGTCATCAAATCCAAAATGACCGCGCCCGGGAAATTTAAAGGCGAAAATAGGCGATGATGATCGCCACCTTTTGTAGACTTTTAAAATGTAACATCCACGTTGCAAAAGAAAATTTGAAAACTAGTATTTATTGCCTACAATTTCGCGTCAATCTGTTGTAAGAGTGGAGGATCCCTTTAAGCGACGACAACGGCAACGAAAACGTCATTAAAAAAAACGGGATCATTCCAATTCTTTGTTTAACTTGTGAAACGAGTGTGAACTAAAGAGAAACTAAATTACTGAGAAAGGCGTTTAGTTAAAAAAAAAAACAAAGAAAAACTCACCGTCCTAGTTAGCGTTCTCGAAAATTGATCATTTCACGCTGTTGTTTTGCAGAGAATGGCAAAGAAATGTATCACATGTAATAACAACAACAAGCAGCTTTATTTAAAAATTTGTACAATAGAGTCCGCTGGCCCGCTGGCCCGCTGGCCCGCTGGCCCGCAGGTAACAAAGGCTAATCTAGGCAGGCCAGACTTACAATTCACTAAAGAATAAATTAACAATACAATTGGAAAGAAATTCAAAAACAGTTAAGACGGAACTAATAAGAAGTAAGGGAAAACGAGAAAAACAAAATAAGATAATAGTACAAGAACGAAGGACAGAGATTTTTGGTTATTTATTTAAAATAGTCTTACTTTTTGCACTATTGTAGGCGATTCAATATAATCATTTTCATTTTCCAAAATGTCAAAGAGAAGTTGGTTAATTTTTCTTTTGAATGCTCTCTTAGTTAGGTCTATGAATGATATATGAAATAAATCATAAGTCACATACAATCATAGTTAGGTCTCTTACACAGCGTGGCATATCATTCCAAAGTGTTACGCCAAAACGCGAAAAAGAGCGTTTTTGTATTTCGAATCTACTGCTCTTTGGACGAAGAATTTGCACGTGCACATGCTCACTGAAGCTGTTATTTTGTGGTGTTCTTGTTACCGCTACCGTCGTAGTTGCTTAAGCTCGCGAATCTGAACATAGTTTCCCATTTTGGACCTCGAAATATTTTTATCGCAGACTCAATGAAAAATAAGCGCACCTTTTCTATACTGAAACCTTAAATCTGGTCATTTCACGTTGTTGTCTTGCAGACGGCGGCAAAGAATTCTACTAATATGCATAGTAAATGTGCAGAGCCATTGTTTTAACTCCTAAATCCATTTGTTTCCTGGCAATCTCATCGCCGTATCCGTCGTCGCTACCAGCGTTTTCCTAACAGGTAACCGTCCTTTAACGTGGTATACCTTTTCCCTCGTCAGGTCATACTTCTGCGAGCCGCGCCAGGCGGCAACGGGGAAGCGTCCCATGCAATGCAAGGAACTGCCAATATGGCGGCAGATGTACTGTAGATTCCAGTGGTGTATCGCGATGCGAATGTCGAATTTATTGCACCAAGCAAAATGACCCAGTCTGTGGTACAGACGGTAATACATACGCCAACCCCTGCCTCATGAGAGCTGCTAGGTGCCAGTTTCAGAGCGATATTACACGGAATCACTTTGGACCGTGCGGTAAGTAGGACTGCCAAATGTTTTTTTTTTTTATGAGTCTAGAGCTAACTCCACCGTTGTATTCTCGCCTGATCGTGTGCCATCCTCGTTTTCTATTTCCAAACACACGGAAATTTGTGTCATATCAATAATAATCACAGCAATAGTTTATCAAGTTTTTCATCTGGGGTGTACGCAATTTACCCTTCCATTAAAGTCAACATTACAACGTCCCCGGCCCCGGTGACAAGCGCTGGGATTATGCTGGTAGACTAATGGTTACGTATTTAAATACAGCAAAATCACATAGTTAGGGGGTTTAAAATTCTTCTAGGGGGGAGATCGGACGTCAGCATGTAAAGGAACCTTTGGCAAGCGCTATCAGGCCATGTTTATCACTCCCATCCACCTAACCCACGCATGAATGTGAAAGACACCTGCAATCAGAGATAGAGGTAGACCACTACACCGGGAGGACTACATTCCCTACTCTTTTCGAACAGTGTGTGGGTTCTTTAACGTCCCACGTATTATTGGAAACAAGTAGTGTCGTTAGACGGGGCCTAAGGTTTATCGTCCTTATCCGAGAGGACTAGAAAGTCTAACCGATTACTGGTGATATCTCCAACTCATTACCTCTTACAGGTGCTAGAAGCTGTGAAGGCCTCAAAAACGCCGGCGTCGCGGCTATGGACGGTGAATACCTCATATACATAAGCGCAGAGTGTAACACGCCTGTGAAGGTTTACTGTCACGGCATGAACACCAGTTCTCCTAAAGAGTTCATCACACTGTCTTCTGGGGTACAGAACAATTACGCTTACATCTACGCCAAGCGATTACCTCACAGACCTTACTCGGCCAGGTACAAGTGCTCCGGAAAACCCGGGATGTTCAACTACTCCGAGGCAGGTTTGACGAAGTTCCGAAAAGTTCGCGTCGACCTCTCGAGAATGGCGATTGACCGCAAAGATTTCACTTTTGCAAAGTCGGATCCGTTCGCTAAGAGAATTTCCTATGGTTCAGCCGGCGATTGCTTCTCGATGCATTATGGCGGTGCTTGCAGAAGAGGACACTTCAGAGTTGATCTCTCTCAGACTGGTTTGCGCTTAAAGCCTTCTGTACAGTGGAGAGCGATCGGTTTCCCCCCCGGAATTGAAATGCATGAGTATAAGAAGTCGAAGGATGGTACCTTTGTATCGGCTAAGTGCGGTGGCTGGTGTGGGAGATGCCGACCTGTTGGAGAAATGCTGTTAGAACAGACTGTCTGCAATCAAGATGAAGGTGAGTTCCCGTATCAAGAACAAGAACGTGGGTGGAGGAGGGGAAGGGGGCGGGGGAGAGGTGAGGGACGTGTCAAAGCGGGGGTCGATTTCCTTAGCGTGCTATTTTATACGGTGCACGAGAGGTCAGCCTCCGAAGTGCGTGAAAGGAACTTACCAAACGAGGGAGTGCTGCTCAAATGTACCTTTGTATTATTGATTTTAGAGTCGGTCATTGAGCATAAACGAGACAATCGTTGTAAAACGTGTTCTCTGATCATATCTCTTTTTCAGATCCCTGTCAGTCAATCGTCTGCGAGTTCTACTCCATTTGTCGCCGCTCCAGTGAAGGCCGCAGCCATGTGTGTGAATGCCCTTCTAACTGTTCTAAGGCAAATTCTCCGGTCTGTGGAAGCGACGAGAAGACTTATGAGAATGAATGTGAGCTGCAGCGACACTCGTGTACAAACAGAGTGCAGATCACAGTTAAAAGCATGACCGCTTGTGGTAAGCAAAACTCAGTAGCTTGTGACGAGATGTGGTAGCGCCGTTTAAAGAACTTTGGCCTAAGTTGATCTTTTCGCCCTCACTTCTCTTGATCAACGCGAGGGGGTGGTAAATTTGGCAAGTATTTGTTGTTTTTGTCTCCTAATGCCAACCTACACTGATTATCACGTGTTTCCCTCACTGTAGGGGTAAAACAACCCGTTCATCTGATGTTTGCTATCGACACCGCAAGTATGGGTCACGCTTCAGTGCTAAACAAATCCAAAGTATTCTTCAGAGATCTGGGCAACAGGTTCAAAATTCCCGCAGAGGGAGTTGCGCACGGGTTTTTAAAGTTTGACCTCAGTGGTACCGCAAGGATGGATTTCGTAACATTCTACAACTACATTGCATTACCTGCGTACGTCAACACGCTGCAGAGCACTGCAGACAGGACCACATTGGATCAGTCCATGAGAGATTCAGTTCCTGGGCTGCTGAACAGCTTCGAAAATGACATCCGGCTGAAGTACAGTCAGTACCCTAAGGTATGAGGATATCTTAAAGGGAACGTCCACTCTTACAACAAATTGATGCTAAATTGTTGGAAATAATTACTAAATATAATTCCACATTTTGTTTTGAAACGTGAATATAACATTTAAGTGTACAAAAACATCGACACCATCATCGCCTATTTTCGCTTTTAATAAATTCCCCGGGGGCGGCCATTTTGGATTTCATGACGTGTAATGGTTGCAGCTATTGTCAGGAAGCAAATGAAGCAGAAAAATCCTTTGTGTTAAACAATAAGGCAACCATTACACGTCATGAAATCCAAAGTGGCCGCGCCCGGGAAATTTAAAAACGAAAATAAGCGATGTTTTTGTACACTTAAATGATATATCCACGTTTTAAAACAAAATTTGGAATCTAGTAATTATTTTGACCAATTTAGCGTCAATTTTTTGTAAGAGTAGATGTTCCCTTCAACGATTGAAGGTCTTGTTGTCAACATGAAACTTCTCCTCATTACATTTCATGGATTTTTCGCTGTTTTAGTTACACGAGAGACGTTGTTGTTTAGTAATATAGGCAATTTGCGTTTGTTGGTCATCTCCTTTTCTGCTCATAACTCGTGTGGTGAGTGATCATACAAAAGTTTGGCAGGGGCAACTGAATTAGCTGCTGATCACTTTCCCGGATTGGATCTACTTGCGTTGCCCTCTAATCACTTACAATCTATTTCATCGGGTTCAGTTTGTGACATAAGCTCCCTGTTTGATCCAAAATGGAGGCCGACTCGTTGATGTATGTGCAAGCAAAGGTTTCACTAAAATGGCTTGTGCAAGTTCCGTGGCAAATCATGCGGCTACATAAGGTACTGCTCATGTAGCCACCTGATATTCTGTGTATATTTCACACTGAAATTCTTCTATATAGCGTGACTTTTAATATATATCTTAAGTACAATGTAGTTTACCGTTTTCAATCAATCAATCAATCAATCAATCAATCAATCAACCACTCAATCCCATCGACAGGCCATTGTACTTATCTCAGACGGGAGCAGTGTGACTTATCCTCAAGGCCTGGCCAGGATTTCGAAGACACTGAAGGAAGATGGGATTAAAGTGGTGGTAGTTGTTGTTGGAGACGCTGATAAAGGATTGGAGAATGTGCGGGAACTCGCTTCTGATGAGAAGTTCATCGTGGTTGTAGGATCCCCTGATCGACTCAAGATTAAACTTCAGGAAACAATAGACAAGATATTACAAGGTATGTTCACTTGTTTGTCCTTTCATCGCGGTAGCGAGCACACATGTCTTCCAATGGGTTTCCGTACACCTACAGTTGCAACCGGACAAATTCAAAAGATAAAAACATCACAAACGAGTTTCCTATTATTTTCTCTCGATAGAGGATTATGGACCTTTTCTTAGAATAATGTTAAGTTATGTTTTGGAGACGTTTGAGTTTGATCACAGTTAGGGCTTACAGGGATGTTAACACGCACATAAATCCCCCCCCCCCCAAAAAAAAAAAAATAAATAAATAAAGGAAAGAAAATTACAAATATTCTGACAGGCGGTTATGGACTCTGAGATTGGCTGTATGAAAATAATTTTGTGTTTTAAGAGTATCACCCACACCCCCCTTCTGAAAAGTGCACCGTGTTTACATTAGGTCATATATTTCGTGCCTCTTCTATTATTAAACTGGCGTCCATCAGTCCGGAGCATTTATTAGTCTTACCAAGGTTGATAGAAATAAACTTAAAGAAAATTAACAAGATCAGGATTCAGCTGCTTTCTCCTTGGCCTTGATCATTCTCTCTGTTATATGCATAACCTAATAACTGTTCTTTGTTCCCTCAGATTTTGATAGCTGTGAATGGAAGCGCTGTGACTTTTATTCCAAGTGCGTAAAGCGGGACGACAGGGCCGAGTGTGAGTGCAGTACGCTGACCAGCAACACAAACAATCCAGTTTGCGGCTCAGATGGGAAGTCTTATCGCAACTTGGATGCAATGAAAGCGGCGGCCTGCAAAGCACGACAGTGGATTATTCCTAGGCACAGGGGAAGTTGTATCACTGGTAAGTCTGAGGATATTAGAGAGCTTAAGCAACAACGACAGCAATGTCGGCAAGAAACGCCACAAAACAATACGTGAAATGGAGTTTACTCGTCGTACGAGTCCAGTTCGAGTCGCTAGTCAAGTTCGAGTCACGAGTCAGGTTCGCGTCAGCTTCCAAATTTTTTTTCTGTTTTTTTTTTTTCCGTTTTTTGTTTTTCGATTACACTAATGATGTGCGAGCAGTAACCAGAAATATTAACTTCCCAGTTGGCGACATTTTTCATTATCGACCAAAAGAGCCATTACCGCTGCGTATTGCCATTGCTTCACCACGATACACGACAACTTTGTACCACGGATCGGATCACGGATCGGATCACGGATCGGATCACGGATCGGATCACGGATGGGATATAAAAGTAATAAACAAAAAGTATATTACAATGAACATTGGAGAAATGTTGACATACTGTGGCATATTGCGTGACATATAGGAGCTCAGGCACCACTGAAAGTAATTTCCCGCCATGGAAAGTGATTTCCCGACATGTAGTCACCTTTACCGCTGTCGCCATGGACGAAAGTAAGCGGAAGGTAAGCGTTATTTTATCATTCAGTTATTATTTCTTTTTTAATATCATCTCACGTGTTACTTTTTCTATATTTGATATTATTTTAGCATATGCAAGAGAAGAGACGAAAAACGAGATGGCCGGGGAGTAACGTTTCTTAGATGTGACGATCAAAGTGTAGTGTACATGAGCGATTTATTTAGTTAAATCCATGTTGGCTTCTTCTATGAACTCGCTCAGCTCCTCTTTACCTAAATTAAATCGCAGTTATTACACGCCAAACGATTTAAATTGCACGAGTATATGGAACTCAGTGATGAACTTAGAGATCACACAAGAATTTTGGCTGTCTAGTGTGAAATCATTACGTATCTTTCGTATTGTAATATTATAATAATCTTTACAAACCCCTTGGCCCTTTTAATAATTATATACTATGACCACTGTGACCAAAACTATGCTCGCTGATAAATTATTTTATATGGAAAACGACAAGTATTTTTTTCAGCGGCGTGAATTCGCTAGCGGAGCTTTTAGGAACCCCCCCGAGGGCTAGTATGAGTTTTCTCAGTGTAGAATAGAATTCGATTTATGGTCTTAGGTTTTCGAAAAAATGTCTTAAAGTCTAAAATCTGGTCAACCGTCATTTACACATCCCAGACAAAAGCCCCCCAGACTGTAAGGGCAACGCACGTCCTCGACCTCTGACCCCGTTCTGGTCGGCGATCATGAGATCAATAATTTATCAACGAGCATAGTTTTGGTCACAGTGGTTATCGTATATAATTATTAAAAGAACCAAGGGGTTTGTAAAGATTATTATAATATTACAATACGAAAGATACGTGATGATTTCACACTAGACAGCCAAAATTCTTGTGTGATCTCTAAGTTCATCACTGAATTCCATATACTCGTGCAATTTAAATCGTTTGGCATGTAATAACTGCGATTTAATTTAGGTAAAGAGGAGCTGAGCGAGTTCATAGAAGAAGCCAACAAGGATTTAACTAAATAAATCGCTCACGTACACTACACTTTAATCGTCACATCTAAGAAACGTTACTCCCCGGTCATCTCGTTTTTCGTCTCTTCTCTTGCCCTTGCTAAAATAATATCAAATATTGAAAAAGGAACGCGTGAGATGAAATTAAAAAAGAAATAATAACTGAATGATAAAATAATGCGTAACTTCCGCTTGCTTTCGTCCATGGCGACAGCAGTAAAGGTGACTACATGTCGGGAAATCACTTTCCATGGCGGGAAATTACTTTCAGTGGTGCCTGAGCTCCTATATGTCACGCAATATGCCACAGTATGTCAACGTTTCTCCAATGTTCATTGTAATATACTTTTTGTTTATTACTTTTATATCCCATCCGTGATCCGATCCGTGATCCGATCCGATCCTGGTTTTGTCGACGCCGAAGTTGTCGTGTATCGTGGTGAAGCAACGGCAATACGCAGCGGTAATGGCTCTTTTGGTCGAGAATGAAAAATGTCGCCAACTGGGAAGTTAATATTTCTGGTTACTGCTCGCAAAAAAAAAAAAAAACCAAAAAAAAAAAAAAAAAAAAAAATTTGGAACCTGACTCATGACTCAAACTTGACTAGCGACTCGAACTGGACTCGTGCGACGAGTAAACTCCATGAAGTGAGTGAAAACAATCGCTCTGCACGTGCGTTTAACATCTACGTACATTGCTTTGCCGTCGACTTCAAAACAACAACGTGGAATGACCAAATTCAATTCTTTTTTCCCTTTATCACCTTCCATAGTAACTTAGTCCCTGGATAGTTCGCCCACATTTTACAAGTTGAACAAGTACAGTTAGAATAATCGCCAAAGGGTCACAAGAGTAAGAAGTTCCATTTTGAAACGAAGTTTTTAAAGTGATATTATTAGGGAGTTTAAGAAACAAGGACGCGACGGCAACGAAAACGTCATTTCAAACTATATCCTCTCGTTATTGTAGCACTTTCGCGATTATTCCAATGTGTTCAACTTGTAAAATGTCGGCGAACTATTCAGGAACTAAATTTCCATGACCGGCGTTGAAGTAAAGGAAAAAAAGAAACATTTGCATCATGTGCTCACGTTCTCGCCAAAACCTCAAATTTGGTCATTTCACGTTGTTGTTGAGAACGTGAGCCATGATGGCAAATTTTTCTTTCTTTTTCTTTACTTTAACGCCGGTCATAGAAATTTAGTTCCTAGATAGTTCGCCGACATTTAACCAGATGAACAAATTGGAATAATTGCGAAAGTGCTTTAATAAAGAGAAGGTATATTTTGAAATGACGTTTTCGTTGCCGTCACGTCCTCGTTTCTTAAACTCCCTATTACCTCATTATCCCTTAGGAAGGAAAAGGAGAAGGTGTTTTGAAAGTTTTGCCTGTTTTCTCCGACCTGGCTAATCAAGTAAAGCTTTTAATTTCTTACTGATTCCCTGTTGAAAGTTATACGACACTTAAAAGGTGTTTTTTCAGGAGAAGGTATTTAAACATATCTTCTCCTGAATGAGAGAAGCAAAAGACCTCATCTCCGGAGTTTAAAGCACATTCTCGAACTTGTTTCGTATCAAGGCATTGGTATCTGTTTGTTTTTCCACAGATCCTTCCTGTGACACGTTGGACTGTAAATACTACTCATACTGCACGGTCCCTCGTTCAGGAATAGCGACCTGCAGGTGCCCTGATCCCGCGGCTTGCGGTAACTCCAGAAACCGTGTGTGCGGGACAGATGGTCTGGCATACGATAATATTTGCCAACTGACATCTGAAGCATGTAAGAGGTATCATGAGGTCAGAGTGCTTCATGCAGGACTCTGCATACGTAAGTCATGTCACCGCCTTATTTACAACAATGTTTAGTTCGAGCAAAATGAGGACGATTTTCTCCAAGAGTTGTGGACGAGTTCATTCTTAGCGTCTAGCTGTGATCTCTTGTGATCGACATCAATCAATCACTCACTCAATCAATCAATCAATCAATCAATCAATCAATCAATCAATCAATCAATCAGTCAGTCAGTCAGTCAGTCAATACGTTCCTTCGTCCGTCAGGCAGCCAGGTAGTCAGTCAGTCAGCCAGCCAGCCAGTCGGCCGGCCGGCCGGTCAGTCAGTCAGTCAGTCAGTCAGTCAGTCAGCCAGCCAGCCAGTCGGCCGGCCGGTCAGTCAGTCAGTCAGTCAGTCAGTCAGTCAGTCAGTCAATTAGTCGGTCGGTCCAATCACATTAATCCATTTGTACTTTTTACAGAGAAACCAATCGATCTGGTGTTAGCGTTGAATGGTGCGGGGCAGATCTCTCCAAGCACTTTCCAGCGTCAAAAGGACTTTGTCAAACAGTTTCTTGACACCTACACCGCGTCAGCGCCAGGCGTTCATGTTGCTTTCATCAATTATGGTTCTGGAGAAATTCTTGTAGAATTTAAGAACTATGATACCGACAACCTCAAGGACAAAGTTGACAGAATGCGTTTATCTTCTGGAGGAACAGTGGAGAGCGCGTTAATCAGCGCTGAAAGCCGGCTGTTTGGAGATCCTGAGCTACTGAGATCTTACGCTATCAAAGCTTTGATTATGCTGACCGGAGAGCGTGTGAATGAAAGGGACACAGACCTGCGCGATGCAGCATTACCGCTGACCAACAAAGGAATCAAGATTGCGACAATAGCGGTAGGAAGGACTCCAGATAAGCAGAAACTGATGGTTTTTAGTTCTGGAGAAGAATATGTGTTCGACTTCTCGAGCACTGGGGATCTACCATCTTTAGTGCCAAAGGTGTATGAAGTAATAATAAAAGGTAATATACAGTCAGTACTGACTCAGAAAAAACCCATGTGCTGCTAACTCTTCCGTCATACTGCCCTCTATACTAAACTAATGTTATGCTATGACGTGTTTGCCACAGAAGCAAATATGTTCCTCTGGTTAACTGTTGAAAATTAACTGTTAAAAGTAACAAGACAATTTTTAATTTTTGCGCACTTCCAAAATTGGTGTTTGAAGCCTTACACTGTTCAGAGAGCGAGGGAGGGGGGAAGGGACCCTCTCAACGTCTCAAATCCCACCCCCCCCCCCCTCTGCGACTTCCTTATTGGTTGTCGCCTCTGTCAGCCGCTCCTAGTAAAACCTGATCATTGATGTGGATTTTTTCCCGCCTTCCACAACTTGTGTTAAAGTCCCTTCTTCACCCCAGGATGCTCCCTGCCTTGTTGTTTATGTTTATCATGGAATATTGAAAATGAAATAAAACGCACATTCGTGCACTCATCATTATCGGGAGCGGAGTTGTATCTGAACAAGAAGCGCAAAAGTGTTACCACCTTTAACTATCGTTTTGTGTACGAAATCAACATCATTCAAAGTTTACTGACAGCTTTAAGAAAATCACACTATAAAGATCTTTAATTTTATATCTACAAATAGCAGTTAACTCAAGAGTCATTTCTTGTCTTCTACTTTTTTCAGATCCGTGCGAGAAGAAGGTTTGTAAATACTACTCGCAGTGTGTCTCATATGACGATGGAAAAACCCAGTGCGCATGCGATGATCAATGCCCTAAAGTTGAAGATCCCGTATGCGGGACAGATGGGCAGGACTACAGCAACGAGTGTGTTCTGAAGGCCACAGCTTGCCGGGAGAGCAGAGAACTGGCAGTGGCTGATAACAGGCCTTGTGGAGGTAGGAACAAAGAAGCAACGCACGGTGGAAATGTTTTGTCCTCTAGTAGCATTTTGTTGTCCTTTTTAAAGAGTTCTACTCCATGGTCAGCATTTGTAAGCATTTTCGTATGTACATCAACCACAGAAATCTTTGCCAGTAGCAACGGGAGGACAGCTCAGAGACGCGACTCAACCTATTCATGTACGCCAACCACTGGTCACAAAATCAGGAGACCGTGGTTGGAAATTTCAATTCTATAGTTTTAAAAATTCATGTGGAGAGTTTTGCGACAACATTGAAATGTTCTCAGAGGTATTTAGTTTTCACGCAGCCACCGACGCAGACGCAGAACTTCAGTTTATCTAGAAACTACATCCTAAGTCAACAAGTCAGTCAGAGCAGAATCCCGTTTATTAATTGTTACGTTCGTTCGTTCGTTCGTATATTTGTCATTCAGTCTTTCAGGCAGATGCTTAGCTAGCCCGCCTGTTACAAGCTGATTCAATGAACTTTTCAGCCAGTAAGCCGTTAGTTAGTGGAACAGTCTGATGAATGGCTAACGCTCGAAACGTCAGCTTTTTGAACCTCTGGTCAATTTACATTATCAACTCCGTTGATAAACCTAATTTTCATTTTGGCGAATGCTTAGACTAATTTTAATTAAGCTGTCAGCAAACCTGCAAGCTAACTCGTTAGTGCTGGACCGTCATTGGGTGCATCCCACAGACACCAAGAGATATCTCTGTGTTATTTTTTCCAGCCTGTGTTCACGCAATGGACATCGGCATAATACTGGATTCGTCCCGAAGTGTTGGACGCTACAACTTTGAGACACTCAAACGCTCTCTGGCCAAGTTCACCGATTATTTCCACGTGTCCAAAGAAGGAACACACTTTGGGTTGATTCACTACAACGAGAACGCCTCGCTGGACTTTGATTTCGTCGACTCATCTCTTTACAATCCTGGAGCGCTTAAGGAAAAAATCATGGACATAAAATATGACCCAGGCCTCACGCGGACAGACAAGGCCATCAAATTGGCAGGCGAGAGGCTGTTCACTGACAGGGGTGGCGCCAGGAAAGAAGTTCCAAAGTTCTTGATTGTGGTAACCGACGGGAAAACTAGCGAGGGGTCATTACCGTACCTTAATGTTACAACACCTTTGAAGGTAACATTCTTTGCTGTGTTGTTTCGCTGTAACTCATTCAGTTACGTAAACCGTGCATCTTATTGTAGTACCAATACCTTGTGTTATTTCATTGAATAAGAATTAGGCACTCTGTGAGTGCATGTAGCTACTGCATGCACGCTTTCTGGGCCTATCCTGCCCCCAAGGACCTTCAGTCACTCGGACGAACAATTTGATGACATAGAGGCTACTGCTTGGTGCAGTAGCCAAAAAATTACATTGCGTTTGTGAAATGCAGGGGGACACCATGGAAATATTATTTGCCGCGATGTTTAATGTAGAAGTTTAAACTGAGGTGCGGACGTTTTCCGATGAAATTACCCATCATTTTGCCATTTGCCTTTGGATGTTAAGCCGGTCGAAACGAGAACCACTGAGAAGCGACGAGAGAAACTCTTTTCAGAGCAGTGCTCGTTATAATGATGATGATGTCAAAATAGACCGTGAAGAGTTGAAGGGAGCTACAGGGGTTCCTCTCTCGGGCTCATTTCTGTCGCTAAATGCAATTCATTGTTGATTGTAGGCAAAGGGCGTTCAAGCAGTGGCAATTGGTGTTGGAAGTGGAGCTGACAATAACGAGCTAAGAAGTATCGCCATGCATAATACTGATAATGTAATGAAGCTCGCGTCCTTTGATCAGCTATCAGACAATTTAAAGAACCTCACCTCGGAGCTATGTCAAGGTATGACTAGAAAGGTCATCTATGAACCTGTCAGAGTATTGATATTGCTATAAAAAAGTTGCATAACACTCTTAACTCATTCACGACCGGCTCTGCAATTTTGGGTCACTGAAGACCCGCGCTTTGAAAACCTGTAACTTTTCCAAATCCCGAACTATGTTTGAAATAAGCGATTATTATTGCCAAATACTGAGTTTCTGAGACTTTATCACCCCGTAAACCTACTGAAAGTGCCGATTTTCCTTGAATATGACTGTTTATTCTGTTGCAAAACCAAAAAACGCTCTAGAACAGCACCAAATATAAGCAACTTTGTTTTGAAGTTTTGAAGACAAAAAACCCTCTTTAAGCTAAAAGTCCACATTGGCAGTAAACTTCGACTCAACTTCTTGCAATCTGTTCCAATTTGCCTGCTCACTTCCTTAACCCGACCTGGGTAACGCTATTTGATTTCAGTTGCTCTCACTGGTCTGACATGTTCGCTTTGTGACCCAAAGGAATTCTGGGATATCCTTGGATAACTGCCGCGTGTTAGTCCGCCAATTTCCATTTCAGATATTTTTTATAAGTGTCAAGCCACCCGGTCCTGCTGGCAAAATATTGCAGCGATTGCATTATTTACATGTCAAAACTCGTCAAAATTACCATGCGAGGTCCCAGAATCTACTCACAGATCGGCTAGGAACACAACTTCACTTCGTGAATCACCATGACTCGATCGAATCCTTTCGGCGGCTCACTTGGTGTGAAATTGCTTCTCACCTCTGTCTTCTTCCAGAGGATTGCCTCTACCCACCAACCCAGCTTTATGATGCAAGGCAAGGGGCTTCTGAGGTGGAAAATGGCTCGAAAAACACACTTATAAATCAAATAAGCAACGAATTGTAGCTGCACTGATCGTTTAGAAATAAACGACAGCTAGCGTGACAAGCGTGACATGAAAGATAGAGCCTTCGATGTTGTGGACCAGCGAAATCTACGTGGTAACCCCTTATATGGAATAAGCAGACCGACTTGACCTCAGACCCTCGAAAATTACAGAAAAACATGTACAAAATGGCGGACGGAAATGAGTTAAACAACCATTAATAATGCATGAGGGAAATACAAAAGAAATTTATTTTTGATGAGTGTCTTTATATCTGATAAAGACACGGCTACATTTTACATCCGATTTTCTAGGCAAAAATAGCCCCAAATCTAAATTTCAGTGAAAGAATGGATAGATGTACAGTAAAGCTTTTAAGCCGTTCAATAATTTTATCAAGTCCTAAAACACTTGGCTGCGCCTCGTGTTTTAAACTTGATAAAACACTCCCGCTCATTTATTAAACATAACGTAAAAGTGAACGCAACAGCGCACTTAACCAACGTGAACTCGAAATGAAGAGTTTCCTTGTGCTAAGCACAAGGCATAGGAAAACCGGGCAAAGCGCGCGAAACTCGCCCAAGTGGTGCTGAGGGCGGGAAAGTGCGGGAAAACCACTTTTGACAATCGGCAAGAGGGAGCTGTTTTACAAGCTTTATTTTAACGATTATGTTAGATTAGGACCAGGCTGGGCCTACCAATGTTGTTTGGGCTGCTTTCTAATTTGTTTTATTTACAGAGACAATAGAATGCTTAAGCAACAAGGACGGCGACGGCAACAAGAACGTCACAAAACAATAGGATCAATGAGCAAAAACAATCGCTCTGCACGTGCGTTTTACATTATGGTACATTTCTTTGCCGTCCTCTGCTAAACAACAACGTGAAATGAGGTTTTTTGGAGAACGTGAGCGCATGACGGTGAACTCTTCGTTCTTTTTCTCAACTTCAATGCCGTTTTTACTACTTTGGCTCTAGGATAGTTCACCAGCATTTTACAAGTTAAACAAGTTGGAAAAATCGCGAAAGAGTAAAAATAACGAGAAGTTACAATTTGAAATGACGTCAGTTTTCGTTGCCGTTGCCGTCGTCGTTGCTTGAGCTCTCTAATATAAGGTTTCTATTAATTAATTACACCAATTACTACCGTGGATAATTTGGTTAAATTATCACTGCATTCCTGTGGATGACATCTCATCTGTTTCACCTTCACAGCGATAGAACCATTGAATCTCGTTTTTGCCATCAATGCAAACGGAAAAGATGCCAAAGATAATTTTAAGCGTATGACCAAGACCATCACCTCTATCATCGACTCTTACGGACAGACCAAAATAAACTACGGATTGATTGTGTACGGCAGCACTGCGGTGTCTCGAATCCAGCTGACTGAGAAATTCAAAGACGATGAACAGTTGAAGAGTTACGTAAAGATGGTTCAGCAAGGAAGCGGTGGAGCTGATCTAACAGCTGCTCTGGAGAACGCGAAGAATATATTCAGTGGTGAAATACCCAAACGTCGTAATGTATTGGTTGTTATGACCGACAGCAAAGCGACTGGAAGCAAAGACAAGATGCAGCCCACTGCAGACGAGCTACATGAGATGCGAGTCAAGATCATTACGGTTGCTATAGGAGATGAGGCGGATCGCAGTGAATTGCGCCCACTGTCGCCGCGGAAAGATAACAGCCTGCAAGATGAACCCAAGGAAAGTCCCAAGCAGCTCGGGGATAGAATTATGAAGGAGGCTGTCAAATGTAAGTTTTGTGTGACACCTAAGTCTTGAAATGACTTTGTTTCAATTCGGACGTTTATAACCTGTTGTGTTTAAGGTGCGGCTTACGCTACTGATATTTTGATTTTGATGCCTTGTTCTCAAAGAGGAGGAGAAAGAAGAGGCGGAGGGAGCGGAGGAATGGGTAGAGGAGAAGGGGGGGGGGGGGGGGGGGGAGGAGACATTGAATAATTTTAATATGCTAACACGTAAGAGATGGAGACGAAATTGTACGCTAGATGTTTGAGTTAAATGAATGGCATTGTTCCACTTAAGCAGCATTTTGCCTCAGCGATTACAGTTGCCATAATTGCTTCGCCAATTTCTTTACTTCTTTTCTTTATATTTTTTTATAGCCATGGAATATGTTCCTTTAGTGGATCTGGGCTTTGCACTAAGTGCTTCTGCGGTGGATGCCCCTAAGAACTTCGACAAAATGAAATCTGTCATCAGTTCCATAGTCGATCAGTACAGCATTAGCCGGGTTAGGTATGGTGTGGTAGTTTACGGTGACGAGGTAAAGACCAGCATCGGGTTCCAGCAAGTGTTTCCTAAGGGGGAAGACCTGGTGCGATACCTTGCAACTGTGAAACCCGCGTCTGGCGGCTCAAACCTGGAGAAAGGGCTTGAAGAAGGCAGGGAGCTCTTCAGATCGAGAGCGACGCGTCCAGAGGCGCACAAAGTTCTCGTGGTGTTTACCGACTCGAAATCCACCGGAGATGGGATGAAGGCTGTGGAGTCAGCAAAGGAGCTTAGAGATCAGAGTATTAAGGTGATTGCTGTTGGATTGGGGAGCGGGTTTGACCTGACGGAGCTTAAGGATGTTGCCACGGACGGACGCCACGCGATCCCTGCTAAGAAGACTGATGACTCTGAAGAACTGGCTAACGAGGTTATGGCACTTGCTTTTGAAGGTATTTGTGTTCAATTGAAGCAGCATTTACATCTCGTTTGCAATAAATACTGGAGCTTACTAAAAACAAACAGGCACGATGCGTCGAAGGTTTAACAAGGCGGTCGATGAAATATTAACAGCTGTGCCAACTGAGTATTTTATGTGTCTTTCAGGAGGCATATCTTAGCAATTTTGATTGTTGTTGCCACCGCTGGTGTCGAGGTTTTCGAAGCCAAAAAACGGAGAAGGGGAATATCAGAGAATCAGCAATGCATAGATACATGTAATCTCAGTTTTATTTTGTAACACACGACTCGCTGTTAATTACGTTTACCACGAGCAAACCCTGTGTTCTGCTGTTTCATAGGTGAAAACAATGTTTCGTAATGTCATAAAATGATACACCTCATACGTCCTTCGTGAATATCTGATCATCGGTAGATGTTGAGCATACTCTTCCAAACGCTTGTTCCAGACTTTATAAACAGGCACACACACTTTCTATTTCGTTGTTAATTTTGAAAATAAAAATGCAATTCCAAATTTTTTCCCGTCCGGCCCGACCTGACTCGGTCAATAAGTGTTTTATCATATGGCCTCTTTAGCCTCTTCATGAGCACGTGGGAGATGTATGTATTTGTTTTCTGGTTGTAAAATCAATTTATATGGTTAGATCGTCGTATCGCTCGGGCCGTACGTGTTCCTAACTGGGCCATACGGCTTTTTCCGGCCCTGCTCGTGCTAAGGCGTACGGACCTCACACGGGGATTTTCTCAATAGTTTCACAATGAAAACGCGCGTGGGGTCGCACGGGTCATACGATAAAAGCATCTTATTGTTTATTCTCTTTTCAGAAATCGTTGACGTTCCAACGGTAGATCTTGCCTTTGCCTTAAGCGCTACCGCTGCTGATGCCAACGCAAATTTCAAACTGATGAAAGACGTCATCACATCCTTCGCCGACATGTACGGCATGGCAAAGGTTAATTACGCCTTGATAGCGTACGGCCAGACGTCAACAAAGTGGCTTGACTTCCAAAGCCAACCGGCTAATCTTGAGGTTCTCAAAAGGACGGTAGATAGAATCACCAGGGAGGGAGGGGTTGTGGCGCTGGATAAAGCTGTCGAGGAAGCGAGAAAGTTGTTTGATGGAAGCAGGCCACATGCTCGTAAGGTAAAAAATTCTTGACATCCAACAGTTTCACGTACTGAGAACTATTTGGTTTTCCCCCGAACTTCAATCTCTGCGAACTTAACCAAAAGCGTTCGGATCAGTCGAAATTGTTGTCCGGTTTCAGAAAATCTTTCACTGAAATGATCGCTTCACGTGCTGAATTTAGACTCAAAAGTAACAGTCGATGGAATGGCATTCCTTCCAAAAGGGGTTTGTACATCTTGTTGCTCATGCTTCAGACATCGGTTTAATCGTCCAAAGACCCGATTTTGAGTAGAATCTAATTTCTCCTTACAATATTGCTAACGAATCAAATATCCAGGTCATGAGAAAAAAAAAACTATCACTCAAGATTAAATAGTTTGAAGGTTAAACGCCAGTAGTGTGCATCACCTTCCTTGAGTAATAATAATAATAATAATAATAATAATAATAATAATGATAATGATAATGATAATGATAATGATAATGATAATGATAATGATAATGATAATAATAATAATAATAATAATAATAATAATGCGCTTTAACCCTTAAATTCACACCTCTCATGTATATTTATCAAGTGCGTTTTCTTCACATTTTTCACTCGTGTTGTTTCTGTCAGGTCCTCGTTGTCTTCACCGACAACAAATCTGGCTCAAGTGTAGAAGATGTAAAGAAAGCTGCTAGGCCTCTGGAGGATGCCGGGATAACAGTAATTCCAGTGGCGATTGGTGATGACGCAGATGTGAAAGAATTGAAAAATCTTACCCCAGACAAAGAAAACGTGATACAGCCACCAGATGGTACAACACCAGACGAAGTGGCTAAGATGATCATGGAAAAGATTCATACAGGTACTGTAGATCTGCCATTTTCTTCGTTAACAGCAGGGAAAAGAAGGTTCTTTCCCGCCTCTCGTCCCAAGCCCCCTCCATTTTTCGCCGCTTTGTTTTCGACTCGCTCTGCCGGAAATATTCCGCCTTGTTTACTATCTGAACGCCTGGAACAGGCAAGTACGTTATGTTTGTTTCTATCAGGGAAATGCACACTACTTGCCGCAGCCTGTGAATGAAAAGTAGACCACATTTGTAGCGTATAGTTTGTGTGTTTCTAATTTTCGCACTTAACTAGTGTGCTACGGAGAGTTTAACTATGCTTCTTCTTTGCCATTTAGAGCAGGTTTTTTGTATGTCAAGACAGTTGCCAGAGCTAAATATAGCCGGCAATAAATCACGGCAAACATGTTCCACAAGAAACGAGGCTCTGTTCGAGATAGCAAATAGTTAAGGATAGAAGGATAGTCGGTGTGCAAAAAAGGGGCAGTCAACTGTTTTAACAGAAAAAAAAAAACGTTCAACAGAAGCTGGTTGAGACAAATGTTATTTTTATTTATAGTTCAGCCACCCACTCCAGAGATTGACCTTGGATTTGCTTTAAGCGCTGCAAGTGCATTCCACAACGAAACCTTCAGGCTCATGAAAGAAACCATCGCTTACATTATCGACACTTACGGAATCAAGAAGATTCACTACAGTGTTCTGGTTTACGTTGACACTGCGACAACGGAAATCAGCTTTGGGCAGATCCCGCCGTCCTCTGAACAGCTCAAGACGGCTATAGGAGAGCTGTCTGTGGGCACAGGGACACCAGAATTGGCGAAAGCACTGGACGAAGCTGTGACAATGTTTCAAGACAAAGACCGGCGACCGTTAACACGCAAGGTGCAGCTGTACACACGCCTCACACTTTTACTTTATGAGTCAATCCATTAAATCATACGTTGGTACTATTCCAGGTTTAAACGTTGAAGAGAAACGTTAAGACACTGGCACATATCACTAGTGAAAGTCTGAATTTAAAGACGGTATCTCGTAATACAAAGTTTATGGCTGCGTTGGAAGATCTGATATTTGCAGTGGCTACCGCTACTGGAATATGCAAAGAAACTTGAGGGTAACCGCACATTTTCCAGAAACAATTAGCCAATAATAATCCTCAAAATACGTAACAATGTAAGGGATTATTTTCCCAAATTAAGAGTTAATTGTCCTTGAAAAATTCGTGGTTCTCTCCACTTTTCTCTTTACATAATAAAAGGGCTCAACAAGTTCTGCTCAATCAGTCAATCAATCAATCAATCAATCTATCTATCAATCAATCAATCAGTCAATCAGTCAGTTAGTCAGTTAGTCAGTTAGTCAGTTAGTCAGTCAGTCAGTCAATCAATCAATCAATCAATCAATCAATCAATCAATTAATCAGTCAGTCAATCGGTCGGTCATTCAGTCAATTCTTCTGGGTGGTCATCTGACCTACTAATCGGGGACACTGTAACAGATCACTTTTAAGCTTTAGCGTAAAGAGGTGTGAGCTGACTTTTGGAAATAAAATTTCACGATGTTTAGGTCCTTGTGATAATGGCAGACAAGATGTCAGGATCCAGCGAAGATGAAGTCAAAAAAGCAGCCAAGCCTCTGGAAGAACAAGATATCAAAGTGATTCCTGTTGCTATTGGCGACGAGACTGATCCTCGCGAACTGGGGAGCACGACTCCTGACAAGAAAAATGTGATTGAGGCTGACAAGGGGGACGATCCACGTGAGGTTGGAGAGAAGATCATGGACAAGATCCGAGGTACCTAACATTTATGACGACTAGTACTTGCATCACCCACAGAAGGAAAAAAATAATAATTTAAAAGTAAAAAGCCAATTCCATAAATCACCGTCTGAACGAAAATCAAAGAAACGAAGAAGTAAAAGAAGTCATATTGAAAAAACTGTTTACACTGCATCGGGAACCTTTTAAACCAATTATGTTCGTGAAATGTAAAATTTGGTATTACGATGATGGTACATAGAGCCTTAAAAATGGTGAGATTAAATATAATTTAATTAATTAGTACCAAATTAAACTAATTTTTACATGTATGTTATGATAGGTGAACCTCCGGTCCCAGAGATCGACCTTGCGTTTGCCATCAGTGCCACTGCCACAGACGCAGATGACACGTTCACTCGCATCAAGGACACTGCTAAGTTCATTGTCAACAAATACGGCACCCAAAAGATTCATTATGGTTTAGTGGTGTTTGGTACTGTGCCCAGTCGCGTGCGAGACTTTCGACGGGAGATGATTTCCAAAGAAGACATGGTCAGGATCTTGGACTCTGTTCCGAGAAGCTCCACAGGTAAAAATATTTAAGTTTAAGTTTTGTGAACCATAATCGTTTATGAATACAGACAGCTCCCTAGTGAGTGTGATTAATTTGTAACGAGAGTAGACGTGTTAAATGTGGCAAATCAGGGGAATAACTATCAGGGCAAATTTAGCCACATGTGGACTACGAGCAGTAGTACGTTTTTCTTGAGATCACTTGGGCGAAACCGCGTTTTACGCGGCTGCTCGCGTCTTCGCAGCCCTCCGCCCTCCGCCCTACGCCCGCTAGATCCAATGCGTGTTACAGAACTAGGAGAAGAAAGAGACCGCCTTCAGTCTAAGCCAGATAGGACTCGAAACTAAAAACTGCTACCAGCGATTTGCGCGGGAAAATGCACAACCTGAGCTAAACGCAGGAAATCATGCATCTCAGTGGTAACTGGGTGAATACGTGAAAATAATTCCAGGCCGGATTCGTAATACATTTGACCGGTGGCAGGCGCGGGAAAAAGTCAAGTGAGATTTTGTTTTGTTCACGATACGTTAAACGCATGTAATGAATATATCTTGTGTGTAGTTGTTTATGTTGTTAGTTAAAGAAAGAACCCATGACCTCTGCGATACCGGCGCAGTGCTCTACCAATTGAGCTAACAAACCAACTGGGAGCTGGTCATTTTGTTGGTTAGTGAGATACACGTGAGTGGTGAATATGTGAGAATGAATATATGAAAATCATATATTTGAACTGCGGATTAAAGAATGAAGATATGAATGATCATCGCAATTATGAACACTATTTAAGCAGTAGTGAAAAAATTTGGGCTTGTAAGGGGTTTGAACCCATGACCTCTGTGATACTGGTGCAGTGCCCTACCGGAGGTCAAGGGTTCAAACCCCGTACAAGCCTGAATTTCTTTTCAGGCTTTATTTTCACTACTGCTTAAGTAGTGGTCATGACTGCGATGATCATGCACATATTCATTCTTTACTCCGCAGTTCATATATTCATTCTCACATATTCATCATTCACGAGTATATACCAGAACCAACAAAATGACCTGCTCCCAGTTGGCTTGTTAGCTCAATTGCTAGAGCACTGCACCGGTATTGTAGAGGTCGTGGGTTAGAATCCCGTACAAGCCTGAATTTTTTTTCAGGCTTTATTTTCACTACTGCTTAAGTAGTGTTCATAACTGCGATGATCATTCATATATTCATTCTTTAATCCGCAGTTCAAATATATGAAAATCATATATTCATTCTCACATATTCATCATTAACGGGTATATACCAGAACCAACAAAATGACCGGCTCCCAGTTGGCTTGTTAGCTCAGTTGATAGAGCACTGCCCAGTATCGCAGAGGTCGTGGGTTCAAACCCCGTACAAGCCTTCTTTTTTTCAGGCTTTATTTTCACTACTGCTTAAGTATTGTTCATAACTGCGATGATCCTTCATATATTCATTCACAATTTACTTTCCACGGAAAACAGAGTAAAGGCGGTGAAGGCGCATTTCTTAAGAATCTATTTAGCACTTGGAGGTTTATAGAGTTCAGCAGGAGCTAGCTACAAAACCCTCCTTGCAATGACAAACAAAAGTGTGTTTTGTTGAAAGGTCCGGATCTGGCAAAGGCTCTCAACGAATCACTGAAGCTGTTTGAAGGTCCAGGAGCTCGACCATCCGCGAAGAAAGTTCTTGTCGTCATTATGGACAAGAAGTCCGGTGTTTCAGAATCGCTTATCAAAGACGCCGCAAATGGTTTACATGAAGCTAACATAAGGGTCATCCCAGTGGCTGTTGGAAACGAGGTCGACAAGAAGGAGCTGGGGACGAGTACGGAAGATAAAAGCAATCTGATTGAAGCACCAAAGGAATTTAAACCAGACAAGCTTGGAGAAACAATCATGAGAAAAGTCTTGAAAGGTACTTTGGGTTTTGTTATCTACAGAGTGGTAGAAGAGTGGAGTGCTTTTTCCTCAAACAATAGACTGCATTCGCTCGGTATTGAACTGGGAAGAGCCTGTACTCGAGGCTTAAGCGGGGGTATCTTTTCACATGCAAATGGTGTTTTATATATTCACCCGCAAGAGCCTCCATTGCAGGCTAAATCCAGCTCATTACCGCGAATACGAGTATGGCCTATTGTTTTATTGACGCTGTCTCGCTTTAGTCTCTCCGCGCTGGTGATGGCATGTATCCTTAACTCTCCAGAAAGGGACCGCTACCAATCTACGATAAAAATGCTTTCAATTTTTTAGTTTAAAACTGACAAATGAATTTTCGACATTTCAGTGCGCTCTGCACCAGAAGTTGATGTTATATTTGCGGTGAGTGCCACCTCAAGTGACGCTGCAGAGACTCTGCGGACCATAAAGGACACACTGACATATGTGATCAACACTTACGGTGTGGGAAACATCAGGTACGCGCCTATGTTTTGGATTACTTCGTGCAGTATATCAGATCCAGCTATTGTGCAAAACGATTTAGGATTTTTGCTACAAGTGCTCACCTGGCATGAGGTCTCTTTGTAACCATCAGCGGGGTAATTGGCCACCTTAAGTACCGCTTGGCCGGGTTTACCTAAATTCATTTCCACTGCCCCACCAACGTAGCACCACAGTTTATTGAGAAACTAAACCCCTTAACTTTCATTCATTTTATAAGTTAAGCTACTACTAGGTTAGTGTTGGACGAAGGGGAAAAACGTCGGAGTTCTTGGCGGCAGAGGGTCTTTTCCGTAACCTACCGCTGACCGGTAAGATTCTCAACCACTGAATTATATAGAAACGCGTTGTGAGCTTTGTACTTTTTATCATTGTTATAGATATGGCATGATCACATTCGGCACGGATTCCACTGTTGCTCAGAGGTTTGGCAGAACAGATCCCTCACCAGAGGACCTCAAGCTGTTGGTGCAGGGTTTGCCGGAAAGCCAGGGACCACCTGATTTTGATGAAGTACTGGAAGCAGGGAGGAACATTTTTGAGGGCGAAGGTCTGAGACCAAATGCTCTAAAGGTAGGCACAGTTAGCTTTGATATCGACGTGGATATTCTCGTAACCTTTGTCCCATATTTCGTTTTAAAGTGCCAATTGGGAGAATTTCCTTCGATTTCAAGACATTTCGTCTTTGTAGCCTGCCTCGTGGACAGTGAAAATTTATTACCTATATTTAGGTTTTCACCTAGATTTTGATTGACAAGTCCGGCCGGCTGCAGCGCAGGTTACATCTTTGTCGATAAGAAAGGAGAAGTTAGATACTGGTCGCTCTTATGCTACACAATTGGTTTTATGGGAACGCAGATGCTGATACCAATTAGTTTAAAACAAAGAAGTGAATAAGTGGTTGCAATAAGTTAAGCCCCGTTCAAACGGTAATGAGAGTTGATGATAGTTGATGATAGTTTTAACTATCACCCGCGTTTGAACACAAACTATCATGCGCTATCATCGACTATCATCAACTATCATTCTCTTTGAACCTGCTCAAAAATATCATGATAGTCGATGATAGTTTTCGCAGTTTAACCGCGCACATGATAGTTGATGATAGTTTTGGACTTTGCAACTATCATCGACTATCATGCGCCGTTTGAACGGGGCTTTAGGGCTGTAGACACCTACCCTTGAATTCAACACACTAAATTTCAATTCTATAATTTCTTAAGGTTATCGTAGTGATCGCTGATAATGGCTCAAACTCGACAACAGAAGAAATCAGGTTAGCGGCGAAGCCATTAGAGGACAAAGCCATCCATGTCATCGCTGTTGGCATTGGCGAAATCCCGGATGCCACGCAGCTGCAGCAAATGACACAGAAGAAAGATGACGTCATTACAGCGCCAAAAGATGTGGACCCAGCAGATTTGGGCAACAGAATAATGGAAAAAGCCTTTCAACGTAAGATATAAATAATGTCCTGATTATATTTCGCAACACGCTATTTCTAGCACGAGGAATTGCTAGTTACAGAAACCTCGTGAAAATTTTATTTGAAAAAAATCCTGCAGATACCCATTACACAGTGAAGGCAAACAAACTCCCTTCCTCGTCATCAAACCGATACAGTAAACACCCGCATATAAGAACAAATGGATTAAGAACACCAGGCTGAAATTTGTCCAATAAAGCCCCATTTTTATAAGAACAAGATTAGCCTGAAAATTGTAACATGTTCTTATAAAATGGAAAAAGTGTCATAATTACAAAACATGTCTGAGTTTATGTTTGCTGTCAGATAACTGCATAACTCTATCAGCTGTCAAGCTGTCTTCTTTTGTATTGAGTACTTTTTTTCTACAAAAATTATCTAGTTTATTTTCCTAAAATATGCTAATTATACCTCTAGCAACATGTTTTGGATAGCATTACCAAATAAAAATTTAAGAACATTTTAAGAACATTTTGAGGCTGATTTGTCACTAAGCACCCGATAAATAAGAACTCAATCAGCCTGACCTCCGAAATCGTGTGTTCTTATATGCGGGTGTTTACTGTATCTGTAGTTCGTTTTTGCCTTCGTCTCAGCCATTTTACTGTTGGTTGTACTGATAACTTCTCTCCTTCATAGCCGTATTGATGCCTATCGAAGAGATAGATCTGGTGGTTGCCATGTGCGCAGTCTCATCGCAGATGAACCAGTCCTTTGAGCTCATGAAAGACACCGTCAAATCTATAGTTGATAAATATGGCACCTCGAAGATCCACTATAGTGTTGTTATCTATGGGATATCAGCCTTCCAAACGGCTGCATTTTCACGCACGTCGCTCACGAAACAGGAAGTTAAAGAATACATTGATTCCATCCCGAAGCCAAGAGGTAATTACTAGCTTAGATGTGATTCATTTACCACGCTTAAAATTAACCATCCCACCTCACTCTTATCGCCACCTACCGACATCCAGATCCCAGCAGTATGATCTTTGTCACATCAGTGAACCTAGTTTAAGAGCTGTGCATGGTGTATTTGGTATTTTTGTAACATTTTTGTTGTTCCTGTTCACTTTTTATTCCATCTTTATCGGTTTTCTCTTCAAAAACAAACTTCTAAGAACGGAAAATTACAGCTTTAGAGGCGGGAAACTTTCGAGATTTTTGCTTGGTAAGTCGTCGTTGATGTAGTGTAAAATCGTTCTCACAGGTGGCCCAACTTCTCCCGTCCTTGATCAAGCTCTCGAAGCCACCAAAACTCTATTTGAAGGCGATGGCGTTCGAGAAAACGCCACGAAAGTTCTTGTGGTGTTAACGGACACGAGTTCGGGATTATCGGAGAGTGTACTGAGAGCATCAGCAAGTGAATTAGATGACCAGGAGGTTGAGGTCATCGCTGTGTCCATAGGGAATGAGTCGGATGTTAGTGAGCTGGTGTATGTAACACCACATAGAGGAAACATTATTGATGCTTCTATCGATGAAGACCCTGACAGCTTATCATCAGAGATACTACGCCTCATTCTGACAGGTTGGTTTGCCATTTAAGATCTCTACTATCCTAATTTAAGATCTCTACTATCCTAATCCTTAAGCCTTCCCTTCGATACCTTTGATATTTAACAGGAGAGTGCGTTGTATATGGAATGATCGTTAGGCATCTTCGTGTATAGTCAACTCGTGACCAACAAGCACTATTTTATCCTTTTACATTTGGTACAAATTTTATTCTTTTACATTAGTACACACGTACACGTTTTAACGAGCACTTAGGAGCTCCTTAGTGTTACGTGTATAAATAAAGTATTGTATTGTATTGTATTGTATTGGAATAACGTAACATACAACATAACATAACATAACATAAATAACATAACATAATAACATAACATACATAACATAACATAACATAACATAACAAACAACATAACATAACATAACATAACATAACGTAGCGTAAAGATACATTCGTGAATTATTGCTGGATCTTGCTCAGGTCAGTTTGCAATGAAACCATAACACAACAGTTTATAGCCATGATATGATGCTGACATCCTACGGCCGCTAAACCAGTGAAAACTTCGCAATTGCATTATCCAACGACCCACTGTTTAATAATGCTTCACGTACGTGTTACGAAGTCTTAGTCTGTTCATGAAATCTCAAAGAGTAATCATTTTAGTGAGTTATTAAGCAGTATTCACCTTCATTGCTGTACAAGGCGGTTCTAAAATACTGAGATGTGGTTGTCCTTTACTTTGTCACCCGTTAGATCCGCCTCCAGTCCAGGCAGAGGTCGATGTCGCCTTTGCAATAAGTGCCAATTCTCTGAACTACATGCAGACTTTCAGGCTAATGAAAGACACCACAGCCTGGATAATCGGCGAGTATGGAACAGACAAGCTGAGATATTCAGTCATCCTTTTTGGTGATGATGCAAGTACAGACGTCAACTTTGACGAAGACGTTCCTACTCCAAACTTGTTGATACAACGTGTTCAGAGTCTTTCAAGAAGGAGCGGAGACCCTGATCTTACCAAAGCCATGGACGAGGCTGAAAGCGCGTTTGAATCTGTTAGTGCGAGACCCGAAGCTAGAAAGGTAGAAACCGGAATATCCTAACACATTTCTTTACAATTGTGAGGACATTCTCAGTTCGAAATTGCCTTTGGAGTGAACGTTTTATTTTGCAACAACCTTGTATACAGGTTTCTTGCCAAAAGCACGTTCATATCAAATGTTGAGTAATGCAATGGGCTCATATATGCGACTTGCGAGTAAAACATCTTATCTTTTCAGGTCTTGGTTATGATCACAGACAAAGGATCTGGATTGAGTTCATCGGATATCGAGAAAGCGTCTGAACCTTTGCACAACAAAGACATCAAAGTGGTGGCTGTAGCTGTGGGAAATGAAGTCAGCCCTTCAGAGCTGGAGCTTACAAATCCTGAAAGATTTGTCATCGAGGCGCCCAGGAATGAAGAGCCGCAGAAACTGGGAAAACAAATTATGGAACATGTTATCAGACGTAAGTCACTAAGGAGTAAAGTCTCTACCTCGGTAAAGATTCATCACTAAGATTATCTTGTCTTTCCATGTTTATTGCGTAATTTGTATGTTTCTGGGTGCCAGCGTGAGACCTTATTTTCCTTTTATTGAAACCCTCTAACGTCTTATTCCAGCTGTGCCATCGATAGCCATGGTCTCAAGGAAGTAATCTAGCCTAAAACATTATAAGAGTTGATTTCCTTCAGATTAATTCCTCCGTTATTCTAGTCTACCGCAACGTTGATACCTTTGTTTGTGTTTGCAGCCAAGTTCTCGCCTATTGACATTGCTTTCGCTCTCAGTGCCACGGGAATATCAGCCGATAAAACATAACAAGTTGATGAAAAACACCATAGATCTTATTGTCGAGAAATATGGCATGGGTAGCATGCGATACAGCTTTATACCATACTCAGACGCAGCTAATATCAACGTGAAATTCAGCGAGAAGTACCCCAGCCTTGAGGACCTAAAGGCCGTCGTCCAGGCTCTGTTACCAGTCACTGGTGGTTCGAATCTTCCAGCAGCCTTAACTACCGCAAAGGAGGCGTTTGAAGACAGTGGTGTTCGTAAGGGTGCTATTCATGTCCTTGTTGTCATCACGGACAAGGCTTCTGGAGCGAGTGACGATGACATAAAGAAAGCTGCGGCTCCCTTACAGGAGTCGGGAATTGTGGTTATTCCTGTTGGCGTTGGAAACCAAGTTAATTCTCAAGAGCTTGAAGGAACAACTAATAAAGACACTGTAATTACTGTTGGTACGGAGGAGGATCCCGAAAGTCTAATGGAAATGATCCTGGCAAAAATTAACGGTATGTTGGAATTTACATATCTTCGTAAGGGCTACTGGGATCTAGAAAGAAAGTTAGCGTGTTTCAGATAATTAAGCAATATTAATGGTAAAAAGCTTTAAAACACATGGCAATATATGGCTTTGTTTTTCTAAATGGAGATTAGGTGTCCCTAAAAAAATCTGTGGCTATCCCCAATATTCGGTTCGGGCTCCAAAGGCCATCAATGAGATCTGCTTTTCTCCACATATTTGTGGAACGTGCAAAAATACCTTTGCTTCAGTAAGCACCGTCATTAAGAATCCCCGCAGTATTTTTAAGGGCAATCCGCCCGAGATGCACACGTCATATCCGTAGTAAGAATAGGAGGCACCATCGTTAAACGGTCAGTTGTTATTTTGGGTTAGCGTTAGCTGGCCAACAAATAAGTCCAGGGGCAGGTTCCTGAAAGGTGTAATAACTCTATCCCTGGAATAAATCTGACTTATTCCAGGAATGTCTTTTGGAATAAGGCAGATTTATCCCTGGAATAGAGTTATTACACCTTTCAGGAACCCGCCCCAGCAGTTTAGTCATCAAGCACAAACATCTTACAAGCTATTTTACGGTTTTATTGCTGTGTATTTCTACATCCTTTCAGAGACGCAGAGGAAACCGCCAGTTGACCTTGCCTTTGCTTTGAGTGCAACCTCGGCTCAGTCGAGTCAAACACTTCAGATGATGAAGGACGTGATCAATAACGTGATTGAAGACTACGGCACTCGCGACTTACGGTATTGTTTCATTCTCTTTGGATCTGACGCGTCCACCAAGTTCAGCTTCACTAGCGACCCGGTGGATCCAAAACGCTTGCAGAATGTTGTTAACATCATGCCCCCAAGTGAACCTCCATCATCACTTCACGTGGCTCTTCAGGAGGCTTCAAGAGCGTTTAATGGCGTGGGAGTCCGTCCGAATGCTTCCAAGGTACTCGTGGTTATGACGGACACGAATGGGGATTCTCTCAAGAAAGAGATGGAGGCAGCTGCTGAACCGCTGGGCGGATGAAGATCAAGGTCATAGCCATGGGCATCGGTGGAGCTGTGGATCCAGATGAGATGGTCAAAGTTACCAGAAATAATGACAATGTTATCACAGCATCGGTTGATGAAGACCCTGACACTCTGACCAAGGCGTTAATGAAGAAGGTTTTCCAACCAGGTTTGCAAGCTGTAGGCGAAATTATTTTTATTTGAGAGCAGTAGCTTTACAATCTTTGTTTTTTGTGAAATCAGTTTGGTACTAGTTAATCCACAATGGCAGAATACTGCATGATATCACTGCGCATTCAGTTTTTGTCAAATTGGTGAAGGTCCTTTCAAACGTTCCACACATTTTTAGCCAACAATTTCCGACATTGTCTGGTCTGACATGTTGAGTGCGTTTGCGAAACATCGTGTCGGGCGTTGTTGTTTTAGCTGCCAATAACACCCAATACAGTTTTCAAATGTACTCAACATGTTGGATCCAACGATGTCGGAAGTAGTTGGCCAAGAATTTTGGTAGCATTTACACGAGCTTTTATTACTAACTTGGTAAAAGCTTTCAATTTAACAGACCTCTTACGTAATGTTTCACGTCACTATAAATAACAGCATAAAGGTTTATTGCTACATCTATACATCGAATACCCTTGAAGTACGCAAGAAGATTCCACCTCCTCTTCGTCATTAACAACCCGAAATACTACGTCAAATTTCTATAGTTGAGGTGTCTATATTTCAAATGAATATTATATACCCATTTTATATATGTTAAAATGCTTATTCTCTTTTCGACTTTTAGCCCGACCCGTTGTCCCCAAAGTCGACCTGGTGTTTGCAATAGGCACAGTGTCCTCAACTGCTGTTGATGTGTTCCAAAAGACAAAAGAAACTATCATTTCCATTATCGACGAATACGGTGCCAACAACATACACTATGCCGTAGTTTTCTTTGGAAGCGACGCCGAGACTATCATCGACTTTGAAAATTACACAACGACTGAACAAGTAAAAACACTACTTACAGACAGCCGTCGTATGTCCGGGGGCCCCGCCCTGGAGGAAGCTCTGAAAACGGCCAGGGAAGTTTTAAAATCGCCTGGAGCACGAGAAGATGCGCGCAAAGTCCTTGTTGTGATTACAGACAAAAAGTCTGCTTCTCTGAGTGACAGGGTTAGATCTGAGGCGAATATGCTTGAGGATATGGACGTCAAAGTGATACCGGTGGGGATTGGTCGTGAAGTTGACAGACCAGAGCTGGAGGAGATGACACCAAACATCAGCGATGTAATTACAACTTCCAAATTAGACAAACCAGACCAATTTGGACAAGATATTATGGTTAAAGTTCTGAAGGGTATGTTGACGCTAGTATTATGTTCTTTTGGGCGCTTCTTTTGCGCCCATTGAATCCTCTTCTGATCACCTCTCCTGGAATTTTCCATCTGTATGATGATGATGATGATGATGACGACGACGACGATGATAATAATAGTGGCGATGATATTGATATATTTTCTTATGTTGGTGGGACTGTTAAATTACAATGGTACCAGATATACATACGTTACATACGTATTTGCCACGTTTGTAATACATTAATTTTGTTTACTCGTCTAGAACGTCCTAAAGTACCAGAGATCGATTTGGTGTTTGCTATAACAGCTACAACAGGGGATGCGGAAGACATCTTTCTACGAATGAGGGATGCGGTGAAAATAATTACTAACACTTATGGGATGAATAAGTTGAGGTATAGCGTCGTTAGGTATGGGTCGACTGCAGAAACGGTATTTGACTTCAAAACGTCCTTTCCTACGCGGGAAAGCCTGAAGTACTTCATTGAGAGGCTACGAAAAATCCCTGGCGGCCCCGACACGATGGCAGCCTTGGAGAAGGCCAAGGAGGTTATCAAAGATTCAGGGACGCGTCCAACGGCGAAGACAGTGTTGGTTTTGATCACCGATGGCGCTATACCTGAAAGGCCACTTGAAGCCAATAAATCCATCGCGGCAATCGAAAAAGAAGGTGTCCCTGTTTTAGGTTTTATAGTTCGAAATAACGTTGAACCTAGAGCACTGGCCGAAAAGGTGATGAAGAATGTATTAGCTGGTAAGTCCGTGAGTCTGTTCGTTTTTCGTTCATTCTCACAATTATAACGTGAAGTGGTATCTACCTCGATAAAATTCGTAGTCCTTTCTATTATGTCTTGTTGTACAGCGAGAGAAAACACACGAAATGATGTGTTAACCCTTCTCGCGCTAAACTCCTTTAGTTACTGTTGATTATTTAACGTTTTTGTTTCAGCTGTGTTGGAGCCACCAGAGATGGATATTTGTTTCGCCATCAGCGCTACAACTGCTGATTCCGCCACCACCTTCTCTTTGATGACAGAAACCGTGAAAGATGTTGTAGAGAGGTACGGCATCGGCAAGATCCGCTACAGTGTCATCGTGTTCGGTTCACAAGCCGTGAAGGTTTTAGGCTTCGATTCTGGCGTTTCAGACCCTGCAGAGCTGGAGAAAAATATCACTTCTCTCGATCCAGTTGGCGGAGGCCCAGCACTGGACGAAGCTTTACAGAAAGCGCTGGAAGCTTTTGAGGAAAGTGTCCCCAGGCCGAATGCCAGGAAGATTCTTGTTGTCATGACCGACAAAGAATCAGGACTTGGGGAGAAAGACATTCTGACAAAGGCCAAACCTCTTGGGAAGAGTAGTATCCGTGTCATTGCTATAGCAATTGGAGATGAAGCAGACCAGCAAGAGCTTGAAAGCATAGCATCCGACAAAAGAGACGTTTTGATTGTTGCAGAGTCCGTCCAGCCCAAGGAACTTTCCAAAGATCTAATGGTCTTAATTCTAACAGGTATGTTAATTTACTGATTGCTGGTCAAACGGAGAGTAGGAAAGTACAGCTGGCGCTTGCTGATGCAACACTTATTCTCCCTAGAAAATGGTTGTATTATGAATTTCGGACAGCACCTGCTTCTTGTTGTACCCGCTAGTGAAAAAAATTCGATTTAGAGAGACAACGGGCTGAAAACAAGTTACGATTTCGGATCAAAGATGGTTAATTCTACACATATAGCTCCAGTTAGTTTTCAAAAAACGGTTAACTGTATCCAGCGGATGAAGTAAATTAGTGCGATACATTTTATCCGCTGGATAGCGACTTATCCGCTGAATAGATTTATCCGCTCTTTCAGTAACTGGGGCCTGATGGTAACCCAGCTCTAATTTGTCCTCTAAATAATTTTTATTACCTTAAGACTATTTTGGCTTCTCGAGCTTTGGTTTTTTCCCGCAGAAGTGACGGTACTATAATGAAGTGGTAGTATTAACGGGGTAGAAATAAGCCCGGGTTTCTGTGCTTTCAAGTTGTCACCGCGTCTAAGTGGAAATATCCTGTGATCTTAGGTTAGGGGCTCACTGTTTTTTATTCCTAACACCTTTGAAGATTCTGCTCCAGGAAAACAAATTTCATTCCCTAAACAAGAGATAATTAACAAGTAGTTGATTGTTTTAGATCGTCCATTGAATGTGCCCAAGCTGGACCTAGTGTTTGCTATTTCATCAACGAGCACTGATGCAGATGAAACGTTTCAGCTGATGACAAGCACATTGCAGTCACTACTCCAGAAATATGACTCAAGTAATGTCCGTTATGGCCTTCTAGTGTACGGCGATAATGCCACCGTTGTGGTGCACTTTAAAAACAACACTGTTGCTAGTGAAATAAAAGAACAGCTGTCGTCAGTCGTACCATCGTCTGGCGGATCTGATGTAAGCAAGGCTCTGGAAGCAGCTGCTAAAGTGTTTTCTGAAGCTAACGACCGTCCAGATGCCGATAGAGCCTTGGTAATCATGACTGATAAGAATTCTCCGCTTGATGAAGATGCCGTTATTGATTCAACTAAACCGCTAGAGCAAATGGCGGTGAAAATTATTCCTGTTGCAGTTGGTAACGAGGTTGATCCAACAGACTTTAAGATAGTCACGGCTAAGGAGAACATCATACAAACTGACAAGGATGAAGACCCGGATGACCTTGGTGAAGAGATCATGGAGAGAGTTATCAGTAAGTACACTTTGCGAAGCTGTGTCTCTCATATGAAGTAGGTTGTTAAGCAACCCTCGATAATAGTGGTAACGTGTAGTGCTTTTCGGTTTTTGTCGGGTCACACGCTTACCCACGCAGCTACTCACGTACCCACGCACTTACTTCTCTCCTTGCGTTGATCATTTGGATTACGCTCATAAATGTAACACAAGAGCTTCAGTGAGAAATGACTTGGTTACAGTTAAATGCAGAAATTCTTCATCTTCTTCGACCTTTTCATTTTGGTGTCTTCCTAACTTACGTTACAGCCAAGATGGTTTTGCAGGAACGCTTCTTCACCATTTTGTACTTTGTCGTTTTATTATTTGTTTTCTTGTCTTACAGATGGTACCCTTCGGCTGCCAGAAACGAACATAGCATTTGCAATCTCCGCAACAGGACTTGAAGCCAATGAAACTCTGAGCTTCGTCAAAGAAATCATTAAATCTATAATCACTACGTATGGCACAGAGAGACTGGAATACAGCGTCATAGTCTATGGCGATTCAGCTTCTCCTCAAGTCATGTTTGGCGATATTTTCAAGTCTGATGCCGAGTTGATAAAAGCTGTTGAGAGCGTTCCTGCAGTATCCGGAGTTCCTTCTCTTGACAAGGCATTGGAAGAGGCAAAACTGCAGTTTGAAAGTCCATTTATCAGGCCAAATGCAGCTAAGGTAACAAGTGCCCTGTTTCACCCAACGAATTTATTTGTGACTGAGGGAGAGGTCGTAAGTTGGTGGTTTTGTTTTATATCCACGTGCTGGCTAATCCACACGACCCTGTTTTGGGTTCTCGGATAGCAGAGGCGACCAAAAAAGTTGGGCAGAATACAGAAAATCCTAAGGCTAAATATATATGTTATGGTTCAATTTCATCTTTGGTTTAAACTTTTTATTTTTGGGTATGGTAATGTATGGTAATGTATGGTAATTACTTTAAAACAAAGGGCGAATAAACCAAGTTTTCAGTTGAACCATAACATTTAATTATATATACAAGTGTATATACAAGTGTATATACACAATTTAAATACACAACTGACTATGACATTGAACATCGAACGCATTTTACGTTTCCTTAACCGCGTTGTAAGGTAGTTATTTATCTAGTGTTAACCAGGATATATTTCTAAGTTACGTTGTGCCACCAGTTAACTGAGGTTTTCAAATATGCTTTACCTTATGTGTTGCCTAAGTAGTCCCTGTTTCACGATCGCCCTTTATTTCAACCGTAAAGGTTGCAAACTGAAACTTTGTTTTTACACCCGTACCGAAATGTCACCATATTCGACGTGGGCGAGCTGTTTATTCCACATACGTTGATACCCATCTTACAAGTACTGAATTTATGGCAACCTTTTCGTTGTCTTTGGTTTTCGCAGGTCTTAGTCATTGTATCAGACAGATCGTCTGGAAAGAGCCCAGAAGACATTAGAGCAGCGGTCACACCCCTCGAAACAGCTGGCATCCGAGTCATCGCAGTGGCTGTCGGGAATGAGGTGGATTCTAATAAGATGAAAAAAATACCATCAGATGGTGACGTCATCGAGACTAACAACAAAGGTGATCCTGAAGAAGTGGGACGTAAGATAATGAACAAGGTTGCAACGGGTACGTGAGCTGCCTTAGCTTCATAATTCTACAGTGATACTGTTTTTAAAAAATGGCTGCTGGTGACTGTGAGAACTAAGCTTGAGTAATCACGCCTCTTGTCGAAGATCTGATTGGTCCATTCTGCTCTAGGCTAGTATGAGTGATGAGTGGATTTTTCTTTTTAACTAGGACCTTCTCTTACTTATGCGGTTTTCGTCAGTTGTTTTAATTGCTACTAGGATCAGAAAATCACTTGTCTTTTTTCTTCAAATTTCGAAAGTGTATTTGCTTACCACCCGTCTCGCGAAAATTCAAGCTTTAATTTCAAGCAGAAGACACGGTCCGTCATTACTCACGTTCAAAACCGACCGATTAGGCCTCGGAGAGCTGGATCCAGGATAAAATGACGTCATTTACTCACTGGTTTAAAATTGCAGTGTGTGAATGCAGCTTATTAAGTATGCAAAACACTAGTTTGAGAGTCTGAAAGCTCAAAATTCCCGTGCTGCATACTAAATCAGCTGGGTTTACACACACTGCATTCTTACTCTTGTGAGCTTTCTACGTCATTTTGTCCTCGATTCAGTTCTCTCAAGATTTTAAAGTTAGTAATCGCGGATCACTAAATATAAATATTTTAGTCAAAATAAAAAACTGACTTCTCCAAATTTAAGCTTGAAATTTCGCAAACACACTTTCGAAATTTGAAGAAAAAAGACGAGTGATTTTCTGATCGTAGTAGCACTTAAATTAGTGGGTTTATGTAATGAATAATTCGCTGTAAGCTGCGAGATGCCTCACACTGTTTACCTGCTTTCCGGACTGCGCACACGTACACCGCATTGATTTGTATCCGGTCGGAATGTGATTTGGCATTTTCTTTGACCATCAAGCAGTCATGGTTATTTCCATCTAAACAATGACGCCTTTTTAAAAATTGGATTTCCGGGCTTCAAATTGTTTTAGAAGAAACATCAGCGACAATAAAAACGAACGACGTTTTGATGCCTTCGTTAGAAGTTCTAATTATTTTTCATAAAATTGACTTTTTTGGTCATCTTTCGATAGGCACTCTTCCAGTACCGGAAATCGACCTTGGATTTGCTATCGCAGCGGACTCGTTAGATGGCGACGAAACTTTCCAGCTGATGAAAGACACTATCGCAGAAATCATCCGAGAATATGGATTGAGCAAAATCAGGTACGGACTGATTGTCTTCGGAGACACAGCGAACATCAAGATTCAATTCAGTGACCACAACAAAGTCGACGACCTCCTACGGTACCTTGCTGTTATTCCAAAGAGAAGCGGTGCTGCCTTAGACGAAATGCTAAAGGAAGCGGAAAGGTTGTTCTCGGCGTCTGGTGGTCGTGTTCATGCTAGAAAGGTGTTGGTTGTAATCACTGATTTAGCATCGGGGAAAACGTCATCTCAAGTGAGTGAAGCAGCCAAGGTTTTGCAAGACAAAGACATCAAGATTGTTGCAGTTGCCATTGGTAGGCAGGCTGACCCGGACGAGTTAGAGATACTGACGTCAAACGAGAACATAATTGAAGAGGAAAAGAGTGTTCTTCCAAACGATCTTAAGAAGACCATCATGGATAAAGTTTTAAAAGGTCACTTTCATAATCGTTTCTTTGAAGATTACGGCATTCACGATTCGTTTTGATTGCCATGCAATAAACTGCCTACGTCATGAAAATCCGTCGCAAATTTTAACAGCTTTTGAAGTAAAACAAGTCTTGCTGAGCAAATTGAAGTTCACTCCTGCAAACATGTGACGAAGAAAACAGTTATTTAAAATGGATGTCTATGAAGATAGCGTTTGATGTTTACTTTAAGTGTGATATCCTACATACAAGTCAATTGTCTAATTTTTTCTTTCTATCCCAAGGAACGCCAACATTCCCTGAAGTGGACTTTGTATTTGCTATCAGCGCTAATTCGAGAGACGCAGATGCAACTTTCATGCTGATGAAGGATAGCATCCGAAAAGTCCTGAGTGACATAGGATTTGCGAATGGCAACGCGCAATACGGTATCATCGCCTATGGTTCTCAGGTTGTTCAACTGGGAGAGTTTAACAACGTCAAAGAACTCAGAGCCTATATTCAAAACGTCGAAAAGCGTAGTCTTGACCCACAAATCGATAGGACGCTACAAGAAGCTCTGAAGATTTTCCAGTCACCTAATGCTCGCCCTAGGGCGAAGCAAGTGCTTGTTGTTTTGATGGATAAGAAGTCGGCGTCCACTGACGAGGCAATCAAACAGATTGCCAGTGAACTCGATGAGGAGAAAGTACGGGTGATTCCGGTGGCCATTGGGAACGAGGCGGACCCTGACCAGTTGATGAAAATCACTCCTTTCAAAGATGATCTCATACAGGCGGAGAAAGACAAAGAACCTTGGAGATTAGCGCGTGAAATAATTATAAAGGCGTTGACGGGTAAACCACAATTACTAGATTTAGGTATAATTAGGATACACGAAACTGCATCCTAACCTAAAATCATCAGTTCAGCTGGTCACAAACCGAGAGCAAATTACTCAGAATCGTCAGAGGTTTCTGTCAAGAATTGTCATTCTAGAAACTGTAGCAATAACGTACTGTCGTATAATCATTAGTCGAGAATAGAAAGTTAACGATTTTTTCGGTAAAGAAATAGGATATCAACTTTACAGTGACCTAATGATTCTCAGTATGAAGTTGTTTGGCCGGTTAATGCTAACCTAGACGGATAACTGGGTAAGAATCAGTGGAACTAGTATTTGTACTACATTTTACTTCAGACAGAACTACAGACAATCTACTGATCTACAGACAATCTACTGAGAATGATGTTTTCGCAAAACAGGGGAATGAAGCGTAAGTCTTAGAACTAGTCGTGAGCTGCTATTTGGAGGGGAAGCGAAGTGTAAGACCCCAGGATAATACGCCTTAGATTCTGACTTCTCACAGACAACTGAAGTGTTACCCGTTTTTATGAGGCTATTTACTACGTGACAGGTCCATTGTACGTGTTTGGCGAAGACGAATTTAGCCTGAAGTTCTTTGTATTTGGTATTTCATTGCAGAACCGACAAGGATTACCAAGATTGATCTTGGCTTCGCCATTGGCGCTGCATCACGTGACGCATCCAGCACTCTGCGACACATGAAGGACACCATAGAAGCCATTGTCAATAAATATGGCACTGATAAGATTCACTACGGACTCATCACCTTTGATGATGATGCCAGCATAAAGCTAACTTTCAGTAACCGAATCAGCTCACCGGAGGGGCTGAAATCTTTCATTGACTCCTTGCCAGCGGAAACGGGTGGTCCTGCCATAGATAAGGCTCTAGAAGCAGCAGTTGAGCTCTTTGAAGGCAAAGGAGTTCGTTATGATGCTCAGAAGGTTCTTGTCTTGATGGTGGACACCAAATCAAGTGGTGATGATGTACAGTCTATGAAAACCGCCATGGAGTTGAAGGATAGTGGAGTTCATATCATTACAGTCGCAGTCGGAAATGATGTGGATCACGGCAACCTTAAAAACATCTCGTCGCATCCTGATAATGTGGTAAACACAACCACTGAAAAAAAGCCTGAAAATGTTGGGCAAGAAATCATTGACAGAACAGGTACTAAGGCTTTCAGTGGTTAATTGTTGATTGAATTATAGGAAGTCGACTATTTAAGTTTAATTAAATGTTTAAGGCCCGTGCAAAGGCTCCCAACATTGTTGGTCAACAGCATCGAACACAGCTGGGTCCACGTGTTGGGTGCGTTTCAACACCCAGCATCCCTACCGCGATTAGCATAACCCAAAATACATCATTGTCTTCACCAAACCCTCTTGCCATAATTTGTGTAGTAATGCGAACATTGCTTCTGTATCGAAATGCACATGCGCTAACTGGTCTTACCATTTTTGGTTATATTTGGTTACATGTGTAATACGCAAAATCCCAAATTCCAGGAGGTCTCTTCAAACCCCATATCTTGTTCTAGCTAGAGCCTTTCCTTGACCGTGACTCCACGTGACCTCTTCTTCTCTTGACTATTTTGTTGAGGGTTTCCACGGCGGCTTTCCACTTTCCTTGTGGATTCTTATTACCCGTGACCCTGCCTTCCGCTTCATTGAAAAAGGTAATCTGATGTTACTGACCAATAAGAGCATTATTTTTCCCTTCCAGACCCACTGAAAGGAACAAGCATTGATGTAGGCTTTGCAATCAGTGGCTCTTCGTCCAACTCTTCAACAACTATCAGACTCATACAGAGTGCTATCAAGTCCATCATAGACACCTACGGATCAACAAACCTGCACTACAGCCTAATGACCTTTGGTGATCGCCCAACTGTTTTAACTCCTTTTGAAGACGGACAACAACCAGAGGATTTGAAGAAGATCATAGACACCATTACTCCGAGTTCTCGTCAACCCAACTTGGAGAATATGTTTTCCGAGGCAAAGAAGCTGTTTGAAGAAGCTGGCGCGAGACCAGGTGCAAGACAATTCTTGGTGGTTCTCGTGGACAACATGTCTACAAATGATAGGGATGTTCTGATTGCGGCTGCCAAACCATTGATCGAATCAGGATGTTGGGTTATACCTGTTGCAGTGGGCAAGGACGCAAATGTTGAGGAACTTAAACTCATTACTCCTCTGAAGAAAACAACAGTAGAGGTTCCTAAGACAGAAGATCCTGATAAATTAGCTGAAGAGATCACTGATAAAATGAAGGAGCGTAAGTATCCATTAGTTTTTTGTTTTATTTTTTCATGCCAGTGGGTTAAAGGAGAAAAGGAATGCGAGATTTCGGAGAAATTTGTTTCTCCAAGGGAATGACTGTTAAAACGTCGTCGGCGTTCTAAGCAAAACATTTGGTGCATGGTAGGATGAATTTGTTGTTGTGTTTTTGTTTCACCCGTTAATGTACTTTTCTTTTAGTTGTCAACGAACCAAGGGTTCCTGAAGTTGACCTAGGTTTCATCATCTCAGTTGGCTCAAGCGATGCAGTCCCCAACACTCAGCACCTGAAGAACGTGATCAAGTCATTCATTGATAAATATGCTATGCACAGACTGCAATATGGCATCATGTCATATGGCAGTACACCCAAGATTGAACTCAACCTGGCAGACAGCTTAAAACCTGACGTCATACAACGTGTCGAAGCCATTGTTATGCCGGGTGGTACACCAGACCTCGCCAAAGCTCTTGAGCTTGGTGAGGGGTTGGTTATCCCTGGGCGCCCAAATGCCCAAAAAGTGTTGGTTATAATCACAGATGTCAAGTCGGGCAGCAGTCCAACTAAAGTCAAACTTGCAGCAGAATCCCTGGATGACAAAGACATTCGCGTATTCGCTGTTGCAATTGGAAGCGAAGGGGACCCCGCTGAACTGGCCTTAGCCACGAGATCTGACAAAAACATCATAAACGGTACACGTACCGATGAACCAGGAAAGACCAGGGAAGACATAATGGAAAAGATCAGACAAGGTAAACTGAGAAACATAACGCGACCTTCTGCATGGAGACACGTTTTTTCGCGACCCTTCAGGTCACATTCTTACTGTGCCAAATGACCTAATTTTCGAGCTTAACTGAGGATGTAGTAGTTCGTTCAATAACAAGTGCCGTCATATATTTCTTGACCAAGTTCAATTGCAAAGTTGGCTCTCTTTCATAAGGTTTTCTGACAGCCACGAGGGCGCTTAATTGTGGAGTATGGTCGCTGATCCATAAAGTAGAATTTTAAACGCCTTTTAAAGAGTGGAAAGCTCGGATTTTTTCATCCTTTTCTTTTTCTCAAGAAAATACACGACGTAATACGCCAGTAAAGCGAAGGCTTCTTGTTTTGTTTTCTTCTTCTAGCAAAGCCTATCCAAGATGTCGATGTCGTGTTTGCTATCAGTGCCACCTCAACCGATGCCCAGCAGACTTTCAGCGTCATGAAGGAAGTAATAAAATTCATCTATGAAAAACATGGAGTTGACAGCATACGCCCTGCAATAATTGTGTTTGGAGATGTGGCATCTGTAAGGCTTAACTTTCAACGGGATGTCATGGATCTGAATGACTTAAAGCAACGCATTGAAAACCTGCCTCGAAACAGAGGGACACCAGACCTTGATCAAACGCTGTCACTGGCGATGACAGTGTTGGAAGGCGCGCGAGCACACGCCAAGAAAGTAGTTGTAATTATTTCTGATGACCGATCAGACAGCAAATCATGGAAAATAGGAAACAAAGCTCGAGAGCTTGAAGAAGAAGAGATCGAAGTGATTCCAGTAGGAATAGGAAGTGAAGTTGATCTGCAGCAGCTGAAGATTACAACTCCACACAAGAACAACGTGATTGGTGCAAACAAAGACGATGACGTGGGTGCCTTGGCAGATAGGATAGTTAAGATAATGCTGAAAAGTGAGTGGAGTCTTTACAACAATAGACGACTTTCACGATAGCGTCATTTTAATACATCTACCAGAACTCAGTCTGTTTTTCCTTTGCTATTTAAAGTTTGAAATCCAGCGAGGTAAAAATATCAATAGCTCGAGAGCACGAGAAAGAATAATTTCCTGAGGGAATCCGGTAGTTGTAGTCAAATGCTGTCATCTTGAAAAATATGCCATTGGATTGTTGTTGGGAATAAAGATGAAAGAATAATATTCTCCCATCTGAAGTCAGGGGTAGGCTAAGAACAATTTTCATGATAACATTGCTGCGAAGGCCCCCAAGTAGCCCGCGAGAAATATTCCAAATAAGGAAAATTTGAGTCAAATTAAAATCAGGATGTTATTTTGAATTAAGTTAAAAACGTTGTCGTTTCAAGGATGCAAATCTTACTTCTGAAGTTTAGACGTCAATGTCCTTAGAAATCACACACAATGTTTTCTAATCTAACCAAGTCCTAACTTGTCCCCTATTTCTGTTGCACAGAGAGAACGAGTCTGCCCAAAATAGACTTGATGTTCGTTGTAAGCGCCCAAGCGTCCAACAGCTTGTCATACATGAAAGACGTAATCACCGACATTATGCAGAATTACAGCACAAACCTGATCCACTATGCATTTGTTCTGTACGGAGATGAGCCATTGGTTGTCCTCAAATTCTCTGAGGGAGTTACAGACCCGGATCAGCTGGCAGGAATAGTGAGATTAGCACCACAGGTCCCTGGGGATTCAGCTTTGGATAAAGCTTTACAGAAAGCCAAACAATTGTTTAATGAGGACGACGGCGTGAGGCCAGGTGCAAGGAAAGTATTAGTTATAATAACAGACGATAAGTCATCGGGAGACCAGGAGGCTGCTAAAGGCATTGCTAATGACTTAATTGACAAACTTGTGACTGTAATAACCGTGGCAGTTGGAGGCGATGCCAGTCAAGAGGAGTTGGAGAATCTTGCACCCACAGACGGCGACTCGTTGAACACTACCACTGACGAGGATCCAGGGGAAACTGGGAAGAAGATAATACAAACAATCTTGAAGGGTTTGTTACCGTTATTTGTTCTAGGAAGTGTTTCCCATGTACGCATGTAATCACCTAAGTTGCCCATTTTCTCAAAGTAAGTTAAGTCAATGAACTTCAGAATAAATACTGCCTCTCTGTAAAGTTTAGCATCATAAAGTTGTTACATCGAAAACGTCAAATTTGCCGTATTTCTTCCCTAAATTTCGTTTTATTTTCCGGATTTTTGCTTGGAAGTCAGTAAGCACTCTTTAAACCCAGTGAAAGAATGCCAACCTATATTTTCACTGCATGGCAACAAATCTGATAAGAAAATAGAGGAACGTAATGAGGCTAACAAAAGTATCTCACCCTGATGGCCTGTGTTGACAGTTAGGCTAAATGATAAAAATAATAATATTGTGTTTTTTCAACTAGTATCAGATCCACTTGAGCGACAAGACATTGACATAGTCTTTGCAGTAAGCGCCTCCACAACTGAAGCAGAAAACATCTTGCAGTTAATGAAAGCAGCTTTGCAGTCCATTGTGTCAACACACGGCGCAAAGAACATCCATTACTCAATCATCTCTTATGGAGCACAAATACGAAGAATTGTCCGCTTCCAAGACACATTCCCAGACGACCAAGCACTGATCCAGAAGCTAGAGAGCATGTCTGTTGTTCCTGGTACACCTAACTTGGTTCTATCACTGACTGAGGCAAAAAGTGCTTTTGAAGGACCCGGTGCTCGTCAAAATGCTAAGAAGATTCTGGTTATCATCGTAGATAACGAGTCTGGAAGTACCGAAGAAGACGTCTTGAAATCTGGCTTGATTCTGGAAGACGCAGGAGTGAAGATCATTCCGGTTGCCATTGGTAACAAAGCGAAGCGCGAAGAGCTTGAGAAGGTCACCCCTTATAAGGAAAACATAATCGAAGTGTCAACAAACATGATACCAGAAAATCTTGGACAGATCATCATGAAAAAAGTTAGAGAAAGTAAGTTACAGTAATCGTTAACATAGACGGTTGAAGTCAATTGATATCAAAGTTCCCATTAAATAAACTTTGACAGCGAGTAACATCTCTTCTCGATGGCGTCAACATTTTTTTTGTCGGGATGGAGGAGGGTTGAAGATTATGAGTGTTACTTTTGACTGTGCTTTTGGACGTAATTTGTGCAAGATATGGACCTACCGCAGCATACCATCTATGTGGCGAGACCAACTCCTGTTCCTTTGAGTCTTCTGACAAAAAGACCGAAACCCGTCATGTTTTGGAGACTGGCCAAGCAAACGGTAGATTAACAAACCATTTGTTACATCAGTAGCGTATATTTAGGTTATGCAAACTGCACACCGAGTCATACCCAATACTGATGTTATTTTTTATCTGTTATTTTCCTACAGACATGATTCTCCCAGCAGTTCCAGAAGTAGATCTTGCTTTTGCAATCAGCGCGGCATCAGTGGAAGCTGGCGAGAACTTTGAAAAGGCCAAGGAAGTAATGAAAGCAATTATCGACACCTACGCTATGAACAAGCTTCGTTATGGAGTCATTGTGTTTGGATCGAGCGCCGCAATTAAATTTTCGTTTGGAGAAGACTTTGCTAGCGACGAAGGCCTCAAAACCTTTATCACGCTACTGTCTGGAGTGAACGAACCTCCTGCTTTGGACGACGCTCTTAAGAAGGGTAAAGAACTGTTTGAAAGCGCAAAAGAACGTCCTAATGCTCGAAAAGTTCTCGTTGTTATCGCGGATAAGAAGTCCATCAGTGAGCTGGACAATTTGAAAGATAGTGCAAAGCGTTTGGAAGAGGGCGGGGTCGTAGTTATACCCGTTGGCATTGGAGATGAGACTGACCTGGCTGAACTTAAGGCAACAACCCCTGATAAAACAAACCTGGTGAATGTCAGTAGTGATGTTGAACCGATGGACTTGAAAAACAGGATTATGAATAAAGTGTTAAAAGGTAAGGGCAGCATAAAAGAAGGCAAAGGTTGGAATTTGGTGGCTTGTATTCTTGGTTATACTGGATGAGTTTTCACTTCAATATTAGCAGATTTCCTGATATTTCACCAAAATATTCACTACCCTTTTCTTGCACGTTTTAGATACTGCGCAGCAATTTGCTAGGTTTGAAATCCAGATCTGTACTCGCGGTTATTTTAAGGCTGTCTTTCGGCTACTGCTAAAGTGGTGTTCACATGTGCGATGATTATTCACGTCTTTAGTCCTTCACCTGCTGTAGCAAAACGTATTGAACTTACTGAATGTCTCTTGGTATCTAGTGAGTTAAAGCAGCCAAAAGAATATATTTATTTTACTTCATTTTATTTTACAGACAGGAAAGGAGAAGCGGTCGACTTTGTCACTGCGGTCTCCGTTGGAGCACAAAACATACCATCCTTCAAGAAAATAAGTCTAGAGCTCCTGGAGAAACATCCTATTAGCGAAACAGGCTACAGTTTTCTTACTTTCAATTCTGGAGTAAAGACAATCAGAGACTTCCAGACCAAGTATTCTTCAAAAAGTCAGGTTAAGCAAGTCATCGAGAACATCCTTCCAAGAGTAGGCATCAGTTCAAGGCTGGATCTCGCTCTAGCAGAGGCTAAGAAGCTGTTCACAAACGGATCTGGGAGCCGACCGCACGCCAAAAAGGTTGTAGTTGTTTACACCGACCGAGAGCCGACTGAGGACTCGGGAGGAACTGCTGCGGCTAAAATTTCTAAGGAGTTGGAAGAGGAAGGCATTCAGGTCATTGTTGTTGTTTTAGATATGAGCTCTGTTCCGAAGACTTACGAAGTTATCACCCCGAACAAAGAAAGTGTCATCCCTACAGACAGCGGTGAAAATCCCAATGAGGTCGTCAAAAAGATTGACAACTTGTTAAAACAAGGTGAGTTTTGCTGGCGAGTAGGCCTAAAATTCCGCAAGAGGTTTATAAAAATATTCGACAAAATCTCTTTTTGTTCCTTAATTTTGTCTACATATCCTGTCAGTATTAATTGTAACGAAGGTTGTAACTTGGACTCAAAAGGAACAGAGGTTGTAGTTACATTGGTTCTATGACGACATTTTTCGATCCTTCTCTTCTCTCTTCTGTCAAGTTACAAATGAAAGAGGTGAGATTAACATTTTAATCCCAAATGCCCCCTAATCACCAGCCATGGATCCAATAAGGGGATATGGGGCGAGTAGAATTAACGTAGGTCCGGTCTATGTGCGCGAGTTTTTAAAATGATGTTTTTAGGCGGAGCAAATGTCTGGTAGTTAGTAGCGGTTGCGTACGATGTTGATTTTTATGCAACTTACCCCGCAGGAGGAGGAATGGCATAGTGGTGAGAGCACTCAACTCCCACCAATGCGCCCTGGGTTCAATTCCCGGACTAGGCGTCATATGTGGGTTGATGTTAAAGGTTGACGTGGGTTGATTTTGTTGTTGGTTCCAGTCCTTGCTCCGAGGTTTTTCTTTGGATACTCCGGTTTTCCCCTCTCCTCAAAAACCAACATTTCCAAATTCCAATTCGATCCGGAATTTCGAGGGCCACGGATTGGTCAGTTGAACTACTGTTAAGTGTTACCCTCGTTAAACAAAGTCGATTAATTTTTTATTTTATTTTAAAAGCAGGGGAAGGAAAGAGGCAGTCAGGAAAGGTATCGGCTTTGTCAAGTTCTTGTCTTTTATGTAACGTTGCTTGTTTTTCAGGTCTTAAACCCACCCCAGAAATAGAAATCTGCTTTGCATTTAGCGCAACAGGCTCCGATTCAGTCACGACCTCCATGCTAATGAGGGATACCATAGCTGAGATCATGAATAAGTACGGCGCTGTTAAACTGCACTACTTGGCTCTCGTGTTTGGAAATCAAGCACGGACAGTCATCACTTTCAGGAATCAAAACTTGGATGAACAGACCCTCATATCCTTCATTAAACAGACTCCCCAACCTGGTGGAAGCTCAAGAATTGATGTGGCGTTGGAAGAGGCGAAGAAAGTATTTGGTGAAGTGCCTAAAAGGTAATTGGTTTACTCCTAGAAGCGTTACGTTTGCTCAAAAGCGTGCCATTAACTTGAATGAGACTTGGCTCTGGGCTTTCCTCCCTGGGGGGGAGCCCGGACCCGAGTGAGCGGCGGAAATAGAGCCTAGGCGCAGGCTTTAAATGATCTCATTTCCAGCAGGGATGTCAATAAGTTTTTAAGCGGCCGTTTCATTAAAAGTGTCACCTGTAGCATTTCTTTACTTGACCATCGGCCACGTAGCAACATGCCGCAGGGCCTGAGGCCCTAGGGGGTCTGGATGCATGCTCCCTCAGAAAATTTTTGAAAGAAGAGATTCCTGAAAGTGCGTTTTCCTGGATTCTGACCCATGAAAAGGAAATTCTATTTAGTGATAATAACCATCAATTTTCATACTAATTAACTTTAAATACATACTTTCATCAGCTTCATACACCTCACTTCACAAAGATTAAATGAATAAAGTTAATATTAATTTCCAAAAAAACTTGAGTGTTTTTTAATTCTTCAGTTCTCTTCCGAACACTATAGTTAACCAGTAATATTCACGTCATTCGAAAGAAATTCATTCATTTAAAAGGAATTACGTCATTCTTGGGATGATGTAAAACCTGTTCCCCGTTTGGAGGACATGACGTTTTCCTGAACGTGATTCGTCAACATTACAACTATTAGTCGAACATAGTTTTGTTACACAGCACTTCCACAGTCTGTTAATCACACAGTTTGTTTTCAACGAAATGTTCTATAACGCTTTAAATAAATTTTACCCATCTGCATCCTCGCTGTCAGAGCCCTCATTAAAGTTTATGAAGACACCAAGAAACAATTATATTTATTTCAGCAGGTAATTTTTTTTTATTAATTTCGGTTTGTACCGGCAACAATGAAAATCTTCACCCGTAACATCGGGCCAGCTCAGCTGTAACAGGTGTTACGGGTTACGGCCCTTATTGACATCTCTGAATAGGAATGGAATACTTGTTTTTTTAAAAACAAGAACTAAGTCGCTAAATCGTGCTGATATCATTTTGAAAGAAAGACCAAAAGACGATTTAATGGCCGCCATTAATGATTGACATTCCAAGCCTGCTAAGCCAATCAAAATGGCATCAACAATTGCATTATCGAATGCGAATTGTGGATATCTATTTGTAATTACCTTTGCAAACCTACCCTCGGCACAAGAATACGGATTACAAACCTTTGAGCAATCATTGTTTTTCATATTTTTTGTTACTAAACGAAATGATTTCAACGACATTTTTGGCAGTAAGCTATTTTCAACGCTAACTACGCAAAGAAAATGTTCCAGTTTAGGACGATTATAAATACTAGTCTAGTGGCTTAACGCAAAATTTGAGACGGATCGTGACATAGCGGACAAAAGTACCAAACTTTGCATGTAGTTTCCTTGGGATATGAGTATTAAATCTTGGATGGGTACCCAAGATAGAAACTTCTCGTTAAGGTATAAACTGGGAAAGACTTTTCATCCTCACACTGCTGTGCTTGGTAACCAGGCTTTTTGTCTCAAAATAGTATTTTGGACAGTTTTGAAGTGTAAAATGGCTCAAAATTAATGTAAGGATTTCCCTGAATGATAATTGCTTATTTTCCTTTCATAAAATGTTTCAAAATTGCCTGGTTACCAAGCAATTGTTATTTTTTCTTATATATATTATAAGCCCTTTAGAAAGTTTGTTATGCAATTAAAATATTATATAATGAACAATAGGATTTCTGTGAAGATTTGATTTCGAAGGTCATCCAAATTATGCTCATTAATGTATAAGTGCATATTACATAAATGCGGGTGGTGACCAAGCTACACTTTTGAGGGGTTGTTTTCAGCACAGGCCAACCAAGCTTATCAATTGTGCACTGAATCAAATGGTACGATCTGTATTTCATCATTATAACAAATATATGTTATTGTGAGTAGCTAGACATGGGACAGGTACTTTATTACATAAAGTTTTCGTGACTGACACGTTAATTTCGCGAATGTTGCGATTTTAAAAGATTTGCAAAATTAAAGTGACGCGAACAATAAGAATTGCGAACATAGAGCGGTTTTCAATTGAGTGTCGAAAGTAATTCTGGTTTTACTTTGGTTTTGCATTGCTTCGCTCCGTGATTGGCCAGGAAAACTCGCACCACTTTCTCACCCAATGAGAAACAAAACCAAAACCACTACTACTTGTAATTGCTTCGTGTTCTGATTGGTTCATTCCACTGTTTACTTCTGTTGTGATTGGCTGGAGTAATTGCTTTGGTTTTGGTTTTACGACACTCAATTGAAAAGCGCTCTAACATGACGCGAAAATAACTGAGGTGACTCACATTATGTCAATAATTAAGAAAGAACGAGTTTATTAGCAATGGAACCTTCAGAAAATCATATTTTTAACTATTCTGAGGCAACGTCTTGATCCTCCTCATCAGTATTATTTTCTTTCTCTGCTGCAGGCAGCATTTCTTTTGAACAGTCGTCAAACCATCCATATGCTGGCTTCTTGTCGTGCTGTTCCACTGGCTGCTTGAACCTCCCAGTGGCTTTTACAGTTGTTAATAAAATGAAGTAGTTTTATTTGATTCAAGGACCAGTCATAAATTAAGTCTTACTCAAAAACGCGAAATTAAAGTGATTCAAAATCGGAAATTTTCCGCAAAATTTCGAAATTTAAGTGTCGCGAAATAAACGACTAATGAAATCGCGAAATATACATGTCGCACAAAATTTCATGTAATATTTAAGGTAAGTCGCAGAATTTCTCTGTAGTTCCATACACAGATCATAAATTAGTAGCTGTCCCATTTCAACTGCCAGAAACTTGGTACGTTAGAAATTTCTCATAGCAGTTAATTTACAAGTAATCGGACGAACATTCCAAAAACCGATATTTGAAACGGTGTAAAAATTGGGTAAACACAATCCAGTGTGTAGCGGGGAAAAAGGACAAAAACACGAGACGGAATTATATAACAACTGAAGAGAAAACGGCTACAGATGCGGGGGAGGGTGTATATGTTCAGTAATAAATGCCGTAACAGTAATTTGCTCAGAAAAAAAATATAATTTAGTGAGCTCACTTAAAGTATGTGTTAAAACGGCATAGACTGGTAGTATAAAATCAATCAAAGTATAAATTATTTCATACTGATAGGATGAAATCAATCAATCAATCAATCAAATTCAAAATCAATCAGTCAGCTCAGAAGGTCTGTTATTGCCGTGAGGGGCACAGTGACCAGACCCGGTAAGAAGTTTTTCAGCAAAATGGTGAGTGAGAGAAAAGAGTTAACCACGCAAAGGAAAAACCATTGCAAATGAAATTAACTGCGCAATTTTAGCGCAGTTAAGGGTAAAAACTCACTATCCATACGTTTTCAATTTCTGAGCCATATTGCAGCTGTATTCTTGACGATTACTTTGACAGCGGTCTTAATTTAGGCCCTATCTATGGCAGGTAGGGTAACCCTAGTACTAAAGTAACCCTAGCAGGAGGGTTACCCTAGCGCTCCCATATATTTCTTTGTTTTTTTAACAACGTGCTTACAAGGCAGCTAAACAGAAAACATTTCAAGTCAGTGCAAGGTAGGTAAGCGTCCTTCCCTCGAATAACTTCTTCCACCAATGATCTGTACGGCTAAGTTTTCTTCGTAATCTTCTTCGTCCAATCACTCTCCCGTTTCACATGTTGCATTCAAGTCATTCCCACGAGTGAGGTATTGTAACATGTTGTCGTTGTCTAGAAATGATGACACTCGAAAGGAGCAATAACAGGCAGCACGAAAGGAGAATTGAAGTACTTAGCAGAACTCTTCTCTTGTTGACCATTTTGTTTGCGATTCAGTTGTCCTGGGTGCCAGGGTAACCCCACCTGTGAAATTTTGCTTGCAAAACCGGGCTATTTTCATTTGACCCTCCTGCTAGGATAGCCCCAGCACTAGGGTTATCCTCCCTGCTTGTAAACAGGGCCTTAACCAACGTAACGTTCACGGAAAGCGGTAGAAAACATTTTACCAGTTACAGATTTATGTCACGTGTTAGGCAAACAGAGTGATCATGTTTCATTAGATCATGTTTCGCACCGCACCATTCGGCGGACTTCGATATTTCAAAGCAACGTTTCAGTTTCTTTGCCTGCGTGGAGTAAAACGTTTACCTTTTTGGTAGGATGTTAACGGCGCTTGCTCTAAGCAAAACAAACAAGTAGCTTTGGAGCACCGTACTTTTCACATCGTCCAAAGCCAGCTGTAAGCTGAAAAGCATATTTGCATATTCCATGTTTACCTGGCGCAGTCACGGTTGTGAGAAAACTCGAAAGTACAGTGTATTTGGGAGCTAAAATAAAATAACTGCAAAGAAAAGCGAGCAAAATTCAAAACAAGTCTTTCTTGGGATGAAGACGACTACTGGTGGCCGTAGTGTAAGGAACTCAAAAAACATGCCTACCCGACCGTTCCGACTTCGCCCGATAAATTCTCGACCCCTGCCGACTATTCGCCCCCGAAAAATAATGTTGTAGTCCTTACGGTATTATCGTGCACAGGAACACCAAGCGCAAGGAACACAAGCAAACCAACACGAAATTAGGTGTGCGTTCTCCTTTCTCGGACTCAATAACTATTGTTCCTTTTGAATATTTGGAATTGCTATTTTCTTGACATTAATAGTAAAATTCTATCTTTTTTTATTTACACCACAGGTACCCCACCATAGCTATTACGTGAGATATTTGATTGCTTAATAAAATGAGAACGATAGGCGATTGGATTGGGCACCCATCCTAGAATTGAATAACTAGTGCTGAGCTACATGTGTAAAAATTTTGGCACTTTTGTCCAGTCTGTCACGATCATTCCGCTAAGCCACCAGACTATACGTACATGTTGTGCGCAAATTACAGCTTTTCTTAGTATCGAATATTCTTGGGAAAAAACGCCGTCATTTATAACTATTTTGTTCCCTTGCAGACCTGGAGTTGAGAGGGTCCTGGTGGTTTTGGTAGATAACGAGTCTGTTGGTGATACAGATGATATGAAGAAAGTTGAAGCTGCCAAGGAATTGTATGTAATCGGTGTCAATATCATACCAGTGGCGATTGGCAGTGAAGCGGATCCCTCAGAACTGGAGAAAATAACTGCTCATAAAGGCAACCTCATCGAAGAATCCAAAGATACTTCACCAGAAGAACTTGCAAAGAAGATTATCGAGAAGAGCTTTGGCGGTAAGTTATCTTTCTAGCACTAGTTGAACGTCAATTTTTACGTTCCCACACAGTGTTAATTTAGTATATTTGACAGTTTGAGTAAACTTGGATTAGTTATATCTACCTGTGTCGATTTTGGTAATGGTAATGTATTTATATACCGCTCATATCACATAGCCTCATGGCGGTTTACAACACTGGCCGGGGGACTTTACCAGACTGCTTGTGCAGTTTACAATTAATGAAGTAACTAATGAGTGCCCACGTGATGTGAATATCGAATTAGAACAGACATTAGAGGTGGTCACAGCCAGAATTTTGTTACGTCCCTAGTGGTTCTTTTACGTCCCACAGAGTCAGATTTTAAAAAGTGAAAGTGCTGTGAGACGGGACCTACGATTTATCGTCCTTATCCGAGAAGACTAGAAAGTCTAACCGTTTGTAGATGTCATTAAAAGGCAGCACTTTCTCGTTGATGTTGATACGTGGAAAATTTTTTCGCCGCCGTAAATAAAAGGAAAGCAAAATGTGACCCACGTATTGTTTAAGATATTAGTCAAAAGTAAGTATCGTTTGCTTTGGTTTTGCTTGTACTTCTCTTTGTGATTGGTTAGCAAAATTCGAATCACTTTTTCCACCAATGAGAAGCAAAACCAAAACCAATCGTGTCCTACTCGCACGCGTTTTCCCGCGCTTTGCGCCGGTTACATGCAATTGTATCTGCTTGGTTCATTGCGCTGTTTACGTCGATTGTGTGTGGCTAAAGTAATTGCTTTGGTTTTGGTTTTACGACACTCAATAGAAAATCGCTCTACGCGTGGCACATGTTCATCACTTCAGAGATTACTTGGCAGTCTCTCAGGTTGTTGATCGCTGTACTTGAGAAGCGTTAAATTAACACGTCAGGTATTTTAAGGCTTGGTAGCTGGGTTACCTGACCTACCTACTCTTTCTTTTTTTCTTTGGTTTTTGCAGTTACAAACAAGCAGCGTATCCCAGAAACTGACATCGTATTTGCAATCAGTGCAACGTCACAGAAATGGCTCGGTAACTTCAAGCAGATGAAGGAGACGATCAGTTCTGTACTTGACACTTACTCAATGGACGTGATACGAGTTGGTGTCATCGTTTTTGGGCGCGAAGCAGAGACAATCCCCATCCAACATAATTTGAACGAGAATCTTCAAGCTGAAGTAAGGAGGCTGTACCCCAAGATCGGAATCCCAGATCTCGACAACGCCCTAAAAGAATCCAGAAGACTTTTTAAAGACAGTGGAAGGCCAGGCGCTCGAAAAGTGGTGGTGGTGATATCTGATAGAGCCTCCGGCAGCAGTTATGAAGATATCAAGGCTGAGGCAGATCGTCTTAAGGAGGAGGACATTCTGTTGATCAGTGTTGTTATTGGTGAAGAGGCTGATGCTAAGGAATTGATTGATTTCACTCCTCATAACGTGACAGAAGCCACTGCCGAGGAGGATCCAAGAGAACTGGGCATGAAGATTATGCTGCTTGTGCTGACAGGTGACTGATCTTACGGAAATAAGTTCAATGGACATAACTATACATTGCACGTGCATGATTACACAACGGAACTTTATTTGGTCTTTGTTATGCGTGCTGGTTAAGAATGTTTACTCAGGGGTGAGGTATTACTGAATATGAATATGAATGTCTTTATAAGGATTATGATGATGACGATGACGATGATGTTGATAAATATGATGATGATGATGTTGAGAATGATGGTGATGACGACGATGATGATGCTAATTATAATGATGAGGATGTTGATAATGATGATGATAAAACGGCTGAAAATATCATTGTTGTAAGTGACTGGTGAAATTTAGTTGTCTCGTTGAGTGACAATTTACTATATTGTCCATATATAGATCCAGAAGGACCCGAAATAGACCTGGGCTTTGCCGTCAGTATTACCTCAGGCATGGACCAAAAGAGTCTTCAACTTGTGAAACAAACGGTTCAAGAAATGATTGACAGGTACGGCGTGGGCCGCGTGCGCTATGGCTTCATAATATTTGGGTCATCGGCTGTTATCAGAATCCCGTTCACTGACCAAGTTGCAGATTCTGCTGAATTGAAGAAAGCCGTCGATGACCGGTTAACATCGACGTCAAGTGCGCCAAACTTAGATGCGGCTTTAGAAAAAGCGGAGACGTTATTCAACGGTTCAAAACGCAGCCAGGCTAAGAAGATTCTGATTTTGATTGTGGACAAAAAATCAGCAAGTGATCCTAGCAGTGTAAAGGTATGTAATACAGGTTGTGTTTTCCCACATGGGAACGGAAATTGTCACACCGACGATTAACAGTACTTATAACCATCCCCGAACGTTCTTTTTTTTCTTTCTTAGACAAAAGCAAGAACACTTGTCTATCGCGGCGTGACAGTCATTCCTGTTCTAATAGGAAAAGACGTCAACAAAGGTGACGTGAAACCAATCACCGACGACGAAGATCGCATCGTACCTGCGAAACCAACTGATGATCCCAAAAATGTTACAGACAGTATTGATGAACAAATCGGCAACGCAATTGCAGGTACTTTAAATCTATACTAATAATTAACAATTATTCACCGAAGTGGAGGTGAATAGTGGTCGATAAGTATCCACCACTTTCATCGACACTGAGGTGAATAATTGTTTTAGTATATACCACACAAGCTGAATAACTAGCGAATGCAAAATATTACTTTATGTGTGACAATATACCGACAAGCGGTGGGAAATTTTAAAATCTCGCGGGCCGGCTGCTTGGAGCTGAATAGTACTTGCTAATCACCTCCGAGTTAGCCAATCAGAGCTCGTGAAAAGCACTATTCACTTGTGTGGTGATTACTAATGATAAATAAGTGGTATAGCTTGAGCAAATATCGTATTGTGTTAGTAGCGAGTAGACCAACCATTCACTGTTGTCGAAGGTGAAGGCAGTTATGTATCTGCAAGACTCTCAGAAATCATAAATTTTGCAATAACAGATAGCTTATTTTTCAGAGGTGTCAGTTTTATTAATAGTATCTGTCAAGATTGTGGCCAAAGCGCATGCGCTTGAATAGAGCATTATTTTAAGCAAACAGCTGACCATTTATATTTGTAGACAGTTATTTGTAGTCGTCCAAACCCATCAAAAAGCCGAGAAAATTATATAAATGACATCAGATGATCTACAATAAGCATAACGAAGGTCGTCTTCACTATATGTGGTCTAAATACTTTTGGCACAGCAAACGTAAAGTCATCCAAGGCAGGGGTGACCCATTTTGCTGCCGTTAAAATAAGGGGAAATATCCAAAGCTTTTACTCCTGGGAACTGTGACTCTTGCAAATTTACAAGGCTTTTCCTTGACTCAAAGGCTTCGAAATGAGCGAGGGGAATAACTATTTTGTGGAAACATTTTGTTTTTGTAGAACCTGCACGTTTGAGAGAGATCAATCTTGGTTTTGCAATCAGTGCCAACTCTTTGGACTCGGACAGAACGTTTAAACAAATGCAAGACATAATCAAGTCTATTATGGATAACTACCCCCCAGAGAGCATTTACTATAGTGTCCTGTCGTTTGGAGATCCTCCGATTGTTCACATCAACTTTGAGAACAAGATGTCAGAGAAAGATCGCAGAACAGCTATTGACTCAATTTGTAAACCAAGTGGTAAAGCGTCTCTTGATAAGTCCTTGGAAAAGGCAAGAAGCCTTTTCAAGGAGGCAGCTAAAAAGAGACCCGCTGCTAAGAACGTACTTGTGGTTTTTGTTGATAAAAAGTCTGATAGTAATCTGGACGATGTCAGGGCTTCGTCGTGGTTGTTAGAGGATGATGGTGTTAAAGTGATCGTCGTTGGTATTGGTGATGAGGTAGATAAACCGGAAGTAGATGTTGTTAGTCCTACTTCGATTGTGACGAACACAACAGATAAGCCAGACTCGGTGGCTAAAGAGATTATCAAACATGTCGACAAAGGTAAGGGATTGCGTTACTGTAATCAGAAAGAGTTTGTAAAACAGGTAAAGGTTATTTAGCACAAATATAATGAACATTAGCATTTTAATACTAGTTTTGAAACCAGTGGTGCTTATAACTGTGAAAAGTTGGCATGCGTAAGGAGATGTGGGTAATGTGTCTTGCCCCAACATCATCATCATGACACTTAGGAGACATAATAGGCTGTCTGAAGTTATGATGAAATGTTTTCACTCGTTAACGTATCGTTCACATCGCCAAAAGTCTGTTTTCAAGCCCAGATATCCAAGACGGCAACGGGCAAATTTTTTTGCTTTATTTAATAGCTTTGAAAACATTTTTGGTCGTTATAGGCGTTTAGGCGTGACATACCTAAAAACGGCTGCAAAGGAGACTACAGTTGGTATGGCGTAATGATTTTCGACCTCCTAGCAGAAGCGAGGACATTTGTTTAGCAAAGAGAAACTGATTTCGATTGGCTGTTACAGTGTAATTAAGTTAATGCTTAAAAATGTCTGTACACATTTTTCATGATTTTGAATCTGTGTAAAAGATCCTGACAAAACAAGTGTTTTCTCAAGAAAACGCGCCTTCTTTAATGCAGATACTCGAGATGTCCCTGATATGGATATAGCCTTCGCTTTGAGTGCTGCTGCCGTAGATGCCGACGACATCTTTGAAATGATGAAAGAAGCGTTGGACGCGATCATTAAGCATTATGGTGTAGACAAGATGCGCTATGCTGTGATGACATTCGGCAGTACCTCTTCGGTTATTGTTAACTTCGGTGAAGGTGGCGACAAGGATGATCTGCGGACAACTGTAGGGCAACTCAGTCGCCCAGCTGGTGACCCAAACATCACGGATGTGCTGAAAGAAGCTGCGAGCTTGTTTGACAACGCTCCTCCCAGGTCTGTGAAGAGGAAAGTGTTGGTGATATTTATAGACGAGACATCTTCTAACAGCGTTGATGACATCAAGGAAGCTACCAAACCGCTGTATGAGAAGAATATTACAATTGTACCAGCTGCTGTTGGTCCTCATGTCGATATGGCTGAACTGGAAGTCCTTCCTGAACACAGACCCGAAATAGCTATCTGCGAGGTTCCCAAGCCTGAGACTTGGCCAGTAATAATAATTGACAAGGCCACAAAAGGTGAGGCTCCAGGCAATTAGAACATCGTACATAAAGTAGACTCAGTAAATTCAATCAATCAATCAATCAATCAATCAATCAATCAATCAATCAATCAATCAATCAATCAATCAATCAATCAATAATACAGTCAGTGACCTTGCTTAATTGGTTTAAAAGTGGTTCTTGACAAATGCGACATGACTTTAAAATGCATTAAAAGTTGTGTAGTTTCAATGATAGTTTTCTAGAAACACTGTTGTCTATCGCAAATAATTGTAACTCGTCGTATACCATTTGCCACCTATTATTGTTGCTATTGTTGTGACCAAGCGTTCTTCGTGTTACATTGCAACCGGCAATGGTTAAAAACTATAACCAGTTATATCAGTAACGGGCTTTTCTCATGGACTGGCTGACTCTGTGCGGCTGCTGCATTTTTCTTGGTTTACAGAACGTCCAGAGATTCCAAAACTTGACTTGGGATTTGCAATCAGCATTGGATCTTCAGATGCGGATGCGAACATGCAAATGATCAAGGACACGATTAAAGCCGTGATCGACCGTTATGGAAAGAATGCCATCCGCTACAGCTTTATATTCTTTGGCAACGATCCCTCAAGAGTTGTGCGCTTTGCAGAAAGTGAACTTTACACCTCTGAGTCCCTCAAGAACAGAGTAGATAGATTCTCAGTTATCTCAGGCTCTGCTTTGGACAAGGCTCTCGAAGACGCGAGGAACATGTTCGAGGATACAGCCAGACCGGATGCCAGAAAGGTCCTGGTTGTCATCATGGATCAGCGCCAGTCGAGCGATCCTGACAAAACGAAGGAAAGTGCAAGAGATTTGGGAGTAACTGGTGTTAAAGTAGTACCAGTAGCACTCGGCGGGGAGGCGAACCCCGATGAACTTACAGAGATAACACCAAACAAGGACGATCTTGTGGATGTGGAGAAAGATGAGGATCCAGAGAAAGCTGCTGAGAAAATAATGATCAGAGTTCTCGAAGGTAAATCCATCAGCGGGCTTAGATCTCAGCATGCTATCAAATAGAATATTGCTGCACACAGTAAGGTTATTAGAAAAATCCTTTGAAGTTGTTAACTGTGATCCCTATTTGATAGTTACTAGTATGGCATCTCTCGCTTACTTTCTTCAGGGGCACCCAACGAGCCAAATCAACCAAAAGTTGTAGAAAGGCATTTTTAAGTACCTTATGGTGTTTGAAGTGTAGAAGAAGTTCATCTGTTCGGATTTCCTAGCTGAAATTTTACTTGCCTGAAATTGTTAGTGAACAAAATCTTCCTTTGAGAAAATCCAAGCTGAAATGAACTTGCCACGAACTTTCTAGGGAACTATTTCTTTCCGAAAATGCTAGCTGACGTTTTTGACTGCCAAAAACAGCAATTACAACTTTTCGGAAAACCTCAGGGGCTATGATTTTCCCAATCTTTTAGGCCACGTTTTAGTTACGAAAATCCGAGTGCACTCTTTAATTGACGCCGAAAGTCCAAGGCCAATTACCCTCCACCGTGCCCCTTGTTTCTTATTCAGCTATCGTTCCCGAGAATGAGATGCGATGAGTCTTGTATTTGCTCTTAGTGCCACAGCCATAGTCACATGATAGCTTCACGAATTTGAATAAATAAAAATATAAATTACACCGGTAATTGATTGAATCAAAGTTGTGGGATCCCTCATTTATTATTTTATTTTTGATACGTTTCGTCCTGAATCGTTGCATTTAACGTATAACAGTGTTTAATGGCATTTGCATTCTTGTTGGCTTTTTCCTCCAGATTTTGATGCACCAAAAATAGATATTGCCTTCGCCATTAGCGCCGAAGCCTTCCAAGTGGAGGCAAACTTCAGGAAGATGAAAGACACGGTGAAAGAATTCATTGACAAGTTTGGCGTCCATGGAAAAGTGCACTACAGTTTATTAACTTTTGGCAACCCACCTACAGTACATCTAAAATTCAGCGACAATTCGATTAGCTCGTCTGCTTTGAAAGCTTTGATTGATGGCGTCCCTAAACCATCCAAAGGAAGTGCATTGGCCAAAGCTCTCCGTGAGGCTGAAATGATATTCACCCCTGCGGCCGGTGGTAGAGTAGACGCGAAGAAGATACTGGTGATCATGATAGATAAGGAGTCGGACAGTAGCGAAGAAGATGCCAAGGAAGCGTCCAAACAGTTAGAGGATGAAGGGATACGTGTCATTGCGGTGGCTTTAGGAGACAAAGATAACTTACGTGAAGTAGAGACAATAGTGCCCACCAAGGAAGATGCCATTAAAGCAAACGACACAGATACGTCCAGGAACATTGCAAATACGATCATTGATAACATGCTTAATGGTAAGTGATTAGGTTATAAAAACGCATTTTTCCTTTGTTTTTGTCTTTGCTAATTCGGTTGCACCATCTTGGGAAACAATATTTCCAACGACCTTCGCTGGGGTTGCCAAATTGATCGTATATCGTAGATGCTTTTAAACAGGGGAAGAAACAAGAGGGAAGGGCAAGTCAACGTATCGCCCCAGAAAATTCTTCTATAGCTCAAAATGCGAAATGGTGTATGACTTCAATTTACGTTACAATTCTATAGTGGGTCTGCCTGTGCTCTGTTATCATACTTGTGGTGTCACAATCAGTCGTTTTTGCCTTCTAGATAAACTTCGAGTTCCACAGATTGATTTAGGATTTGTCATTAGTGCTACAGCCGTGTCAGCATCAGATACCTTTGAGCGCATAAAGGATACACTTAACACCATTATTGAGGAGTATGGCATCTCCAGGCTCCGCTATGGCCTCATAGTTTTCGGCAGGGAAGCAAGTTTGAAACTGAGCCTCAGCAACGAATCTACTGACGTAGACTCCTTAATGGCTAAAATATCATCTGCCCAGCGTCCAGTCGGCGAACCTAACTTACAAAGAGCGTTGGAAGAAGCGAAGAAAATGTTTGAATCAGATCCAAGCCGACCTGTCGCCAAGAAAGTTATAGTATTGATTACTGACAAGAAATCAACGAGCAGTCCGGAGGATGTAAAGAAGGTTTTGACGCCTCTGGAGGAGCAAGAAGTTAAGATTGTGCCTGTGGCTGTTGGTTTATCCGCTGACCCCACCGAACTGGAACAAATCACTTCTAACAAAGGATATTTGATTGAAACACAAAGAGAGCTGGATCCTGACACGACTGCTGGGAGATCATGGAGAAAGTTTTAACAGGTATAGTGACACACTGTTGATACCCACACAGAAGATGTGCAACAACAGCCACAGCGTCGAGGGTCAACATAATTGCACAGCCTTGCATTTTCAGTCTTTGTTATTGCATATATGCCTGACACATGGTTTGTAAATTTTAGCTAAGGCAAGGAAATGTTTCAATTATTTATCATCAGATTTGCCAGACGTGGGAGACATGGACCTTGCATTTGTCATAAGTGCCACCTCACCCAGCGCCAGTCTGAACTTTGCTAAGATCAAACAGATCGTCCAAGAGTTGATTGACCTGTATGGTGTCCAGAGAGTCTTCTACAGCGTCATACTATTCGGCCGAGAGCCCACCATCAGGTTCAAATTCAATCAGCAGTCCGAGGAGGCTTTGAAGAACTCCATCGGTATTCTCCCGAGACCGACCGACGGATCCATGCTTGATGCCGCTTTGGAAAAAGCCAGGGAAGTGTTTGATGACAGCGGTCGCCCAGACTCAAAGAAGGTGGTAGTACTGATACTGGATCAGAAGTCAGATAGCAGTATTGACGATGTAAAGAGCGCTGCAAGCAAGTTGGAAGAAGATGGCATCAGAGTGATTCCAGTTGCTTTTGGCAATCGCGTTGACCCCGACGAAATGACGTCAAGTACAACAAACAAAGGGAATGTCGTTAAAGCCAATGAAACAAGTGATCCAGAGGAAACTGCGAAAGAAATCGCCGCAAAAATCGCAAAAGGTAAGACGTAGAAATTGGGAAAGTGTTACACTGTAACGGGACAAGAATAACCAAAAATGTTCCAAACTTACCATCCAAAGAGCGGGCCAGTTTAATTGTATTTCAAAAAGATGTTTGTTGTCTATATTTCATGGGTGTACATAATACATAGCCTCTCAGATCAACTCTCTGAAAGCCTGGTTCAGGCGGGCAATTTACCCCTTTTAATCCGTCAAACAATTTCTCACAACGCCGTCCTAAAGCATAAAAGGGGCCTTCTCTGAAAAAATTCAAATCGTGAATTTGCTTTGACACGTAGTTTGATCAAAAATATAACACAAACAGCGGTGCTAAATGTCCGCAAATTCTTCAGTGGAGTAAAACTGCAAACAGACTACCGATGACTGACGAAAAAAGGAACTTGGTATATATTTCACAATATTTTGGATAGTGAATACTACAGTGTTACTCGGAGGGACATTTTTGCATGGGCTATACAGCAAACATACTTCCCTCTTGGAAAACATAATGTCCACAGACATTGTTTTTACATGAAGTGAAGGGTGTTGTTGATGTACACTCAGTGGATGGATGTACAATGAATGGATTTTTCTTCTTAGCAAAGTTTTTCCTGGTCCATTTTAGATAAGCCTGTCATTCCAGTTGTTGACTTGGGATTTGCAATCAGTGCAACAGCCATAAACGCCAACGAACACTTCCAGAAAATGCAGGAAGTCATCAAGACACTCATTAAAAAGTATGGATCTCACCGAATGGCATACAGTGTTTTAACGTTTGGATCAACTCCAACGATTCATATTCGTTTTAGCGATTCGGAGAGCGCTGAAGACCTCTTAATGATACATGTGGAGAACATCCCACAGAATCCGGGAACTGCGTCACTTGACAAAGCCTTGGAAGGTGCAAGAAATCTCTTTAAGGCGTCTAACGGTGCCAGAAGCAATGCTTTGAAAGTTTTGGTGGTAATAACAGACAAGAAGTCGGATAGCATGAGTCAAGATGTCAACAAATCTGCAGAGATACTCGATGAGAAGGACATCCGGGTGATTGGTGTCTCCATTGGAAACGAGGTTGAAGATGAACTTGATGGAGTCACTGACGCCAAAGACGATGTCATAAACACCACTGAGTCAGCTTCTCCAGCGAAGATTGTTGAGAAGATAATGGAGCGCATATTAGACAGTAAGTCTACCAGTATTTTTGTTAAGTATACCTTACTCCAATTTTTGCAGGGTGTCGTAGACCAGGAATGAAAACGCTTTCTTCATGAATGTAAATGTCATTGAAGACTAAAGCTAAGAATTAAATAGCTGTTAGAATGTATCTTTTTATCTCTATCTATCTTCCTGTACGGCAACCCCTCTGAGGAGGATTATTTGCCGGGCGGTCAGTAAATAAAATACATATGTGAAAATGACTAATAATAAATAAATAAATAAATAAATAAATAAATAGTAAATAAATAAATAAATAAATAAATAAATAAGTAAGTAAGTAAATAAATAATTAGATAAATAGTAAATAAATAGTAAATAAATAAATAAATAATAAATAAATAAATAAATAATTGTAAAAGGAAACTGTACTGTGGCTAAACTAATGGGTCAGATTTGAGATCCGAGAACGGAAAATGGCACTAGAGTTACAGTTAACAAATAAGTCCGGCGGGATATTGTTCCACTGCAAAATAGTTCTTGGGAAGAAGGAGAGTTGGTGAGATTTTGTTTGCAGATTATGGGGGGATGGTGTGGTCATGGGTGTGGCGAGATCTTCTGATAGGGTCCTTTAGTTGATCTCGGTTGCAGGCGAACTGTTAGCTAACTGTCCACTGTCTTACTCGTAGAAACTGCCAAACTGGATGAAATTGACTTGGCGTTCGCCATCAGTTCGGCTGCGGTAGACGCTGACAAAACGTTCCAGAGAATGAAAGACACGGTGAAAGTGATCATGCAGGATTATAAAACCGACAAACTGCGTTATGCGCTGATGGCTTTCGGCGATCAGACCGTATCACCCCTAACCTTTGGACAAACGTTTCTCGATGAAAAAACGGTAGGCAATTATATTTAACAAATAGATTCCATGTTGCCGTGCGTCTGTTCAGTAATAGATCACAGAAGACGTCAAAATGTGGTAAAAACATCAGTGACACACTCGCCTGCGGCTCGTGTGCCACTTCTTTGTTATCACCACATTTTGACGTCTTCTGTGATCTATTACTGAACAGACGCACGGCAACATGGAATCTATTTGTTTTATATAATAAAGAAACAAAATGCAAGCGAAAAACTTGTTTATTTTCACATTTCTGGAGAAGTGGGTCGTGATGACGTAATCTGTGCATCTGTCCTCTAATAGATCATAGCTAAGAACCAATCACAACGCGCGAACTATTCACCTTATTATATAATTATTTTTCTTCTCCCGTATTACCCGACCTCCTTCAGAACTGAAGATTCTTGTGGGGGTTCGTTAAAAGTCCCTCAGCTATCGTTTTAGGGAAGACTATTAGTGGTCACTGCTAGACTTTTGTTACGTCCCTAGTGGGTCTATCACGTGCGACAGAGTCAGATTAAGTGAAAGTACTGTGAGATGGGACCTACGGTTTATCGTCCTTATCCGAGAAGACTAGAAAGTCTAACCGTTTGTAGACGCATTACTGATCTCGTTGATGCAACGTAGACTCTCACGAAGTCGAGCCCAGACTCCACTGATCATCCAAGGTGGTGTTCACGAGTGTTTTTTATTCTACTCGCCCCTATTAACCTATTAATCCTTACCATTTGTGCATTAAGTGCTACTGACGAATAATAAACATTACCTTTCTTCTGTTTAGCTGAGAACGTTCTTCAGCTCAATTTCTCGTCCCGCCGGGGAGCCTAATCTCGAGAAAGCCCTTGCTGCTGCGAAGAGAGCTTTCGATGAAGCGTCACCTCGCCCTAATGCCAAGAAAGTCCTTGTGATAATCGTAGACAAAGAGGCAGTTGATAGCGAGGAGGACATTCAGAAAGGGTTACAACCTTTGAAGGAGGATAAGGTGAAAGTGGTGCCAGTGGCAGTAGGACCCGATGCAGACAAGGATCAATTGAAGAACACAACATCAGTAGACGAATACTTGGTGGAAGCAGAGAAGACAACTTCTCCTCAGAAGCTTGCCAGGGACATCATAGATAAAGTCACTTCTGGTATGAACGATGTTGAACACGATGTGTTTAACTGTATTTTTTTTGTATTTTATTGATATGTATTTGCGTTCTGAGTTATTCCCAGTGATTAATCTGCATCGTAAGTTAAGGTTATTTAAACGCAAGTGATATAAAAGAATGCGCAGTTCAAATATATGATTTTCGTGTATTCATTCTCTGATATAAAAGAGTTTCAGTCTATATATATATCTGTCGGTAAATCATTTCGTTGGTTGTCATTCTTGTTATTCTTACAGTCCGAAAATTCTTTAATCATTTTGTTCAATTCACAATTAATTCTCTCATTTCTGTGATCTAATGGACAGATTTTAGTTTGTTTCAGCAAGGCGGTTAGGAATGATTCGGTTTGGAGTCACAGAAGTTGCACTGTAAATCAGCCTTACCCATTCTATTCTTACTTCGAAGAAATGACGCTAGCTTAAATTATGTATTTCTTTGTAGATCTCATTGAGCTTCCCGAGATAGACATGATTTTTGCGATCAGTTCCACATCGCAACTGGATGGAGCAGAAAACTTTAAGCAGATGAAAGAAATCATCAACGCCATGATTGACAAATATGGCTTGGGTGATATCCTTTACTCAGTTATCGTGTACGGCGAGGAACCAACGCGGGTAGTGACTTTCACAACCACCTTTGAAACCGATGAAGCACTCATGGATGTGATCAGTAACATTGGGAAGACTCCTGGTGCTTCCCTGACCAAAGTTCTAAGGCTGGCGAAAGAGGTATTAAATCTGTTTTGAATGTTGAATCCAATAAGTTCATATGCAAGCAGTACGTTAATCAAATTACCGAGCTGAACACTAACGAATTCAAATGGTAAACCATCCTCACTGCCAAAACAACCACTCGCTGCCTGAGCGGAGGTAAATCTGGGTTTGGCAGGAGGTCGTAAGACAGTGAGGAAGACAAAGCGGAACCTCGCCGAAGGGGAGGAGAGAGGGTAAAAATATTCTAACAGCAGAGGCAGAGTGGTAACTTAGCAAAAAAGGCAAAAGAACCAGAATAATTGACTTAAATAGGCAAAAGGGATCCCTAGAGAGCTCTCGGGTTATGACTATTCACAGAGGGTGTTTTAGAGAGGTAAAAATTCCGCACGGTTGATTTCGGAGTATTTTAGCAATGAGAATAGCTATAATAATACAGTTCAAGTCTGTTTTGTCGAGAGAATAGCAGTATTAGCCTTGTGTTCTGACGTTTCTGGGTATAGCAAGGAACGTTAAGACCAATATTTTGCCGTCATTGTTGAGTGGTTTCCATTTTGTTTCGATTCCCGTTAGGAGTTCACTTCAGAAGGACGTCCAAACGCCAGGAGGATTCTGGTTGTAATTTCAGACAAGGGATCGACCAGTGACCTGAAGAATGTTACTAACGAAGCCAAAGACCTTGAAATGGAGGATATCAGAGTCATACCCGTAGCTATTGGTGGTGAGGCGGATTTGTTTGAGATGCAGAAGATCACACCTTGGCTGGATGATATTATAGAGACTGACAAGGATGAGAATCCGTATACAATTGCAGTCAAGATCTTATTGACCGGCCTCGAAGGTAAGTAAGGCCATTCGGTGCGCTGAGTCGAAATATCAGTGTTCACTGTGCAGAACCAAGAAATTCCCTCCTTTATGGAATTATACTTTGAAGTAGAATGATGACCGTGGGTTTTACCTTTCAGACCAGCCTTATTTACGGTGTTTCACGAGCTCATTTGTATTCATTGTAATAGTCAAAGAAAATTATGTAGGTTCCACCATTTAGTTCATATTTCGAATCTGTTTCGTCTCTTGTTTTGACCACTTTCCTAATTTGCTTTCTATCTCTAGACAAACCACGAATTCCAGAGGTGGACCTAGCCTTTGCTATCAGCACAACAGCTCTGAACTCTGGCGACAACTTGAAGAAAATCAAAGAAATAATGAAGGACATCGTCAGAACGTATGGAATAAACAAAGTTCACTACAGTTTGTCCACCTTTGGAGACAAACTTGACATTGCTCTGAAGTTTAACTTACAAGTGGCCAGCAATCCCCAGTTCTTGGCTTACATAGATTCAGTTCCCAATGTAAAAGGAGGATCTGACTTGGCAGCAGCTTTGGAAGCATCACCATCCATCTTCACGGAGGGAAATGGCGGGCGTCCCACTGCTAAAAAGGTTTTAGTTGTGGTTATTGATAACAAATCGGAGAGCAGTGAAAATGACATAGAAGATGCTGTTAGTCTTGCAAGAGAGGCTGGTGTTCGCGTGATTCCGGTTGGGCTTGATCAGGCTGACAACACAGAGCTTCAGACACTCACACTTGTGGAAGAAGATGTACTGACACCTTCAAAAGATGAGACTACGGACAGCATTGCTAAAGATATAATGGAAAGAGCATTGAATGGTAAGCATGTAAATGGTATTATGACTAAGCATATTAAAGGAGCCACTGTCACCCAAACCTTTAAAAACTGCAGTCCTTACGTAGTACTTGTTACGTGCATTCAAACTATGGCCATATATATATATATATATATATATATATATATATATATATATATATATATATATATATATATATATATATATATATATATATATATATGTAGGAAGTGGAGAAAATAGATTGTGACTTGAAAAGATAAGCTAACTTTTCAAGATTTGTCATTGTGTCTTAGAAAAATCGCCATAAAATAATACTCGTTTCTTTTCCTTCTGAAAAAACATTTGAAATCTATCTTTTTCTGTTAAACAGACTTTTTTGTATAACAGAAAAAGCCTTTCCTCACAACTTCAACAAACCTATAACAAGAATTGCCAGACCTGTGTCTTACTGTTTAGCCGGACGTTTACTGATTATTTCAGTATATTAGCGTTTGGCCTTTGATTTGCATTGAGGACCTTAAGCGACTCGCACAGTTATCTGTTTCCAGCTAAAGGTGTAGTGACACTTCGTCGAAGGAAACAGATGAGCCAGTCATTTCCAGCTCCTGTCATCTTTGCTAGATTGGAATAGGTGGTGAATTGAGTGGGGCAATCTTGTGGTAGGTCTCTTTTTTCAAGCGATGGTCCCGTCACTTATAACTTGAGAAACTTCAACAACTTTGCTTAACTTATTATGCTTTTTTCTTTATTTCAGAAACTGCATCAATTCCGCTTTTGGACTTGGGTTTTGCCGTCTGTGTGTCCTCGCAGGATGCGGACAAAGCGTTTGAGATGATAAAAGAATCAATGAGAAGCATCACTGAACGCTACGATACTAGTAATATCCGTTACGCCCTGCTCACATTCGGAGACACCGTGAACGTGAAAGTAAACTTCACCTCAGATCTGCCCGGTGCTGAAGCACTGAGAGAAGCTTTAGAGCAAGTCACCCGACCATCTGGCGAACCTAACCTAGAGGCAGCTCTTCAAGAGGCAAAGATGATTTTCAAGCAATCTACTCCTCGCCCCGGAGCCAAAAAGGTTCTTGTTGTGGTTATGGACAGTAAGTCAGCCAGTGCCGCTAGTGAGGTAAAGGAAGCTGCTAAGACTTTAGAGGATAATAACATCAAAGTGGTTCCAGTTGCTATTGGGTCGCAAGCTAGTCTGCCTGAGTTGGAGAAGATCACAACTAATAAGAAATTTATGGCCAGTGTTGGGACGGACGAAGATCCGGAGCGACTTGGAGAGGAAATCATGAGAAAGACACTAAAGAGTAAGTGTTTACACTGCCACGCGACTGAAGAACATGTACGTCAGTTTGCTACCAGCTTTTGTATTCATGAAACGTAAAAGCAAGTTGTACGAGCATTGGTGTGGTAACGCATTATACCTTGCAGTAAACGCCAGTTGGAGTTAAAGATTTTTTACAATCCCGTTTTTTCGCCTATTATTCTATTCCATTCTTGCATAATGCTCCAGTAAAAAAATTTCATCACAATTCCGAAACGAAGGGAGGGTTTATGATGAGAAGAGAGAGAGTCCAATATTACTCGTTATTATTCAACGCGTTATGGTAGTGTCCAAATATGATCATAGTGCGCCCAATATTCGTCCTGCGTACTCAACAGATATCCTGCGATATACGTAATTTTGTCGCGGAGAAAAATGGCGGCTTTTCCAGCTTTTCTGCAGTAAACTCAGTAAATCGGCTTTGTTGTCAATGTGTTCAATAAAAAGCAATTATCCTGCTCAGTCTTATTTTAGCCAACTCGGCCTGCGTCCTTGTCGACTTCGCTTTTCCGCGCGATTTCGCAAGATAATTGGTAGATATTGCCATCCCCTGTTAGTTGTCCACATGCACAGTGCGAACTGAGTGCAATGTGGTTAAATAGGTTTTGATTCCTCCTAAGTCCAACAATTTGGGATTTATTTTTATTATTATTTTCTTTCAAAGACCTGCCTGCAGTTCCGATGGCCAACTTAATCTTCGCAATCAGCGCGCTATCAAACAACGCCAACGAGAAGTTCCAAAAGATGAAGGACATTATCAAGACCATGGTTGATGAATATGGCAAAGAGAGGATACACTACAGTCTGATCGTATTTGGAGAAGAGCCGTCTGTGGAGTTGCGATTTTCCACAGTATTCGACACTGATAGCCAATTGAAATCCCACCTTGACTCCTTGGGCAGAACGACGAGTGGTGCTGCTTTGGACAAGGCGCTGCAAAAAGCTACACAGTTGTTCGAAGAGTACGAGCGGGAGGATGCGAGAAAGGTAACGAGGTTGCGTTAGACTGACATGATAACGAATACCTTTGGGCGCTTCAGTTGTGATGTGTTGCAACTGAAGAGCCCATGTAAGGAGATGGGTAACACGATATTTCGAGTGAAGATTATAGCCTTGAATTCGAGTAGTTTTGATTACCATAATTCATGTGAAATGTTGACTTTCGAGCCTTATAAAAGGAACGCATTTGCACATTAAATTCTCGCGAATCTCATCCTTTGCTGGTAATTCGACGCTTTTTATTCAGTTTTGTTTCAGCGAATAAGACCCTTTGGTTCATTTTCTTATAAGGTTGAGTTGCAACTATAAATCTACAATATTCCAATTCAATGTAGCTTTTATCGTTGCTTTTACTATTCGAAAGATACTAGTGGTGATTATGGACAAGAAATCTACCAGCGATGAGAAAGATGTCATCCGCTCAGCCAAGCCTCTGTGGGAAGAGGATGTGGAGGTCATTCCAATCGCGTTTGGTCGCGAGTCTGATGAGAACGAACTGAAGTCAGTAACACCGCATGACAAAAATATGATTTCTGCTGACCTGTCTAATAAAACGATCAAGATTGTTGAGATAATCATGGACAAAGTGCGAAAGGGTACGTAAGGAAATTCCTAGTTTAATCAATATAACAATAAATAGAAAGGAAAAGTTAAACAATTCCAAAAGAACGTTTTTGATACATTTCTATTGTTTTGGTTCACAACATAAGCAATTGCGAAGTGCCCACTCTTGGAGATCCCACGGTTACTTCACATCAAGGGGAGTTTGAAGCGGAACTCTTGATCTAACATCGTCTAAAAATTGTCCTAATTGGTTCTTAAGTTTGACTTACCTCAGCCATTACGTATGTTCCTTCAATTACTAAGATAAGTGTTCCAATACGACTGCGGTTATAAACTTTTCCTAAGAAAGACAAACAAACAAACAAAGGAAGACTAAATATCAGTGTGATTCTAGGTGGCTTTGTTAAAAAAAAGGCTCTATTATTGTCCTCGTGTAGTGTCTTTTATCAAAATTAGCCTTTTTACGTGTTACTTCCTTTATTCAGGGATTCCCATGATTGATCTTGCCTTCGCCATCAGCTCTAACGCCGCTGGATCGAAAGAGAATTTCATGAAGATCAAAGACGCCATAGACTATATCATCACATATTATGGAGCAGATAGAATCAGGTATGCTGTGGTCAGATTTGGGTCATCGGCTTTTGAAGACATCACTTTTGACGATGCAAAAACACTGGACGAACTGAGAGAGAAAATCGACGAAATGTCTCGTGCTTCCGGAGTACCAAATCTGAAAGAAGCTTTAACGAAAGTAAAAGCTGTGTTTGACAAGGCGTCAGACCGACCTGGGGCAAAGAGGTTCTTGGTTGTTGTCATGGATACAAAGTCCGGTAACAGAGCAGATGAGATTACTCAAGGAGCAGAACCTTTGGAAAAGGATGGAATCAAGGTGGGTTGCTGAACTTGGAATATTCACAGACGGATATGAATAGTTTCTAACCGACACAAATAGCCCCTTACTGGCCACACGAATTAAGATATGGCTGGGAAGATGGCAGGTGAAGTAAGTTACGTCATCGAAGGAGAGCTGGCGCGCGTTTCTCGAAACTCGAGCCCGAAAAACTATTTCACGTCCACTAGGTTCATTATCAGAAATTTGATTCTACTAGAATAAAATTGAGAAATGCACTGGGCTAGTTTGACCAAAAAGCTACCACCAGTCGATAGAAAATCGACTTGAAAAATACTTCTCGTGTCCGAAATGTTTTGAGAAACGCACGCCTGGGTAGGGAAAATTTGTTAAATTTCACCCATAACCATTATCACCGTAGGAAACTAATCGAGACCACCCGAGTGTTCCTGAGTAAACGGATTGTTATCTTTTGTCATCCATTCTAGGTTATTCCAGTGGCTATTGGCGCAGAGACAGATCTGAACGAATTAGAAAAGGTCACCACGAACCGAAAGAACATTATTGAGTCTCCAGGGAGCGAGGAATCTAAAATTTTAGGAAAGAAGATCATGAAGACTATCGTAAAAGGTAAAAGACTTTCACTTTTGGTCCTCGAAATTGGTTATTTGGACTTTATTCTTAAGTTTGCAGTTTCCAAAGTTATTTGCGCTTGCTTTACTCTATCTGGTTTGTCAGAGACGACCTCCCAATCGAGCTTCGATCGTTAACTGTTACTCCTTTTGTTCATCTTGTCCCTTAAATGCGATGCTTTCGCATATTTTTGCGTCACATAAATTCCCATTTCTAAAAAGGCAAGAATAAACTCACCAGGCTAATTATTTAAACGAAGTCAAGCGTCTAATGTATCTGCTTAACAGAAAGTCAGCTGCGTGTTTCCTGTTACTGCTGTATACCTTCCTGACACTGTTTATTATAGAAAAGAGATGAAATAGTCCTCAGTTTTGTTAAACTCCTGCTCAATTTCTTCGGTAACCGGTTTATTGCGTTCTTGCCACACACGGTCTCTCGCCCTTGGTGCCTGTCACGTGAATTTTGTTTTGAACTCTGCATTGCACTTGTGGCAGCGTTTCTGTTGGGATTGGTGGAGGTGGGGGATAATGTTAAATTTCAGGCTTGGTTTTATTGTAGCCTATGAAAAACAAACCTCTCTTCTGAATTAATATATTCCTTATCAGATCTTTAACTTGAGCGTGTCTTTACTATCAGATCATCCAAAGATCGAGAAAGTCGACATGATCGTAGCCATCAGTGCCACCGCAACCCGAAAAGAAGAAAATTTCCAGAAGGCAAAGGATGTTGTCCAGTCAATCGTCAATGAGTATGGTCGCGAACGACTTCGTTATGGAGCCATACTCTTCGGTAAACCACCTCGCACAATTGTACTGTTGAGCGACGCTTTCGACAGTGACAATCTACTGATCGCTAACATTGTATTATTAGCTGGGGACACGAACAGTGCTGACCTATCAGAGGTACGTTAAGTGTACAGTGGAACCAGTGGAACCCCGTTAGTACGGACACTAAGGTGACATGTTAAAGTGTCCGCATTATCCGGGTGTCCGTATTAAACGGACTAATTTAAGAGGTTTTATATAGTGAGTGTGGCAGTGAAGCATTTGAATGATGGTCCCCGCGGCTTTTAGTTTGCCGCGCTACGACACTGCAGTTAAAAATGCTCAATTTCTCAGGACGATAGAGAAACAGGGTAGAAGGGCAATAGATTCATATATTACTTCTGTACTCTGTCCACTTAGTTGTCGTTCCTGCCTACAGATTGTACTTGCAAGCGATATGTCATAACGTGTTACTTGTAGAAGCAGATTATTGTAGCTGCGTCATGTCCACCCCAAGAGCGAAAATTGATGTAACACTTGTCGATATAAATTGATGCACTTTAAACGTTCTCTATAATTCAACCAACTAGTTTACTACCATAGCATCTGTCGAGAGATTTTTCAGCCCTTCTGAATCAAAGAAGCAGCAAAAGTGTGCGTCATTGTTGTTCGTCCATTCCTGCAAAACTGTTTGATCATTAATTTGCTTTCTTCAAGGCCGTCAAGTCGTCATGGGACATGTTTTCAAGGGACGGGAGACCGGATGCCAAGAAAGTCTTGATACTTATTTCAGACAAGAGATCTGACAGCTCGGAAAGTGAAACAAAAGAGGCAGTGAAGCCACTTGAAGAAAATGGCGTTGTAGTTATCCCTGTAGCACTCGGTGTGGAGGCTGACCAAACGGAACTTAAGAAGCTGACGGACGTGGAAAGTACTTTGGTGATAGCTGACACAAGTAATGATACCGTTGACATCAAAGACAAGATTATGAATCAAGTTTTCAAAGGTCTGTTGACAATACATATGGGTTATCGGCCAAGCGTGAGGTCAAGATGGCGGGATATTGGCCAAGTTCTTTTTTGCGTGTTTATGGACCGAGACGAAGTCGAAGTCCATAAACACGCAAAAAAAGAACGAGGCCAATATCCCGCCATCTTGACCGAACAAGCTTGGTCAATAAAGGATTTATTATATGACTCAAGGGACCCTATCAAGAGACAGTAAAACGCGGAACGAGCGGGCTATCCCGAGAGGTCAAGATGGCTCCACCTTGACCTCGCGGGTAGCCAATCACAGCAGGAGAATTGATTCATCTTGACCGCTGCAAGAGCCAGTCATATAATAAACCTTAGGTAAAATCGTTAATGGTTTGAACTCAGGAGTCATATCATAACTAGATGAAGCACGATCGTCCGGGTGAGTGTAGTCCTGAGAAGGACTGTTTGTGGTGACATTGACTGACGTTTCGATAACCTGAGAGGAAGTCATCATCAAAGTCAAGTGATTTTAGTAACGTCAGGAGATGGTATAAGTACTCTGGTCGTTGATGTGATTGGTCAACGCAGTCGTGATGTTATTGGTTGCCTGCCAGTTAAGCCGTGATGTTATTGGCTGTGAAGACTGTAAACCATGATTGTGCGTTTCGATCCGTCTTTTGTTAGTCAAATGTTCGTAGGTGTATTGTTAGTCAAATTAGTCGGTTTGTCTATTGTTTGTCTGTTGTTGATATCGTCAGTAAGTCGTTTGTAAACTGTGGGAAGCTGTTGGGAACGGTTCAGTGGTGTCTGTTCTAAGTTAGTAAGCCAACCTTCCAGTGCGATCCGTTGGTGGTAGTTAGTACATTAGGTAATTCATTAGGTACTTTGACATTACCCCAGAGCACTGGGATACTACCAGTTTCCTTACGATAATCTAATAGAACTCACTGTCTCTGCTTTGTTAATAACTAAAACGTCGACCTATTGTCAGTTTTTTTTATATAAACCTCTCACAACCCACAATTCCTCGATTCGCTCTGACGAAGGGCTAACGCTCGAAATGCCAGCCTTTGAATCTCTTTACGGTGGCCAATTTACATTATCAACTCAGTTGACAAACCAAATTTTCGTGTGCCTCTTCCCCAGCGACCCAGCACCACAGCTTCTTTAGAAACTAACCCCCTTTATTCTGTTATCAATTTTTATAGTCTACTCCTTGTATGGCGGCTACACTTAGGAAAGTCTTCTCTAAACCAAATTGTAATCGGCAGATTTGGAGTAAGTTACTTTCATATTATTTTATTTAAACACAGAGAGGATCTCCGTTCCTGAAATGGACCTGCTGTTTGCCATAAGCACAACCGCCACAGAATCCGACGCGAACATGGCCTACACCAAGGATGTGATTTACAATATTATTGACAAATATGGCATCAAAAAGCTCAAATACAGCTTGTTGACATTCGGCCAGGAACCGTTCGTTCATTTTAAGTTTAATTTCACCTCTGACGAGGTCGCCAGGCTGAAGCAGTCCATTGGAAAGGTGGAAATGCAGTCGAGAGGAGCTTCACTGGTCAAAGCAATGGAAGGAGCTAAGGAGGTGTTTGATGAAGCTCAAGGTTGGTAGTTTTACCAAGCGCTGTCATGTTATAGTATTGGAAACTGTATGCTGTGGTTTAGGTTCGGGTGTGTCAATCATTGTCACAGTGCGATGTAATGTTTTACGTTCTGATTGATTTGAAGTGAAAGGAGGGAAGTCACCAAAAAAAAAAAAGCCAGAATATACACTTTTAACAAGAGAGAAGATTGACACTCTTTACACGCGGTTGATGGTTTCATGGACGTATTCCGAGATAAAAAAAATGGTTCCATATATTTTCCAATTAAGTCTAGCGAAATTCATTTGCGAAAAAATCTTCTTGAACTAGGACATCCGCCCAGTTGTCAGAATTCGTGTAAAAGGTGTTAAGTCTTGGTAATAATGATCTTACTGCCATGTCCTTTCTTACGAATGAAGAGTTTGACAGACGTTTTTCTTCTTACTTGATTCATGAAGGATATCGTCCAAACGCCAAGCAGGTTTTGGTAATTGTCATCGATAAGAAATCCTACAGCACTGAGGATGGTATTAGAAAGGCCACTGCACTACTGGACAATAATAACATCGGTGTCATCTCTGTGGCACTGGGCAGTGAAGCGGACATCGAAGAACTTACAAACGGTACCCTTGATGTTGTCAAAGCTGCCAAGAAGGATGACCCAGAAGAAATTGCAGATGAGATTATAAGGAAAGCAAGTGAGTGAATATTATGAAAATATTGTTGTTGTTATTGATGATGATGGTGGTGGTGATGATGATGGTGGTGATGATGACGATGACGACGACGACGACGACGATGACGATGATGATGATGATGATGATGATGATGATGATGATGATAGTGATGCTGCTGATGATGATGATGATGATGATGATGGTGGTGGTGGTGGTGATGATGATGAAGTGTTTCATTAGATATCCAAACACTGAGGTTGAAAAACCGAGGCGCAGCCGAATAAGGTCTGTTACTTGAGGTCACAAATCCTTATGGACAACACCTTTGTCTGCCGATGTTTTGCCAGACATTAACGGTATAATAGTTCTGTACTAATGTCAATAACAGCTGAAATATAGCGTTTCAGGGTATTTGGAGCAGACGTCGGTCTGTCAAGTTTGCTCATGGCAGCTTATGATTGATTTTTTTGCTGATGGCATTTTTTCACAAACCCTAGGTATACCGAAAATGGACATATGCTTTGCCATGAGCACCTTCGATTTGGATGCCGAGAAAACATTCCAGAAAATGAAAGAAACAGTGAAGAGTATCATCGAAAAGCACAAAGGCTATGATCAAATCCGGTACTCCATTCTTCCGTTTGGAGCTGAACCAAGCTCTATAACTGGATTTGGAGAACAATTTGACAGTCTGGACAAACTTATTGAATATATTATGAGCATTCCTCGACCACCTGGACGCCCAGATGTCGTAAAAGCGCTTAAAAGGGCGGAGGAGTTGTTTGAGAGCGCTCCACCAAGACCCAGGGTTAAGAGATTTCTGGTTGTTTTTGTGGGTAGCAAGTCTGGAAATGATATGAAAATGCTTCAGGAGGCTGCGAAACCACTCGAAGATAAAACAATCAAAGTGATCTCCGTAGCTGTGGGACCCGAATCGGATCCTAACGAACTGATTAAAATCGTTCCTAACAAGGGAAATCTTATAAAAGGCGATAAACTTGACGACGACCCAGACAAGTTAGGACATGTAGTTATGGCTACTGTGATGAAAGGTGAGAAGTGCAGAGTTTTACTACCTTCAAAAACACAGCCATTTAGCGCCTTCTTCAACTTTCTCTTAACGCCTTCTATCCCGATAGAAAATCGGTCTCAGATCAGCTTCTCACTCTCTGTGATAGACAAGAATTTCATTGCTGTGTCACAGTGTAACTGGCAGTCTGAAGTTTTTCTTTTGAGCGGTTTGAGCGCAGTTTCTTTGTAAACAACCCATAAATTTACTCCTTTCTTTTTATTTATACACTGCCACGTCCTTCGAGCCTTCGAACCTTATTAATCCTCCACCTATGTGGGTCCGTTTGTTTATTGTTTTGTATCGTGTTACAGACTTGCCAATCATACCGGAAGTCGACCTGGCCTTTGCCATCAGTGCCAATGCTGCGCAATCAGAAGCGAACTTCCAGAAGATGAAAGATGTTATCGCTGAGGTGGTAGACCTGTATGGCAAGGAGAGAATTCATTACAGCCTCGTCATCTTTGGCTCCACTCCGGATGTAAAGATCAACTTCAGCGAGGAATTCGCAAGCGATGAACGGTTGAAAACGTTTATAAAATCAATCCCCAGGGTAACTGGCTCGGCGCTGGATGCAACGCTTCACAAGGTGAAGGAAATGTTTGAAAGCTATGCTCGACCTGGAGTGAAAAGAGTTCTCGTGGTGATCACAGACAGGAAGTCCGATAGTGATGAAGATGAGCTCCGTGATAAGGCCTCCCTTCTGGAAAAGGAGAAAGTCAGGGTCATACCAGTTGGTTTGGGAGCCGAAGTCGACAACAGGGAACTAGAAATAATAACTCCACGCAAGGATGATGTTATCGAGAAACCGTCCAGTGTCCCGGCTAATGATCTCGCCAAAGAAATTATGATGAAAGTCTTGGAGGGTAAAATAAGAACTTTTGTTTTGTTACTTCGTTGTTTTACCATTGTCACATGTGCATTTTTTTGGAGTGAGCAAATCTACCTCCTCCTGGCCATTTCTGTAATTTGTTTCTTTATTTTATACACTTCTACTTTGATTCTTTAATCCTTCGCCATTACCAACCTTCTCACTTTATGCATGTGTTGGCGGATAGTTCATACAGTATAAACTACTACCTGGTTTCAGCATTGCAATTTTGCTGCATATTTGATCCTCATGATGTTACCTGATGCCCATTTTACCGTTCACGCGACAAAACAGCTTTTAAAATGTATGAAAAGCACCTCAGTGTCGTTATCCTTGATATTTTTATTGTTTTCAAAGTTGTCTATTTGTTCTTCTTTTATTTCTGTACTTCTTGACAGAAACAATCTTCGTACCAGAAATGGACCTCGCTTTTGTCATTAGCACCACAGCTGTGGATCAGGACAAGAACTTTGAGAAGACTAAAGAAATCGTCAAGGGAACTGTTGACATGTTTGGCTTGTCCCGTGTAAGGTACAGTCTCATAACCTTCGGCGAGACACCTGATGTGAAGATACGATTCGACAATGCATTCGACTCTGAAGAGGATCTTGGAAAACTGGTCGACAACGTGAGAAAAGGTCTGGGGAAGGCAGCCCTGCACAGGGCTCTGGAAGAAGTACGTTACCTCTTTGCTCTGGCTGAAGACACCCGACCAAACGCAAAAAGGGTTGTAGTTGTCATCACGGACAAAACGTCGGACAGCACTGTAGACGATGTCCAGTTTGCCGCCAGGAAGTTGAAGGATGATGGTGTTAGAGTCATTGCGATAGCGCTTGGTGACGAATATGATCCTACTTCACAGGAAGTCATCCAGCCGGATAAAAAGAGCAGCCCAGAGGAGGTGGTGAAACAGTTAGTGGGCACAGTGCTCAATGGTAAGGCGCCTTCGCAGAACTCAGGTTCGATATTGTCTCTCCGCAAAGTGAACGTTCGGGGTGTTTAATCTCCCAACCAAGAAATTTTACTTTTTAATTACACCAAGTAACTGCCTTCCATTGAAGATACACATTACTTTTTTGGATAACCAGGTGAAACTACAAAGCAGCCGTCCAATTTGGAGACCACTCACATCGGTGTTTTTGTGAGCTGAAAAGGTTATATTAGGAAAACGTTAGCTGATTGAGGTTGCCTGAGTTGCCCCCTTAATCTCACTACGTCATCCGTCAAACAGTATAATAACATGCCACCCTTTTTCTTCTTGTGTTTCTTCAGATTCAGTTGTCACAGAGAAGATCGACCTGGGCTTCGCTATAAGCGCAACAGCTGTCAGTGCTGATGAAACGTTCAGGAAGGTGAAAGAGGCTGTTCAATCTATCATCAAGAAATATGGCGTTGGCAACCTTCGTTACGCCATAATCACCTACGCCTCTGACGCGAAGCTAGTCCTTGGCTTCCAAGCTAACTTCTCTGCGTTGGAGGATTGGCTGAATACAGTCGATAGAATACAGCTTGAACAAGGAACACCTGCTCTGGAGAAGGCGCTGCAAGAGGCTAAGGAATTGTTCCAGTCTAGTGCACGCTCCGATGCTAAAAGGACACTGGTGGTGATTGCCGACAACTCGCCCACTGGAAACAAAACGACTACAGAGAAGAATGCTCGGGAACTGGATTTTGATGATGTCAAGGTCGTTCCTGTCGCCATTGGTGGCGACGTTGATCCAAAAGAAATCGAAGAGATTTCTCCGTATAAAGATGTGCTAGTTGATGCCCCTAAAGATGTCGATCCGAAAGATCTCGCCGAAGCTATCATGAATAAAGTTCTGGAAGGTACTCTGTTTTATTTGATACGATTTTGTTTCAACGTTGTGCCGTGGTGTCTGACAGACAGAGGGCTTTAAGGAGGTGTTTACATTTTTAAAGCAAACGTTTTTGTTTAACTTTTCGAAATTTTCCATTCACCTAATGGAAGCTGTCCGTGGCTTGTTCCCACTGCTGAACAAAGACAATACTGGCAAATTCTTAGCCAAAACAAGGGCAGTTTTCGCAGATGATTAGAAATGACACTTCATCAGACATCACATTTTATCTGGTCTTTTTAACTATCTATTCTTTTATTAAACTTTCAGTAACCCCCAAGGTTCCGAAATTGGACCTTGCCTTTGCTATTAGTGCATTACCGACTGACAACAACTTTGGATTAATCCTGGATGTTGTTAAGGAAGTAACGGAACGATTTTTCAGTGAGCGGGTCAGATACGGGCTTATTGTCTTCGGCAAGGATGCTTCCATAAAGGTCCACTTCAGAGATAAGTACAGTGACCCTAAAAAGCTGGAGAAGTACATTGGGTCTATCGCGTCCAATAATGAGGAGCCTTCCTTGGAACAGGCTCTTGTTTTGGCCAAGAGTCTATTTGAAAGTGAGGCTGCCAGGAAAGATGCGCAAAAGGTAAGTGTAGTTTTGGGCAAAATGGCGCAAGTTTGAAAAAGACTGATTTCCAGTGGTCTCAAAATAAGCCTGGAACTCATCCGCAAGGCCTGAAACTTACACTGGACACAAAGTCCGCTTCCATTTTGTTAGTCTCTCGTTCTAATCTGCTTGAGTTGGTGAGAAGAGAAATAAAAGCGTTTCTGGTTTAGTTTTGTCGATTAAATTCGAATTTCCGTACTGAATTTGATAGTTTTTTTAGTATCCTCCTCTTTTTTCGGGTACCCTTATTACCTGAGTTTCATTACTGGGGACTCGTCAGGCACTTTTTCCCGTAATCCAAATAAAATCATGTCACTGACCTTTATTTTGAAATTCATTTGCTTCTTTGTTTCTTCAAAGAAATAAGAATTAAAGAAATGTGTTAGCCGTTTTGTTTGCCAAGTCTGTTTTTGCTTCTTGCGAGTTGCTTTTCTTCTCCGGTTGGTATGTTTTTAGCCTGTTGTATATGGGTTACTGGCCAAGCGTGAGGTCAAGATGGCGGGATATTGGCCTCATTCTTTTTTTTTTTTTTTTTGCTTGTTTATGGACCGAGACGAAGTCGACGTCCATAAACACGCAAAAAAAAAAAAAAAAAAAGAATGAGGCCAATATCCCGCCATCTTGACCGAACAAGCCTGGTCAATAAAGGATTATATGACTCAAAGGACGCTATTAAAAGACATTATTATATCTCTCGCTTAGTACGTGCGCTGTGATTTTTTTGCGGGCCGGGCCGTATTCTACAGTACGGCCCGCTTGACTTCAACTAGTTTTCTTTTCTGCGCGCCGGATGAACCTCAGAGATATAATAAATCTCTTACTAACCTCGTTTTCTCGATCCGTACTGTAATTTACGAATCCTCGTTTTTTTTTCCATTAATTTATGGCCCGTGCGCTTCGCGCTTGGGCCATAACTCAACGGGAAAAACGTTACGGACGGACCTCGAACTCGGCTAGTAAGAGGTATGTAAACCGCGGGACGAACGGGCTATCCCGAGCGGTCAGGATGGCTGCATCTTGACCTCGCGGGTAGCCAATTACAGCAGGAGAATTGACTCATCTTGACCGCTGAAAGAGCCAGTCATATAGTAAAATGTGTTAAACACTCCGTATTCGCAGGTTGCGTTTGTTCAAATAAGCTAAGTTGGTGTTATATGTTGATATCCAGGTTCTTGTGGTAATCACGGATGCCACAACTGGACGGGACAAGGCAGCCATTGTGAAAGCAGCCAACAACTTGATAAAGGGACTTATAGTTGCAATCCCTGTTGCCATTGGTCCCAGGCCTGTTCCAGATCTGGAAAAGGAGTTCCCGGATGAGGAAGTGGTAAAGGCAAATGACACAGATCATCCGATAAAGATTGCTGACAAAATACAGGACAAGTTGGTCTCAGGTAACGTCAATTAAAACATCAAAACATATTCAGTCACGTTTTTTCACTAAAGCATAATTTTCAAATTTCAAAACTAACCCCGATTGTTCTTACTTTTAATATATTTTTTCTGGCTGACGTAAAAGACTGATTTGTAGCTTCATTAGAGTGCAAATCACTCAAGTAGTTTAAAGATTGTCCTCTTAACTCCGAAATCCCGGAATGCTTAATAGAAACTGTTTCATTACTCTCAACCAATAACAGCCTTCTCAGAATGACCAACAAACGTTTAGAAATCTCCGATCGATCTCTCGTAATTGCTTGATTTTGTCTTGGTATCGTGGGACATTTTAAAAACAGCTGATAGTCATGAATGATCGTTTATTCTTCTTCGGAAGTGACCACTGGAAAGCCCTGGAAGACCTCATTGCGTCATTTAAATTGACACTTTGTTGTGCTTTGTATTTTGTTTACTAATGTATTTATTTTATTTCAGCAACAACGAGGCTCACCAGACTTGACATCGCTTTTGTAGCGAGCGCAACAGCTGTTACCGCTGATGAAAACTTTGAACTCATAAAATCCACCATCGAGTCCATCATAAAAGAACATGGCGTCAAAAAACATCATTACGCAATGGTGGTCTTTGGTAAAAACAGCAAAACGATACTTCGTTTCCAAGAAATCAAAGAAGGCGATCTAATTCGCGCAGTAAAGGGAGCGCAGCAGCCTACCGGATCACCAGATGTGGTTAACGCACTGGAAGCTACAAGGCAGCTCTTTTTCTTACCCGGTGGAGGAGCGCGTCCAGACGCACGCAAAATAATCGTGCTGATGATTGACCGTAAGACTGTTAACACGGGAGGTGAAATTGAGAATATGGCGATGGAGTACGAGGAAGGCAAGGTGAAGTTTGTCACTGTGGTTATCGGAAATGAGACTGACACGGATGAACTTGTCCCTCTCACTCCAGACAAGGATAAAGGCGGCATCGTGAAAGCTGATAAGGATTCCAACCCTAAAGGAGTCGCAAAAGAGATTTGGTTTGTAATGGCGGCAGGTAAATATCAATAAAGTTATTTATCCTATCATAAGGAATACTAAGGGCCTGATTACATGGCGAATTTCAGTGGAATAAGCCCTCAGCTGTTTACGGGAAACCGCGTTTACTGTTTTTCATCAGTCGGTTGACAATCGGGGAAGATTAGAGTAGTTTCTATCCAAGGTGTGGAAATACTTACGGACCAGAAAAAATGTTGCCAGTAAAAAATCCATAGACTAGCATTCCATCTAGGCGTTAGAAAACAAACACTGATGCTGGAGATGCAATCGCGATGAATCTCTTTCTAACTTCCCATCGCAGGAGGTCTTTCAACATCCGACCCTCGGATTGTGATTGGTGGATATTGTAATGACCTGGAAGGTTGCCTTCATTAGTTTTTGACATAATTAATAGCTGATCAACTCTTGATGATTTGTTCTGCTATTAGTCATTCTTTTTTTAAGTTTAAAGTGGTATTCGGTACCATCCCTACTCTGAGATGTATTCACCTTGTGATCAGTTGTTTAAGTTGATTCCAGGTTCGTACCAAATGTTATTGTTGTGATTTTTCTGTCGTAGCTTTGACTGACCCTTGTTTAATCAAGGACTGTGATTATAATGGCAAGTGTGTTAGATACACCAATGGCACGGCGGGCTGTGTATGCCGGGAAGACTGTCCTCCTACCTACAGTCCCATATGTGCAAGTGATATGAACACCTACCCTAACAACTGCAGTATGATGGCGGAAGCGTGTAGAACAAAGACGAAGCTCATTGTTGAAAGTGCTGGTTTTTGTGAAGGTAGAGTGTGTGAAATAATCCTTTAACTCAGAAGGTAAAATGTTTCCCCAGGTTGTCATTTTCACGGTAAGGGAAACCAAACAGAAATTTAGCACTCAAAAGGTTTTAGTTAAACTTCACACTTAGCAAAACTCAATCACACAAAAGTGTATGGAATTACCAAATCTAAAACTAATAACAAACTGTAACACTTGATAGTAGCACTCACTGAGAGCTTTCATTTGAACGGCCGCACTTAACAATTTCTTATACGGACCTACAACTTAGAAGCGTTTTATACGGCATAATAAACAACCCTAGATACACTCAAAAGGTGCGCGACAGTTTCATTGAATAGCCACATCATTACTATCGCGCTTCGTTGCTGAAAAATGAGTTTATAGGAAGAGCTTCGTTGAAAAGAGCCATTGCAGGATATCAGAAATGAAACTGTCATATATGACAGCTCTTCCTTATGATAAACCGAAAACGCCCCAATCACGACCAACCACCGTGAAACAACCGGTGGCGCGTAACTAGGCGGCCTCAGCACCTGATGAAAACTAGCAGTAAGCAGTCGAAACGTCGCGACCTTATGGCGTAAGTGACTACATGGTGATGATGCAATCGTCATCATCATCGTCCTCTTCCTCATCATCATTTTCATCGTTATATTTTTTTCAGTTTGTGAGAACTCTGTTGAGCTTCTGTTTGCCATCAGTGGAGGACACATGTCGATAAAGATGAACTTCATTAAGTCTGTAAGGGATAAATTCATCATCGGCAAAAATAACACCCGAGTGAAGATTCTGGCAGTGGGCTTTATTAATAACACCCTAATTCCTTTGGATATGTTTGAGAGACCCGAATCACTTCATTCTGTCCTCGAAAACAACAATGGCTCTTCCCCCAGTATTGAAGAATTGCTGCGGCACGATGTCGTGAAGGTAGGCTAGTAATCCCAATGTTTATCTTGTTTAAGCCTAATGGGCCCTTTGCAGCTGGTCAGTCACGTGGTACAAAAAAGCTATGCTGGAGGGCAAGCAACGCACTGGGACAAGAATAACAAAGAGCTTACATCATTTAAAATGGTAATTTTCTTTGTTTGTCTTGTCCCAGTGCGTTGCTTGCTCTCCAGCATGGCGTTTGTACCACGTGACTGGCCAGCTGCAAAGTGCCCATTAAAGAAAATTAAGCTAAAAAATTGATTCAAGCAAGTAGTCGCAATCACTAGGTCCTCAATAAGCCCAGGAATTAGAAGTTACTCGCACCCTAACGGAAACGTAGTTGGTCTCTGTTAAGTTGATTTTGTACAGGAATTGTTCAAAGTATCTTGTGTTAATTCGTCTTTCATCTCTTGGTGTAGGCCGTAGTTGCTATTGCAGAGGACAGTGAAGATAACATTGCCTTGCTACAAAGCTTATCCGGGAAGTTAAAAGCTCTTGATGCCACCCTGTTTGTTGTGGGCGTGGGTAGCGGTATGGATGATCCTAGTGTTAAGGAAGTGGCCTCTAAGGAAGACTACGCCTATCACGTGGCTTCCCTCGGGGACATCATGTCTGTCAGCTCAAACATCTCAGACCAAATCTGCAGCTTGGAAGGTTTGTTTTCGAGGTGCCTTATGCGGAATTAATTCACATCATGTCAAATGCGTAGCTTCCATTTTCAGTTATTTTGTAAACTTTCCTTTGCTTACCTTGTTACAGTGCTGATCACATATCCTATCGACATCGCTTTCGCCGTTTCTGCTACTAGCACCAATGCCGGCGAGCTGTACGACTACATGAAAGATGCCATAAAGTACATCATCGATAAATACGGCATGTACTATGTACATTATGCATTTATGGTGTTTGGAAGTGACCCGGATGTGAAAAGTACGTTTGGAGACAGTTTCAGTAGTCTAGACGATCTGAAGGGATTCTTAGATGCTATTGCGAGACTCAGAAGCCAGCCAAACCTGGAAAAGGCGCTAAAGAAGGCCGCTGAACTCTTTGAGCCAGGATATAAAGGCGAGAGGCCTGGGGTGAGGAAGTTCCTGGTGGTGATTGTGGATAGGAACACTGTGGGAGACGAGGCGTTCGTGATTCGCCGCGCAAATAACTTACAGAGTTTAGGAGTGAAGGTGGGTTGATTTTATCTCTGATTAATACAGTAGGATGCCTCAACATCCCTTATGTAAGGAACCAGATTCAGTCACATACATTACGGGCACATTCATGACTCAACTGTTACTGTGACCAACTCGAAAGCTTAAGCTACTTTGGTCACTGCGCACATTTGCTTTTCATCATTTGTGTAATTTAGTTTGCTGACTTATCTCTCTACCCATGTATTTACTTTAATGTAGAAATGTTTGTGAATGGTGCAAAAAAGAATTAACTCTAAACTCATTAATTGTAAACTGTGTTACAAGCAGTCTGGCAAAGTCCCCCGGTCAGTGTTGTAATGCGCATTTGACTGTTTCATAGAAAATGCGCAATAGAAATATGAAATATTAAACAGAACAATAATTACCGTTATTTCAATGGTGCAAATGAGAAAAACCATAAGAAGTAGATTAAGGGCCTGTTTACATGGAGGTGGGGGACCCCAGGTAAGTGAGGTAACCCGCCTAGCCGTGGTCGAAAAATGGCCTGCGTTTACATGCAAACTTACAACCCCGGGGTCCTGGGGTGACGTTACTAGACATTGTTGCGTGGTCGCTAGACATGTAAACAGAGAAAATGGCGGGCGAGCGACGCATTTTGGTGGTCAGTGTTCTTTTCCTCTCATTATCTGCTCTCGCTGCAACATTTCAGTGCTGTGGCTTTGTTTGTTTTTTTTTTTTTTTTGTCTTTTTTATTGATCTGGTTCGAATTTGGCGCGCTTGCAAATGTAACACGACCCCGGCTAGGCAGGTCACCCCACCTTGAGTCGTTTACATGGCAAAATGCGACCCCGGCTGACAGGGTTACCCTACCTGGCAGACCGGGCAACCCGCCTAAGGCGGGTTACCCCACCTATCATGTAAACATGATCAAATAAAAATGAGAGATTATATGGAGAGGCGGGTTACCCCACCTAGGCGGGTTACCTCATCTACCTGGGGTCCCCCCACCTCCATGTAAACTAAACACAGTTTTTAACATACATTTTCAAAGCCCTTGCAGAAGTACCAAGGGTAATGGCCAATTTCAGTTCTCTGGGCCGCTCATTTCTATCTGGTAGATGGAGGCTTGTATTCGTGGGGGAGGGGGGAGGGGGAGGGAGGGAGGGAGGGAGGGACGAGGACGGAGAGGGCTTTTAGGGGCACTGTTCATAGCTCCATTGCAGGTAGTTTGACTACGGTAACTGCAAGATATTTTACTTTTCGAAAAATAAAAGTTTTACGAAAAACAGATTAATAACGATGTTATTGCTACTTAAAGGTGATACCAGTTGCGGTTGGACAGGAAGTGGACCCTGATAGGGTACCACTGCCTACTGTCATTACTGACCCGGTTCCAGAAGTAGACAAACCGGACAAACTTGTCACCAAGATCATGGCCCATATTTTTGTTGGTAAGTTAAGTTGTGGCGAGCGAAAAAAATTCGGTGTGAAAAATCATAATGGAATAATTAACGCAGCTGGGAAGAGAAGGAGTTAAATGCGAGTACGAGACGTGATTGGTGATTGAGTTTTTGACAAGGTGGGCTTCCTGAAAGAGAGAGGAGGAGATGAATATTACAAAGTTTTCTTCGGAAGCGTTTTCTACCGAAGATCTTCAATGATTTTTTTCTCCTCTCTGCTAATGTTCCTCAGTGAAATAGAAACTATCAGTTCATGGAAGTTCTATCAGGTGGTGTCATCGATCATGACTTACTCCGTCCTTGTAATCAGCTTTCAACGTAGCGCCCCGCCCCTGTACTTTCTGGCATGGGGAATTCATATCCCTGGCAAACTCTTCCAGCAACCATTCGTGTTGTATCTTTGATTGATCTCATGGCTTTCGCTTTTCTTCCTACATTAATATCTTAGTAAACATATCTTTGTAATCATCTCCCTTACTTCTCTGTTCTCGTTTCGTTGTCACAGATCCGTGCAGTTTTACTGAATGTGCTTTCTTCGCTATATGTATCTCTCAACTGCGAGATGGGACTGCTCGGTGTGAATGCTCTGATCTGTGTCCCACATCTTTCTCTCCTGTATGTGGCTCTAATTTAAGAACTTACTGGAACGAATGTTTTCTGAAGCGAGAGGCTTGTTTCATGAAGCAGAACACTACTGTGTCATCTGTAGGGCTTTGCAGTAAGTTATACTGTATTTGTTGTGTTCCTTTCTCGATCTTCTCTTTCTCCATATACGGTTTCACATGCAAACGAAGCATTAATTTCTTACTCATCGCTTTAACCTGCGGTACGGCTTTTGGAATATATGTCACAAGGCGTTGGCCATATAATTTATTTTCCTCTTGCTTTTCTTAAGCTTGTAAATTTGACCATTTCTCGGGGAGTAGAACAGTTCTGGCCCCACTTTTTATCACGTGATAAATCGTTGTGCAATTTTTGCATTTTGATTGTTCAATTGTAATGGAAACTAGCCGGAAATTGTTAGTATAAATTTGAAAGCTATTAATACAGCTAAACTTAGGCAAGAGGCATTTTCGGTGAGAAAAATTAAGATTTTTACATAAGATGGTTGCATTGCCTTTATTTGTATTCCATTTACGCTATGGAAAATCTCCTTTGCTTTACCGTCGACATTTGTTGTTACATTTGCCTTACTCTATTCTATCTCTATCATCTGTTCTTAACCTCCTCCAAGATCTAACTCCTTGTTCTCGAGTCACGTGTCCTTTCTATGGCATATGCCGACCGAAGAAGGGTGGAACGCCTTACTGCGCATGCCCAAATTCTTGTGTCGAGGTTTACAGGCCTGTTTGCGGCAGTGATGGAAGATCTTACTTTAGCGAATGCTTTCTTCAAAGTTATGCCTGTCGTCTACGTAAGCGAATCACTGTGAAGTACAGTGGGCACTGTAGTAAGTCTCTTTGTCTTCTCTACTTTCTTTTTCCCTTACGTTTTTTTACGGTTAACCTAACGCTATAAGAATTTTCACCACACAAGAGGTTGTTGCAAGTGGCATCAAGTGGCAGTCATACTTATGAACTGTTTTACTTCCTCTGTAACAACCTCATGACTTGTCTTACAAACAACAACCGGGTGATTGTACGGAGAGCAAACTTATAATTATTTTGTTACGAGGGGACTTTGGGTTCATAGACTCACTGATAACAACGCCTTCCTGACCTTTCGTTATACCATTAAGGGCAATGTGATCACGCTTAATAAGATAGCCAGTAATTTAACAACATCTCGCTCTTCTCAACCAAGTTGTTAAGGAGTAACGTTTAACCAATTGGTGCAAATTTGAGTAACCAGCAAAGGTTGCTGCTTGTAGCTTTTTGTTCAATGGCGTGTCTTTTTTGCAAAGAACATAGCGCAGTGCTCCTTAGTTATTTTGTTTAAAATGGGCGTTTTCATCTACCGGCTCAAACAGTACATTGGACGAAATTTTCCGATGATACGTGCAACACCCTCGCCGAGGCTCGGCACAATTCAACAATCTTTATTCCTTCGAAATCTGAGGAATATGAGCCGTGCAGCGGACTATTTTTTATACTGAAACCAAAGCTAACGTTTGATGCCCTCGTGTGTTGCAGATCCGTGCCAGAATATCACCTGTGACTATTATGCCAAGTGTTCTGCGTTACCCAACGACACGGCTGTATGTCAGTGTTTGGAAGGCTGTTCTTCAGAGCCTGTTCAACCGGTTTGTGGAAATGACATGGTAACTTATCCAAATGAATGTGCACTGAAGGAAAAAGCGTGTAAGGAGAAAAAAATGACCACGGCGAAATCCGCAGGAATTTGTCGTAAGTTTGAAAATGTAACAGCGTTCAACTTAAAAGCAGAAACGAGGCTGTGAAATACGATGTTTGCATTTGTGAGATGTACTTGTGTAGAGTTTAAGTGCTTCGACCTTTTCAAAAAGCAAAATGAGTCTAAACTGTAAATGGTGAGTTGATCCTCTGCTGTAGCAGACCTAGAAGAACACTGGACGATCAATGCCCAGCAAACTTTGCGCAGGCGGGTTTCTGTGAAGACCTTTTCAATTGTTGTTACTTGTGTACTCGAAGACGCCCTGCGCGTTAGGTACGAATAACAGCGGAGACTAAACAAAGGGATTTGAAGTGCAACAGTTGATTTACATCTCTTAGTTAAATTCCTCCTTTTGCAGAGAAAGCTGTTGATCTGGCTTTTGTTATCGGCGCCTTCGGACCTAAAGCTGCCTCCAACTTTGCAAGGATGGTAACAGTGCTAAAGAAAATCGTGGACGCGTATGAGGTGTCGCCGAACAAAACTCTACTTGCTTTGGTAGACTACAATGGTCCTGCCAATACTAGGGTCTATTTCGGCGATAAGTATACGAAAGATGAATTCAAAACCACTGCAGAAAATATTCCCGGCCCTGCGTCTAGACCAGGGTCACTAAGCGGTGCTTTGAAGAAAGTTCGTGAGGATGTTTTTATAGCACGGCGTGGAGAGCGACCATTCGCGGAGGATATTCTCATCGTGTTCGTTGAAGGTGATTTCAATGAGAGCTTGTCAGAACTTAAAAACGAGATCAGCAAGTTAAGAGAGAAGCCAGTCAAGGTCATTCCTGTTGTTATCAAGAATGAAGGAGATAAACCGGGCATGGTCAAGGTCGAGGTCATTGCATCAGGAGCTACTCTTCCGGTGACATGCGAGCCCTTTGAAGAGGAAGAAGTAGGCAAAAAAGTGCCTGTCATAGCTAGTCAAGGTTTGTTCACCATTTGTCTCTAATCATTGGTCTTTTCAGCTCAGATAAATTGTCAGGGAAACATCCGATGAGGGTAAAACCTAATGTTCAGCTTTTCGGGCGGGCAATCGAGTATTACTCGTTAGATTTGTACTTTAAGATGTAAGTTGAGTTTGATATATCTATAGCATTAGATGATTTGGCTGAACTTTCATGTTTGGTGGGCTTGATCTGAAGCGGAGTCGACCAGTAAAGACATGTCTTGAATACATAAATTAAGTGAAATGTAAATATGTTTGAGGTTGCGCATGCATAGATTTGAAGGTCTCTTCTCGAACGCGTCCAATCCTCCAGAAAGTAATCTATAAGTTTTGTAAATGGGGGTAATCGCAGGCCTTTTGTTGAAAGGCCCAAGATCAATGGTTCTCTTGGAAGACACCTCTTTCGTTCGCCTTAGACGGAACAAGTCATGTCATTGACCTTATACCACCAACTTTCTTCAATTTCAACAGAGTACCACAACTGCGCAGAAGTGAAAGAAGCTGGTTATTCATCTGATAGTCATTACCTTATTCGCGTGACGGAAAGATGTAAAGACCCGGTCAGAGTGTACTGTCACAATATGGGGTCTGGTATGCCCAAGGAGTTTATCACACTGGAGTCTGGTGCCGAAAACAACTATGCCGTCATATACCATGAGCGGCTACAGGACAGGTTTAGCTGCAGTGGGCCTGCGCGAACAGAGCTGTACGCTGAACGAGGGGCTACGAATTTCACTAAAGTTCGTATAGATATTTCCGCCATGAAACTCGTGAGCGATGATTTCACCTTTGCACAGACAGAAGAAGGAAAAGATGTTGCTTATGGCACTGCTGGAGACTGCTATTCTCTTAACCCGGCTAAATGTAGGAAGGGATCTTTCAAAGTTGATTTGCGAGGGACGAGGTTGCGGGTTCGGGACGATGTGACCTGGTCACTCCAGGGATTCCCAAAGAGTTTGCAGATTCAGGATTACAGTAGGTCAGATAACGGGGCCGTGGTCTCGGCCAAGTGTGGAGGTTGGTGCAGTCGATGTAAACCAACCAGGGGAGCCATTTCCGTGGAGTCTTTATGTTCAAATCCAGTAGGTATGTGCCTCAGTAGGTAAAGTAAAGCATTATTAGGCTTTACTCGCTATTTTGGCAAGTTCATTACTGTATTTAGCCGGCCAAATTGCGTTAACTGTCCGTTATCGTGATACTTTTTACTGAGGTCTTCGAGAAGGCACAAATTCAGGATCGTTTGAGCACCTTTTTATTCGATTATAGATTTAATTTTACTCGGAGAATGGGTTGGCAAATTGTAACAAAAAGCTAAAATAATGCTTAACTTTACCCATCAATTATCTCTTCTTTTGTTTTAGCTTGTCCATTCCCCATGGATGTTGTGTTCGCCTTGGACTCTTCCTACGGATTAAAAGCCTCGGATTTCGAACAACAGAAGGCTTTTATTCTCACCATGATCGATGGTTTTACGATTTCGGAATCCAAGACACACGTTGGTCTCATTACTGTCTCGGAGACTGCGAGGAAGGATAAAGAACTCGCTGAAAACAACCAGCTAGAAACTCTGAAAGATACAGTGAACAAGTTACAAGCTGAGGAAGTTCTACCTTCACTTCCGACAAGCAGGCTTAGCGATATGAGTCGAAAGGCTTTTGAGATATTCAAGAGCGGAGGGAGAAGTGGGGTAAGTCTTAGTTTGGGGTTCTTTCCTAATCTTTTTCTTTTGGATTTTGTCATTATGAACTGGGGATAAGACCGCTGACAGTCGAGACCGAGTATCGGCAAGGTGTTACGAGGAGGGGAGGTGACTGGATCGCGGGCGCAAGAGTTGCAATGGGCAAATGTGAAATGTAGCTTACAATAGAAGACATTAATCACAAACCAGTTTGTCTCATGATTTAGTTTCTGAGTTGTGGATCGTGACGGCTCAACCATGGTCTTCAATAGGACTGTCGCCTTCCACCCTAATTATGCAGTGCTTTCGAGTGGTGTACTGTGGAATTTCCCACAATGCACAAAGCGCGTGTCAATACCAAGAAAATAATGCGACTGGTGGGATATTCCATGATATACCACTAGAATACTTTGCATAACTATTTTATGCCACGCCATACAAAATACAGATACTCACTCAAGGCGAGAAGGTTGGGTGGAATACGGACAAAAAACTACGACTTTCCTGCGTGTTCTATGGCGTGTGTCTTAAACTTCACGTCAACGCGAGGAAACAGGCCATTTGGTTTTCCTGATTTGCTGGTCATGTTACCGAAGTTGTGTTCTTAATTTTTCGCATGTACGTTTCAAGAAAGCAAGGACTTGTTTTTCCATATCAGGTTCCCCAGTCTCTTATTGTGATTGTTGTCGGTGATGTCACGGAGGATCTACAGACAGCTGTCGCCCCACTGAAATCCAGAGGAATACAGGTATTCGTTCTCGCCGTTGGTGTGGACACGCCCTCTTCTCGCCATCGTAGCCTCGCCAGCTCAACAGATCACATTCACACTTTAAACTCGGTTGATGAACTTGTGTCTTTGAGCGCCACACTGGTTAAGGACACTTGTAAAGGTGAGTTAAAACAAAGTAACTGCGCTACGCTTGGATATAGCAATAGTGATATCTCTTACTTCCTTCATATACGGCGTCCAAGACACACACTCTTCCATTCTTAAAACCTCTTTTCTGAATATACAAAACAATATTGTACAAAAGTTTGACCCACACAAAGCAACTCGTTCCATTGATTAGAGAGCCTATATCATTAATTTTTCATCAACCATAATAATTTTCTTTAACATGGGTATTCTAGTGCATGAAGATTATTCTTGCAACGTTTCTTCAAGTTCTTCCCTTGTTTCTTGATGAAGTCAATCTCGCTGATGATCAACATTAAAGGTTGATGTATGAAAATGGCACTGAAACTACGCCACAGATTAGACAGCCATGAGCCCTGAGTCCTTGTAAAATAGGTGTTAAAAAACAAATTCAAGTATGTATTTCGTTATTTTTGCAGACCCTTGCGCTAAGAGGGATTGTGAGTATTACGCTCAGTGCAAGGCAATTGGTTACAAAGACTCTGAGTGTGTCTGCCCTAAGTTGAGTGACTGTTCACCCACGAAAGATGAAGTATGCGGCAGTGATGGGAAAACATATAACAATGACTGTGCTTTAAGAGTAGAAGCTTGTGACAAAGGAAGGGAGATTACGGTCTCTAATCTTGGACCATGTGGTAGGTCATCAGTGTCTGTATGTTTACATTTATAAGTTTTATGTTCTTAAGTTGTATTTTCATGATCTGTTTTAGGATACACGCCCTTTTGTCTTAGCGTGGCCTACAACAATTTCGAGGCAGTGCCCTCGTGTGCCTTCGTGTGCGCTCACTGAGCCTAAAGCCATCCTTGGGCAAGTGAGTTTAAATTGTTTCTATTTCTTGAGCTCCACTTATTCGTTTGTTTGTAGGTTTGTGCGCCGGGGTGAAGTGTCAGGAGCACGCTCGGTGTGAGGTAAAGGATGGCAAGGCTCAGTGTTCATGTAAGGATGTCAGGGAGTGTCCTCAAATATCAGCCCGTGTGTGCGGACACGACAACAAAACGTACATAAACCAGTGTTATTTGGATGTGACAAATTGCTTGGTGAATGACACCATCGATGAGCAAACACCTGGAACGTGTGGTAAGTCAGACGTCTGTTCTCATTTCATTTTCTTTCTTACAATGTTCTTTTCTCAGACCTATGAAGGCAACAGAATAAGAGTTTTGCTAAACGTTTGGCAACCTCAAGAAGAGAGCTGAGAGATAAGAGAATATTTTTCCTCTCTTTGACAATAATTTTTTTAGCGTATTTGCTAATTGGGGCTGTTGGGACGTTCACACTTCAACTCGTATTTGAGAACAGAGATTTGTTGGTCATGGGAGGGAGCAAGGTTGTTGTTAGCGTGGATGATGCACCTATAACTTACTTAATAATGAATAATGAATAAAATTTATATAGACTAAAATTATAAAAAAAAAAACTAAAGCGCTTCACACAATGTATAGTTAAAAGACTAAAAAATATTAATACAGACCAAATAATATAAAATATAAAACGTAAAATTATAAAATTATTTATTTGCTCTTTCCAATGAAGTATGGGTAAAAGATGTCTCAGTCCTCAAATAAACTTGGTATAGTTAATCACAGAAATCTCAGATATTGCGTGTGAATGTCATTTCAGATCCCTGCGCTGATGTCACTTGTAAAGAACCTAAGAAATGCGCGGAAGACTTCCGAGGTAACCCTCGATGCACATGCCCCGATGAAAGGGATTGTCCAACCACTGTTAACACTGTTTGTGGTAGCGATGGTAAAACTTACCTGAATGACTGTGTCATGAAGGCAAAGGCTTGTGAGAAAGACATGCCTGTTTACGTCGTCATGGATGGATATTGTGGTAAGTGTTGAGCATATAATACTGTCTTAACATTCCTGACAGCTGACTCGTTCCCAGTCATCTCTCTTTTAAGGAGACGCAAGTGACAAGGAACGGGCACTAGACTGGGGACGAACCAACTCCTGAGAAAAGAATGGTAGTTTAGATACGTCAAAGAATAAAGTGTTTGAAAATGCTGGAAACCGCTGTCAGCTACCTTAGGGCCATTTGAAGGGTCACAGCCTGGACACTTCCTGCAGGATCGAAAAAGCACGGTTCAGTAATTTTCAGAATCAACGAGGTGTTTAAATTTGAATGTCAATAACCAGTATTTTTCCCAACAAGCAGCAAAATGTCACGCTTGCAAAATCATTTCTCATCTGTCAGCTTTCGGCATTGCTGATCCCGACCTGGTTCCTAGGGTCTCTCCTTTTCCCGCCCTGGGAACGAGGATGTGCTAATCCTAGGAAAATGGCGAACGCGTGTCACACATGAACCTTGTAAATTACAAGACTACGATATTGTAGTCTAGACATAGTTACTCAGTAATTAGAGCAATACACCCAAGTATGGAAAGGTCCTTGTTTTCATTGGACACTCGACCTTGTAACACGGGAATCTGACTGCCTGCAGATTGGCAGTCTTCCCCAACATATGTCCTACGACCTCTTATTTCTGTATCATTTATTTGTTCCTTCAGGTCCGTGTGACCTCGCGAAGGGATGTAAAAACAACGCCGCCTGCACTGGAAACTTTGACGGATCGATCACGTGCAAGTGTCGGACAGCAGACGAGTGTCCAAAAGACGGTGACGGTGTGTGTGGCTCAGACGGACAGACATACCCCAATAAATGCCTCTTAGATGTCACAGCTTGTGAAAATAAAAAAGAAATACAAGTGCAGCATACGGGACCCTGTGGTGAGATGATTTATGATTATAATATCTCTTCAATGTTTTAGCGCATTCTGATTGGCTGAGACCTGTTTTTAAATCAACAGTTTCTTCAAGGTATCGGTACACGTAAGGAAAAGTAATAAGCCAGTGGTGGCTGCAGGAACGTGTTGGCAATTAGTGCATGAACGAAGCTTACGAAAACTATAATATGTTTCTGTTGATAGTTCGATTTATTCATTTTGCACATTTTGCGCTAGGTGCGTTAATTGGTGATAATTTATGAATGAATAAGTTATTAAGCTAACCTTATCCATTCTGTAGTCTAAAAATGAATCACAAAAAACACCTTTATTCCTTCTTATGTAGCCGTATAGAAGACTAGGAACCAATCGTTTCGCCCTTTACTAAGTCAAAAGTCAGCTTACAACGATAGTTTTAGATTTAGAACTTTTTGAAAATTGAGCTGGTTTAATTTGTTCTTTGTAGGTGCCTGTGGCCCAGATAGTTGCCGTGACAACGAAGTGTGTATTGGTCTAAAGGACGGCACATCATCCTGCAAGTGCATTGAAATGAAGGACTGTCCCAAGGAGAAGGACCCCGTGTGCGGTACCGATGGGAAGGACTACCTGAATAGGTGCATTCTGAAAGCAGAATCATGTGCCACCAATGCGACAGTCGGAGTGAAACACACAGGAACTTGCGGTATGGCTGATCCTTCAGTTGATTTCGTTAAATTGTATGTGAGGCATCTATTTGGATTTTACGATATTTCAATTAAAGCAATGGGTAGGTCCTTAATCTTAAGTCAGTCGTGACATTGAGTTCTTATCTATTGCAGTGATCTGTGAAAATAGTCGCTGTTCTGACGGTAAGAAGTGTATGCCAGGTAATTCAAACCTGCCCAGGTGCCAGTGCCCGACAGAAGATGACTGTCCCAGAGATTACGACCCGGTGTGTGGCAGTGATACGAAAACCTACATCAACCCTTGCAGACTGAGAGTGGCGGCTTGCGAGACAGGACAGTCAATTGATGTGGACAAAAAGGGAGTGTGTGGTTAGTAATCTAATGGGATATTGCGTTTCTTTTTCTTATTTTCGCTTATGCTCAATCTCTCTCTTTTTTTTTCCAACCAATTCATACCCGACAGCCGTGTTCTTTGTCTCTCTATGCCTCTTAATGCTGAAACTGAACTTCGAATTTTGACTTCATTAAGACAAAATAACCGCTGTTTTATATGTCTAATCAAGCGTCTCTTGTCATCGGACCCCCTCCACCCTCGCCTGTTATTTTTCCAATTAAAAGGCTATGGACAGCTCAAAAAGTAAGAAGTTTTATTGACCAGCAAGTTGTTGTTCTTGATCCATTTCAGATTCTTGTGTTGCTGCTCGCTGTAAGCATCATTCAGTATGCAAAAACAAACCCGACGGCTCCACTGCTTGTGAGTGCCCACGCGCCGAGGAATGCCCGGGTGTAACTGAACCCGTATGCGGTTCCGATGGCATGACCTATGACAACGAATGTAACCTAAAAGCTCAGAGCTGCGTTGCTGGTAAAGACGTTACAGTGAAACACAAAGGAAAATGCGGTACGCAAATAATACAATGTTACTAGTCTACTGCCACTGGCAATGCCACGAATAGTTAGGCCAGGATAGGACCCGCCCTAGGTTTTGTTAACTCAACTGTTTCAGTTTTTTTATTGTGGGAGTTAGTGGAGAGGGGTCGACGAACTAGAATTTTTGTGATGATAATGGATTTATTTATCATTAAACAATGATGGCGAGTGGCAAGCAATCATTCGGTGTACGATATATCAACTGTTTTCCATGTTTATGCTGTGCGAATAAATCGGACCAGTTCCTTGTTCCCTACCAATATCTAGCAAACAATAAGCAGTCTTTCGACCGATCAAGCAAACAGCGAGAAGAAGCATGCCATCTCAAAAGATTATTACTTTTCTGTGCTATGCACGTTCGACTGTTAAAAGTCAGAGTTGAAACACTGAATACAGTTGTAAACCCAAGTACGTTCAAACCTCCCATAAGCAGGACACGCTTAGGGCCGACATAAGTGTCCGATAGGCCAGTGTCCGCTTACAGGAGATTATAACTGAAGAGTTTCGGTGGATAAATCGCCGGGACTATAGTTTGTTTGTGTACGCTTACAGGAGGTTTCCACTGAACACTTTTCATTCAATGCACTTGTTTCCAGGTCCCTGCTCGTTCTCAGATTGCCAGAAGTACTACGGTACGTGCACTGTGGCACAAGACGGCTCTGGCACGGCACAGTGCCAGTGCCCATCCGCTGAACAGTGCCCCAGCAGCATCAGAGCCGTCTGCGGGAATGACGGGAAGACGTATCCTAACAGGTGTCAGCTGGTGGTGACGTCATGTCAGATGAAGAAGAGAATCGAAGTCAAAGACAGAGGACAGTGCAGTAAGTGCAGTGGCGCCTTTCATGATGAGCGGGGTGTGATCCACATTTTAGACAAGACATACTAAAACCACCTTGTACAGCGCAGTGAACACCACCATTGCCTAGTTTTATACCGTGAGGTACTTGGTAGAGTGCGGACTTTCGCGGACAAATAGAAAAAAAACATGGCTTCGGCCACGAAGTGGCACTGGAGTTGTGCCTCCTTTTGTTTTTGAAACAATAAGCTCGTGATAAGGACGCCTTTTCGTTCGCCACAGCGGACGCCGTGTCTGTTTGTTTGGTTTTTTTTTGGAATTTGTCCGCGAAAGTCCGCACTCGACCCAGTACCTCACGGTATGAAACCAGGCAATACCAAAGCACTGCAATTATGACTAATGTTTTCAAAGTTTTGGGTTTCTTTAATCTCTTGCCCATAGTAACTATGGTTCTGCTCATACGAATTTCATGTGTTCATGTACAGTTATACATCATTCACGGGCTTATTACGAATCAACGAAATGATCAGCACCGAGGTGTCTTGTTCGCTGAGTTCGTAGAGCACTGCACCGGTATCACAGAGGTCTTGTGTTCGACTCTGAAAATTTTAATGTTCTCAAATCTTTAAATCTTTAATGGTTCTCTACTCTGCTCCGAGAGGTTTTTCTCCAGTTACTCCAGTTTTCCCCTCTCCCCAAACACCAACATTTGATTTGATTTGATTCTACTTTAGAGTTGATTTGACTTAGTCTCCCCAATTATTAGAACATCTGTGCTCAGCTTGAAAGATTTGAGACTTAAATAATAAAAGTGATTATTATAACTGAATTACAGCGATCAGTTGCCATTTATACGCAGGGCTGCTAGGATTTCCTTGTTATCTTGAACTATGGCTATTTCTTGAAACGATCCTTAATTCTAACGAAAAGCCCATTCCCTTGGCAATAATCTGTTGTCGAATACCTCAAACTTCTGCCTGGTCAAACATTGCTTGACTGTCACAAGATAAGAATAATCTGATGGATATAATATATACACAATTATGTATTCGTCTTTTAACTTACTTACCAAATGTCTGCCTTTAGCTCCATGCTCCAAGCCTACTTGTCCCAGTGACGAGGACTGTTCAGTTGATGCCCAAGGAAACGTTGTGTGCGCATGTCCTAAGCAGTGTGAAAGTTTAGGAGAACCCGTATGTGGAAGCGATGGTAAAACCTACGAAAATAAATGCAAAGCTAGAAAGGAATCTTGCGAGAAGAAGAAAGGTCTTTTTATTAAACCTGGTGCTTGTGGTAAGTCAACGTCATCGTCATTGTCATTCTCTGGTACCAGAACTGTAAATTTGCACACAACCTAATATTTTCATTGCTTCATTGATTCTTTCATTTTCAATGCTGATGAAGCTCACAGATAATGGAGCCTCAAGTTTCAAATACTATATTATTATTTTTGGCACATCATCGAGCAAGACTTAAAAGATCAGTTTACGGAAAAGTTCTTCTCTATACCTCTCAGAACATTAGCTCTTTAAAAGGATTTATCGACAGACGCGAAAATTAAAGTCGCTTGGTCTGATCACTGGCGTCTATTGCAAAATCATATTTCAGGATCCACGGACTTAACTTTGATTACATGTTTGACCCTGAGCCAGACATGTTCATTCAAATATTTGTTGAAACTGGGCTTGCGCATCTTTGCAGGTTTCTTGAGTTTCGACTTAATAAATCGACACGTTAACTGTCTTATGAATTGTAAAGATCATAAGGGGAAACTTGTATTTCAAGCTCACCTGAGTTATAGAATTGATTAATATACAGTGCTGAAATTAAAAACCCTTATTTTAACAGGACTTGTGGTTGTTCCCTGCTCACTGAAAAGTTGTACCAACAATGCTTTGTGCGCGTTCACGTCGGGCTCAGTGGAATGCCGCTGTCCGGATGTGAACGACTGCTCAACTGTGTCGAACTTAGTCTGTGGTAGTGATGGTACCACGCATAAAGTGTTCAACAACACATGCTTCATGGAAGTCGAGTCCTGTAAGATGGGCAAAAGAATTAGTCCTGTCCCCTCCGACAAATGCGGTGAGTTGTTCCCATAAATAATTTAATAATTTTTAAATTCTTTGTATGTCAGACGCAGTTTTTGTTTTACGCATCAGCCATGGGTAACAAAGCGGAAATGATGGTCATAAATTTCAAAAGACAGCTGCATTTTAAATTGTTGATTTAGGGACCAGTAGATTTTCTGTAACTTTCTATTTGTTTTAATTCAAAACCTGCCCTTTTCCAGCGTTAAAACCATCACACAGCTTACGACATTCGTCTCGGTGAAAGACTGGTTTTCAGTTGTAAAGGAGTGAATAAAGAAAGTAATTGTTAAGCGTGCTAATGGAGTGGGTAAAATGGAGTTTAAAATTATACACCTCTTGGATGAAAGTTGAACTTGTGAAATTCCGCATACCCTTGTTTCCTCTTTTCCAAAGTGGCTTTTAAAGTGTCGTAAGGACACTTGCCTTCCTTTATAACCCTAGGTTCATATATGACGCGTCCAGTCAACTGTCGTGTATGAGAAATAATGGAAAACAATTAGTTTGATTCAAAGTAAGATATACCTCTTAGTAACCGAGTTCGAGGTCCGTACTGTAAGTTACGGACCGAGTTTTTTCGCTCGCGGGCCATAAATCAATGGGAAAAAACGAGGATCCGTAACTTACAGTACGGACCGAGAAAACGAGGTTAGTAAGATATTTATTATATCTCTGAGGTTAATCAGACGCGTGGGAAAGAAAACTAGTTAAAGTCAAGCGGGCCGTACTGTAGAATACGGCCCGCAAAATTGACCAATCACAGCGCGCGTACTAAGTGAGAGATATAATAAAGGAAGGTAACAGGTTATTTGAAGTCATTATTGTCGACTATTCCGCAGCCCCATGTGATACTGTCAATTGCGTCAGTTATGCTACCTGTGAAGTGCAGGACAGCAAAGCAGTGTGTGTGTGTCCGTCTGAGGAGGACTGTGCATGGAAAGTGGATCTGGTTTGTGGCTCTGATGGTCAGAGTTACTTAAATGAATGCATCATGAAAGCCAGGTCTTGTAAGGCAGGGAAGAGAGTTTATCGCAAGCGGAAGGGATATTGCGGTGAGTAGATATTTGTATCCGGTAGTCGCCAATTTAGACTTCTGATTGACAGTTGTGTAGGTCATATCTTATTAGTTTGCTTTGATGTCCTTCAAAAAACATCTTGCACATTGTTTCTCTCTTCTCCAGCTGCGTAAATAGACACTAATACAGCTTCATTCTGAGGACTTGGCGAGCTTAGGCCTGGAGGCGAGGGCCATAGCATCCTCTCGATCATCTTATCGGATGACGTCACACTTGACGACTGTGGACCGGGCACTGATTAGTCAGATGGTGCTCAATGAAAGTTTTGTTGTTGTTGTCGGAGTGTCGAGAAACTGTATATATAACCGCTTCACCAGAGTTAGATAGTAGGGATTAACTAACGTCACTACTATCTAACTCTGAAGAATGGGTTATTCCCGAAACGTCTGACTGTTAAAATATACAGTTTCTCGACACCCCGACAACAACAACAACAAAACTTGCATTTAGCATCATTTAACTCGAGTGCTACGCAGCAAAACCATTTCTTGTACTACGATTATTCAGAGTATTTTAGAAACCGAGGCCATCCATAGCTTAACAGACTCAGGACATTAAAACGCTCACTAAAAGTGATTCGTCTTCGTTGTCAGAGATCACAAGGTTATTGACGGACATTCACCTTCCAGGTGCCTCAAAACTGTTCCCTTTCAGCTTTGCTTCTCTTTCCATGAGAGTGGCTGGGTACCCTGTGCTAGAATTCTCTCGCCTAAGTATTTATGAATTACGATTCCAAGTTGCTTCTGTACCAAATATTCACTCAATGATGCTTCATTTTCTGTTTGTCTTCAGGCATCTGTGATTTAGTCAAATGTCCTGGAATCTCTCAATGTTTCCTTAAACAAAACGGTCTGCACGAATGCCGCTGCCCACTAGAGGATGAGTGTCCGTCCACAGGAGGAAAGGTCTGCGGGAGCGACGGAAGGACTTACGATAATGAATGCAAACTTAAGGCAGAGGCCTGCAAATCGAACAGTGGACTGGTGCTCATGAAGGATGGAAGCTGTGGTAGGGACATTTACTCAATCATACCTCCTATATCATTCCAGCTGCACTCGTTTACCGTTTCCCTCTCGCCTTATTCCACGTAAATAACTGTAATGTAATTATTGGAATTCACAAATAATAGAAAGAGGTAATTTCTGGTAAAATGAATACGAATCGAGCCGTCCACATTTTGCGGAGGGTGAATGAGTACCCTGGTGCGACTTGCAATTTAGTTTTTGATCGGAAAATGTCCACCCTTCTATGTAATTTGTTTTATATTGTTATTTTAATATATTGCGTGCTGCTCCCCGCCTTACGAAAAGTACTGGCTTCAACCTTATGTCTTTCAGCAGTTTCTGAGCGTGAATAAGTTTACTTTTGTCGACAGATATTATTGGTAAACACATAGTTTGCTTATCTCCGAGCTGTACTTTAGTGCTATCATACAAGCAAGATTTTGTTCCAGTGATGCTCTTAAGATCTCGTGAAATGGATAGTTTACAGTGCAACTGAGAGGTGTTACCTTTTGCATAGCTACTACAGGAGCTTCATAAACTTTGAAATAAATATCTGAGCTAGCCATCGCAATTTTATAACACGGGTTATCGCAGCTTACAAGACACGTCCATTTGACATTGTTAATTGTTTGCTAGATACTTGCACTGGAATGAAATGCCAACCTAACGAAGTATGTAAAGTGGTGAAAGGCATAGCGACTTGCCAGTGTCCAGCGCTGAGCGACTGCGGTTACAATCCAGCAACGGTCTGCGGCTCAGATAAAAATGAATATGCAAATGAGTGCTTCCTAAAGGTCAAGTCCTGCTTGGCCGCGTCAGGAGGCGGGAGACTGGTACTTCTTAATAAAGGAAAATGCGGTAAGCTTATCATCTTGCTTGAAGTTGTTGTTTTTTGAGGTTAGATTGTGCTTTACTAGTGTTGACCGTCATGACCTGACTTGTTTTTTGCATTTGTTGAAGATATTGATATTTTGTTTTTTTCGAGAAATCTTTGCGTCATGTTCTAGTTGATCATGACCAGGATAGAGACATTTTATATAACAAAGGCAACTAATAACCATCAAGAACAGTTTTGAAATTTGGATTAAAATTCTCAAAAATATGACAAATTAGCCCTTGAAGCCACTCGAGGGGACAAAAATTAAAATTACACTTATGCAAATTTAGTCATAAGTTGAAATTCACAACAATAGTACATACCTTGTACTTGAATGGGCTTCCTGTTATGTACATGTCTGTGATTCGTTTGTTTCAGTTGGTGGCTGCAGCCTGATCAAGTGTCCGATGTACGCTATCTGTTCTAATTCTCCTGACGGGACACCCACATGTGTGTGTCCAAAGAGAGAAGATTGCCCAACCTCCGTGAAGCCAGTGTGTGGATCTGATGGAAAAACTTACATTAATGATTGTCTGATGAAGGTCATGGCTTGTGAGAGTAAGCGAAACACGGTTAAGGGAAAAGATGGCCTGTGTGGTAAGATACAAGAGTTCTTGTTTTCAACTGTTTCTTCCCAAGTGAGAGCTTGCACGTTAAGGGCGTTTGTAGATTTATTTTAATGTTTTCGTTTACAGGCATCAATTATTCATTTAGTATTCTGTCAGAAGATAACTTGAAAATGTCATCGAATATTTTAACGGTAAATAATGATTGCTTTACAGTAGTTTTAGAATTACAACATGGAAGTTTGTTCCGACTGCAGTTCGTCTGAATGAAAAATTTAAGGGTTCAGGTCTGAAACAGAAAATATGATTAGAAAATAAAAGGGAAGACGATTGCATAAAAAAGAACATAGGAAGTATTTTTGATTGAAATTAGGCATTTACTTCCAAGTGCTTACTCAACTAACTATTTTGTACTTCCTGCCCCAGACCCGTGTAAGTTCGTGGCTTGCACGAATCACACGAAATGTGTGGAGGAAGCTGGCGGGTCTACAAACTGCGTGTGCCAGGCCAGAGAAGACTGCTCGAATACAGTAGAACCAGTATGCGGAAGCAATCGGAAGAGTTATGACAACGAGTGCTTGTTTAAGGCCGAAGCTTGTGGGACTGACATGACTTTCAAGCGAGGAAGATGCGGTGAATAGAGTTTCTTATCTTTTCGTTTTTTGGTTTTCTTACGTAAACTGCACCTCCTAACATGCCTCCGTGGAATAAAAGATATTTGCAACGACAACTTTTTAAATAACGTCAATTAAATGCGCTGTTTACACATTTGGACCAATGTGTCACCTCCATTGAAGAAAAAAACTTAACTCATAAAGATATAGCTTATTAAATAAATTTTCCAGTCCTACTGATTAATCACACCACGTACTCATGAAATCCGTTTAGGATAAATCTGCTCGCCTTCTGGAACAAATTCTGTAGTCTTTTCTGTGTTGATAATGAGTATCGAACAGTTCGTTTTTAAACAACAAGAAGAAGAAGATATGTACAAAAGCAATTAGATCATTCGCTCACGATTCTGTGTGTGATTGTTAATTCCGGCAGTCCATGAAAACTAACACGCACCAGAAATCTAGGCCCCTTAATCCAGTTTTAAAACTAGCAAATGATATTAGTTTAAAAGTTTGCGTGTTTTTCCTCAGATGCGTGCTCGTTCCATCAATGCAAGTCATACCAGGATTGCGTAGTGTTGAATAATGCTGCTAAATGCCAGTGTCCCATATGCTCAAGAACCGAAGATCGTGTATGTGCCAGTAATAGAATACACTATCGAAACAAGTGTTATATGAGGATAAAGGCTTGCAAGCTCAAGCGAGAGCTGGTGGTGGTGCAGAAGGGATATTGTGGTAGGTTCTTGTTCCAAGTAGGGTTTGAATTCCGTCTGGAAGGCAGATTAAGTTACGTGATTTGACTTTGTTATTACTTTGAAAATTTCAAATTTTAAATCATCTCTTGTTGTTCTATAGTTTTAGATATTTTATTGAATATTGTAATTACTCTGAAAAGCCAGAATTTGGAAAGTAATATATCCGTTAGAAATCAGTTTTTTTATTTTGGGGTAGCGATTCCTTACAAACCGGTTTTCACAATGCCTTCACAAAATATGCAAGCTTTGACTTTTATTGATAGTTATTTAAGCGAGAAGACGCACCACTCTCAAGGAGAGAGAAACAACACACCTTGAATTTTAAAACAGAATTAATTAATCTTGGTTAAGTGTCAATAGCGTGTGTTGATAGCCAAACAGTGCTTTGCAACGAACCCGTCGTAAAATAATACATTATGAGCTAGCACCCATGTCTGAAGTTGCCCTGATCGCCAATTCTTGTTACTTTCCAGATGCATGCTCCTTTAAAAGATGCGCACTGTACGAGAATTGCATCATTGATTCCAACAATCAGGCCAGATGCGTGTGTCCCTCCCCGCTCGAGTGTCTGCGTTTACAGAGAGCCTCGCCTGTTTGTGGCAGCGACGGCAAGACTTACTCCAGTGAATGCGCGCTGAGAGCAGAGAACTGTGCAAAACGACCGAAGGCTCGTCTTCAGTTCAGTGGAGAATGCGGTTAGTATTTTAAAGCACACGTTACTGTTTGTATATTTTTATTGTAAATACGGCGACGATTAGACGGCTGATATGATCCATTGCACGTTAACAGTGTCTGTGCATTGTATTTAACATCTTTTTGTCACCAATTCAGGTCTGGTAGTACTTCCCTGCTCCAGTACTTCATGTAGGTATGGCGCGAGGTGTGGTTTCGCGAGAGGCTACCCAGAATGCATATGTCCGTCGGTGAGTGATTGCCCAGCTGAAAACAGACCCGTATGCGGCAGTGATGGACAGAACTATCCCAACACATGCGTACTGACAGCTAGAGCGTGTCTGATGAGAAAGGATGTTATAGCAGAATATGACGGTCTATGCGGTACGATAATGTTCAAAAGTTTTTGTCGTAATTGTTATTATTATAAGAGAGAGGTCAGTATTTCTCATTCTGATCTATTTAGTCGCCCGTTGTTCAAAAGTAAATAATGCTAATGCAAGACTGAGAAAGAAAATAATTATTATTGGTAATTTTTCTTTCAAAGCCTTTCTTTTCTTATTGATTTGTTAATTTCAGGTTGACATTAGCTAATATTACCTAATACATAACTCAAGGACAGGAAAACAGTTTGCACAAGAGGCGGTCTTCACAAAGTGGGACATGAGCTAAAGCACTTTTGTAACCATTATAAACTCATTTTGACAGAAAGGCTGTTAAAATAAAAGCCGGACAAAACAGTTTAAAGTTCATTTCTGAAACATTTTTTATCAACCAACACCTTTTTATTAGATACTTATTCCTATTATGTTGATATTTCGGTCTTCTATCTCAAATATTTACGCTAGGCAACAGACATTTATGATAATTTAACCTTTAGGAAAGATAGAGAAAATAATTATCAATGTTTTTGGGACTTCTCATGCTCTCTATTGCTGTTTCCCCTCAGTTGCGTGTTTGTTGGCAAATTGTGAGAGATTCTTTGCTCGCTGTGAGATAGCAACATCAGGAGTAGCACGGTGTGTCTGTCCTCTGGTGGCGAGGTGCCCTGTGACACCAGATGAGGTTTGCGCTAATGACACGAAGACGTACGCCTCTGAATGCCACATGAAAGTGCAGGCTTGTCAGCAGCGAACCCCTCTCAGTGTCATGAAAAAGGGACCGTGTGGTAAGTGCGGCGAAAGGGCTATCCTCTGTGTACTGTGCTAAGTAGACTCTAAGGGCGTTTACCATTTACCAAGAGATTCCGGAAATTTCGGTTGGGATGTAAATGGAACACATGTTTTTGGTTCGTTCCACTGGAAAATTTCCGGAATAAACGGAACTTCTGAAAAGGTAGTCCTGTTTTCCCGTTGGAAACTTTCCGATGGAAAATGCGTGTTCCATTTACGAGTTTCACAAGGTTTCACCAGTTCCAGGCCTTTCACGGCCATTTACGGCCATATCTTTGGTAAGATGGCGGCTCCTTCTTAATTTAATTTAATTTATTCCATTTTCACTGCATTAGTTGAAAATCTTCTTCGGTTATCTCGAATAGTTTATACGAATGCCCCGTGTACCATGGACTAGCACCCGATCTTCAGACATTAATGAATCACAATTGTGTGATGTATACCAATGGTAAGCAGAATTTATTGAAGAAAACATTAAATTTTGCCCAAGGGTTCTTTGAGTAAGCTTATTCCGATTGTTTCCAGCGTAAAACTTTGCATCTGAAATTAAACAAGGTCTTTCGTTATTCTCCTTTCACAGTAGGCGTTTTAAGTGCGGCTTTGCCATACAACCAATAAAAGTATCGCTGAGGAATCTTCCAGTGGCTTCATTGCCCAGCACTGAGCTTCAAGGGTTCCTCGAGTCGCCCTGAAGTGGCTTGTAAATATTCATCGATGAAATATCGTGGCAATATATTTTTGAAAAACCCTTCGTTTCGGCGATGATCGCGCTTCATATAAGTTGCAACCGCTGCAAGGATAGGACTGTCATTATCGTCTTCTGAGTTTAAAAGACCCTCTTCTTACATAGACAACTCTACAGTTTCATTTAAAACATCTTTGTTAACATTTGGAAGTTTAGCGGGAAAGTAAGGAGCCTGGGAATGAATGGAACGTTTGTCAAATGGAACGCGTTCTTCACCGAATTTCCGGAATTTTTTGGTAAATGGAAAACGCCCTAAGTCACAAAATGACTATTGAAAAAGCTCTTTTTTGTTCAGGCAAAGTTTAAACACTCACCGACTGATTTCAGTGAATAGATTTACAGAACAAAAACGGTTGACTGTTGGTAGTTCGTTTCGTACATTATCTCAAGATTTTTGCCTGGGCTGATTGTTTTAAAGTATTACCGAAAACGCTGTGAAAGAAAGATAACCACACTGAGAGAAATGGAAAGAGTTTGTCGCACTTCCTATGCTGTAATTCTACCTTTCTAGCAAAACATGTATCAAAATAAACACAGGGGAATGTAATTTTGTCACATTGTAGTGATCTTGTTTTAGTTTGTTGTAAGTTGTATATTTGAAATGCTTCTTTTGACTCATTACTTAGCGACGTGTGAGGACTTTAATTGCGTCGACTACTCCACCTGTGTGGTCATTGACAGACGACCTACCTGCCAGTGTCCAAGGCAGAGTAACTGTACCTCCAAGAGAGACCCCGTATGTGGCAGTGATGGAATGGTATACCTAAATGAATGCTACATGAGGGTGTCTTCGTGCGAGGCAGGACTGTTGGTCACAGTAAAAAACAAAGGCGTCTGTGGTATGTTAAATCCATTGTCGTAACAATTTTGCTTCGATTAAATTGCGTAATGTATACTGTTATACAGCATTTATTGTCGGAGCACTTTGCTTAGACTGTTTTTAGGCTGTGCCATTACGGATTATTAATAGTAAGAATCACAAATGACGCAAGCAAGTTGTTGTAACTTGAAGGACAAAGTCTGTAATGGTTGCAAAAAGCGCGGGAAAATCCATGAGTAGAAAAAACTCGTATACGATTGCATACTTCCTCAAGCTGCTTCAAGGGGCTATGTCACGAGGTTTTGGCATGAATTTAACAAGCCACAGGAGATGTTTATACCGATGGAAACTCAAAATAATGCTCCAGTTTTGTTCACAACTACTCTACTAGTACAGTCAAATAAAAAAATAAGACTCCTTGCCTACGGATGGCCAGGATGGAAACGGATTGCAATTTGAAAAAAAAAGTGGGCCGCTGTTTTTCAAGTTTCAGCTATTCTGGCCAGTGAGAACCATTATAAGCCGATTATGCGTTGGTCTTAAAATACAACTTTTTGTCTTTCTGTTGGCGATCTAAGACCAATTTGTGTTTTAAAAAAATTCTTACTCTTAAATTAACCCGATTTTTGCCCCAAAGAGCGTAAAATAACCGTGACATAGCCCCTTTAATTGTTACCGAGTGTGGAAAACGTTCCATGACAATCAACCATGACACCAATTGCAAACTTATTGAACTTAAACCAAAATGGGCATCATTTATCTAATGGTGGTTCCTATACTTAATGGTCTTTTCTTTCTTCGATTTTATTTCTTACTGTTGTTATCCTTGCTAACACACAACGTCTCTTTTCTCTTCTATTTCTATGAATATGATGGATGTCAATATCATTTGGAACAGCTCAAGGTAAGGTCTTTCAGTAACCCTTTTACATTTCACTTTTTTTTAAAGAAGAGGAATGACTCAGAAGCGTTAAAGTCTTTCTCCTTCGGAGAGGCCGATCGATACCCGAGGAGTTCCGAAGACGTCCGAAAGTGAGACAAGAATTTATAACCTAGCGTCTTGAAAGGGTGTTTAAAATTTGTCAGCGATCTGTTTTCCTGACAAAACGTCTTAGTTACCGGTATTCATTAGTTATAAGTAAAATCATTCGTCCCTGAAGTTGCGTGTAGTCAGCTTAGTGAGTACAGCACAATATAGAAGCGGGAGTTCGGAGGTTTGAAGCTGCAAGCTGGTGAAGTAATGTGAAGCAATTGAGAAAGGGAAGCAACGGACACCTTTTGCTGTGCCAGGGGTGGGGATCTCATCTCAATGCAGTTCAGGGAGGTAGCTAGTGAGCGTGGAGCCTCTCTATGCAGTATACAGCGATACTAACACGTATTTGTGTGTGTGTGTGAAATTCCATAGTGCAAGCATTAAAATGAAGTATTTTGAGTAACGCTTTCAATTGTTACTCTGTCGAGATATACTTCATAGTTTAGCTTTCATCTGGACATACAACATAAAACTGTTCAAAAGCAGCGGTATGGCTGATTATTGCGGACAAGGTGTGTTTTTAAGGGAAAATCTAACCATTGATACTAAGTTGATTTCAAATAATACTAGTTGAGAAGTACTTGTCCATGAGGAAATCGCCAGTTTCCCCATCTATCGTTATCTCTATTGTCCATGAAAGTAGAGTCATTTTTTCCTCGATTCAATTCTTTGTTCTTCCTCTCACAGAAGATCCTTGTTCCAACAAGGAATGCCCTTTCTACTCTGAATGCACTTTAGACGAGAACTTTGAAGCTCAGTGTACGTGCGTGAAGCGCTGTCATCTTCTCTTTGACCCAGTATGCGCCAGCGATGGTGAAATGTACCTCAACGAATGCGTGTTTAGGATTAAAGCATGCGCATTCAATGGAAGTCTTGCTCTCTTACATCAGGGCCAATGTAGTGAGTGCTTATCATGTCGTAAGCTTCTAACTTTGTCTTTTAAGTGTCCTTCTCTCTCATGTCTCGCAGGTCTTCTGTCATAAAATTGCTTGACCTTTTTCTACCTCAAAGCATTTCCTCTCCTCTTTATCAGCTCCATGCTCTACAGTAACTTGTCAGCGTTACGCTGAGTGTGTGTCCAGTAACGACACAACTGCAGTGTGTGTCTGTCCGAGTGACTGTCCGTCCAAGCGCAGCACTGTTTGTGGCAGTGATGGAATCAGTTATGACAGTGAATGCCACCTGAGAGGTGATTCATGTAAGCGGAAAGCAAACGTGTCTGTTCGCCACGTGGGTGAATGCAGTAAGTTTTCGGTCCTCAACTCCTCCTATTCTGTATCTTGATCTGTTTAAGCGGACATCTTGTGTCCAGAGATTACTTCTGTCACACTAAAGAAACCTTAGGTCAGTTTTATTCACAGTTTCATGCATCGGGGGGGTTTATTATTTTTTATTATTTTTTTTTTATTTAAACATTTTTTCTTCGACATTTGCTCTAATAGCACATAGTGCTCATCAAGAGAGCTTATGCCGTTACATTATTATTATTATTATTATTATTATTATTATTGTTATTATTATTATTATCAAAGATCACGGTCAAAGTTTAGACACAACAACGACAACAACAACAAAAACAAAAACAGAAACTAAAACAATAAAATAAAAATAAAATAAATGAATAAATAAATAGATTCTTACTATACTTGCATATAGTTCCACGGACACCCCTCAGTTTATTTGACCCTTTTCTTGTGATAAAGGTCGTCATTTTTTGATAATTTATAATTCTTGATCGTTATCGTCATCCTCGTCAACATTATTCTCATCAACATATTAATCATCCTCGTCAACGTTTTCTTAATCGTGGCCATCGTCACAATCGCTATCAATATCATTGTCCTTATCGTTACAAATATTGTTAAAGAGGTCATCACCGTCAACATCGTCATCCTTATTATGATTATTCCTGTCATAATTAACACCATCATCGTCATCATCATCATCATCTTGTCATCATCATCAGCATCATCATCGTCATCAGCAGCAGCATCGTCATCATCATCATTGTTATTGTCATCATCGTCATCAGCAGCAGCAGCATCGTCATCATCATCATCATCATCATCATCATCATCATCATCATCATATCATCTTCATCATAATCGTCATCATCATCATCATCATGTCATCACCAGCATTATCATCATTATTCATGTTCCTCATCAACATTATGTACCTAACTTTTTGTTGCTTCTTCTTTGCTTGGTTATTTTCTCGGTGTCATCAAAGATCCTTGCCACTCTAAGAAATGTCCCCCCTACGCTCACTGTGTGTCTCAGTTCAGGACTCACGCACGGTGTGTGTGTCCAACCAAGTGCCCACTTGTGTATGACCCAACGTGTGGCACAGATCGCAAGAGCTACTTCAACTTGTGTGCTCTACAACTGACAGCTTGTCAATCAAACGTGATGATCAGAGCTGCTTACAGGGGAACGTGTGGTATGATGTTGTTATCTGTGATTACAGTTTAAGCTGATAGTTATCTGTTTCCTGGCTACCGCTTGACAGAGGTTGATCCTTGGCACTTTTCAAGAAGATGAATCGTCGACTGAAAACCATCGTTACGAACTCGGTTATAATAAACAAACTGGGTAGTTAATCGCTAACGTTCAAAGTATTTGCTTGGACGTTTTCGTGTTTGTGAAGTGTTGTCATAACAAATCCTCATTGATCCCATAAATGTTTGTTTACCGCAAAACAATAATCAGCTTTGTGCTGTTGGCATAGTTGTTCTTTTTGTAACTTTTTAATGAAACTCCTTTAACCTAACATTTCCTTTAAAACTACCTTTCTTGTTACTAACATTCTCATTTCTTTCTTATTTATTAATCACCTTCTTTGTTTCTTGCTTTCTTTCTTAATCGTTATGCTGTATCATTATCTCGCAACTGCTTGATGAAGACAGACAGTCCCACAACTCCTTGCGCTCGCATGAGTTGTCCTTCAAACTCCAGGTGCATTGTTACAGCAAACGGTGCAGCCGAGTGCGCATGCACCCAAACGTCTTGTCCGCAAAACAGCAGCTTTGTCTGTGGTAGCAACGGGAAGACGTACAAGAACACATGCGAAATGGAGCACGAATCTTGTGAGAGAAACGAAACTATTACAGTAGCTCATAATGGGCACTGCAACAGTAAGTAATGCATTGCTTAACCTTACGCTTTTATTAAACGTTGGTTACTCCAAACTAACTTCTCCTCGCTAAGATTATTAAACTTTCAAATCTGTAAGCGGCACATATATCTTGACACAGTTCACTGAGATAAAAACTATCGGGAATTCTTCTATCTTTTAACAACCTCTCGTAAGCTAATTCATTAGTCTTCAGCACGTACTATACTTTACCACTGCCGTCTCTTGTCTCATACCAAAATCCTCTTTAAACCAAGCTCCGCACCTCTTCTGTTTACAATAGTACTCTTCTGTAAGGTTATCCCTTTCTCAGTTTCCTCCCCTCAAATATCCAGTATTCCCTGAAAAACGGCCCTTTGGGCTCTCTAACAAAAACAAGTCGGCATTAACTGGCCCGGAGATAATTCAGGTTCCTTGCGCCCATCCGACAACTATAAATGGCAGCCACGTAAGCCAACTGCTAGTAGGGTTGACTTCGTTAACTTCTAGTGTCTATACAAAATGCTACGTTTTAAAAAGAACTCTGTAAGATTCACTAACACATCTTAAATCTTTGTTTAAGCTCCTTGTTACAAAGGAAAATGTAAATATGGCGGACGGTGCGAACTAATCACAAGCACGACAAGTCGTTGTGTATGCAGTTCGTGTCACTTCAAGTACAACCCTGTTTGCGGCACCGACAAACGGTCTTATCTAAACCACTGTTTTCTCAGACGTCAGGCTTGTCTCACCCTGGCTGCTATTTCTGTGGTGCACCACGGTCGATGTAGTAAGTCAGTAACTGCTGTTACAGAGAAGACTTCAGGTCTCCTTGAGGCATTATTTAACCAATTGGTTTTTGGCCATTCGCCTCGCTTCCCAACTGCTTTGCTCTTAACTGCGTACGACAAGGCCTCGCACTACAATGAGCGGTTTGTTTCTCTTAAACGCGTACGGTAGTCAAGACTAGACCAGTGTTTGTGACTGTTCGATGTCTGAACTCAGATTAGGCCTGCACGAAGGGTGTTGCGTGGTTCTTCGTTGTCTCTGCTAAATATCCTTGTAAAGTTAAATTTCAAGACAGTGGACTTGTATTTCTACTAATGTCGTTGTCAGTCAACTCTGCCAGTTAACTGTTTTGTGGTTTGAATTCATGAGAAATTTTAAATCTGAGTTATTGATTTATGGATTCTCATGCTAGCTGGATCTTTCAAGAATTTTGCTGAGGTAGCTTTTGCTCTTTTTGTCGTGTAAGTGCTTGTTGAGCGTCCCAGTCATGCGCAGCAAACGAGGTCATTTAAAGTCTGAAACATCATCTCTTACTTAGAAAATGTTTCTTGTCTGTCTGTCTGTCTGTCTGTCTGTCTGTCTACATAAAATACATCTTCAAATATCAACTCTGTCTAGCCTGCACTACCACGCGCTGTCCGTTTGGCGGTGAATGTGTGCTCCAGGAGGATGGGACGGAATCGTGCCAGTGCCCACAGAGCTGTCCTCTTTCTTATGAACCCGTATGTGGAAACAACAAGAAAACATACATGAACCGCTGCGTTCTTAATCTGGACACGTGCCGAACCAACGGAACGGTATCCCTTAAACGCGAAGGAAAATGCTGTAAGAATACCGTCAATCATTCTGTCTTTTCTTTCATTTATGCTACCTTCTTATCCACCATCAGATATTTTCATGTTGTAGATCCTCTACATTGAAACCAACATATCGATCTTCTCAAAACTAGAAAATAGTCTTGGCTTTTTTCAGGATCTGTTTTGAACATATAACACGGAATGCAAATGGTGTCATCTAAACGTCAATTTTAGTAATCTTTTGTTCCTATTTTCCTCCAGAGATGTGCGATGTGCGGCAGCATCGCCTTCAACCAGTCTTGTACTATTAATTAACTTTCTCAAATTCAGAGCTTTTGTCATGTTACTTGTAACTGTTGAGAAGCTCGTTAAACATCAACTGACAACATGTCGTTCTACCACCCTCCCCTCCCCCTTTCCAATACTAGCACAATTGTACTCCATGTTTCTACCTTCTTATTCGTCTAAACCTGCTCTCATATCCTCGTCTTTTCTTGACTATCCTCATTGTTTCTCAGTCCCAGGCTGCACGCAAACTACGTGCCGCTTTTATTCGTCCTGCGTGGAGCGGCCGAACGGACAAGCTGTTTGTGTGTGCAACGAAACATGCACTCTGTCTTTGGATCCAATTTGTGGCAGCAACGGAAAAACATACATCAACGAGTGCCTTCTTCGAGCTGATTCCTGCAGACAACGACGGAGCTTTGCCGTGTTACAGCGAGGAGCGTGCAGTGAGTTGGTTGTCTTGGTTACTTTGTCACTGTTTCTGTGTTTTATATGGGTCTCTTAATTATGTCATTTCTTTGGTTTCCTTGGCACGTTTAATTCCTCTTTTGCTTGGATTCTTTTCCCAGAATTGACTTAGCCCGAGTTTCATCAAGCAGTTACTAAGCGATATGACGTGTTTTGTTTTGTCATGACAGCTTTCAAAGAGCTCACGATGTTCTTGATTGGATAATAGGAAGGTCGTGGGAAATTTTCAAAGATGTGCCAAACTATACCACAGTTGTTTGAAATGGTTTTGACCATTTTTTTGTTTTTTGCCTCTATTGGTCTCAAGCAAAAAGAGTTTCTAGGGTGAGGGGTGAGGGGGGGGGGGGGGGGGGGATTGATGGGGACAACAGCAAAACAAAATATCTTTTTCATTCACATCCATTTTCTTTCTTTCTCTCTTTCTTTCTTTCTTTCTTTTCCTTCTTCTCCTTTCTTTTCCCTCAGCTCCCTGTGCTCTTCTCAAGTGCGACTTTTACGCTGAGTGTAAAGCCCAGCTGGACGGCTCTCTTGAGTGTGTCTGTCCAAAGCAGTGTCCACTGTTCTTTGCTCCTGTGTGTGGTAGTGACGGACAGACATATCCTAACCAGTGTACTCTTCAAGTAGAGTCCTGCAGAACTCAGACTCGTATCTTAGTAGCTAAGCGAGGGCTTTGTAGTATGTGAGACTCAAGTCTCACTCACCCGAAAACTATCTTCTCATCGGGAAGAAAACGTCGGCTCGTATCATGGAATGTGGACTTGTTCATCCGGAAACTAGTCTGGCCTGGTCTAACTGGTCGAGCGGGAACTATTTTTCCTGGAAAAGCCACTTGTCGAACTGATACAATTGAAACCCAGTCTAAACATGCAGTCGGCTCAATGAGTTCAAAAGTAGTTGTATAAATAATTCGCTTTCCTCGCTATATAAAATTTTGCGGAAGCTTTTACGATTCCTATTGTTTGTCGCCTTTGGTAGTTACGTTGACAATGGCGCCATGATGACGCCGAAACGTTGGTTTTTATCGCTTGTATTTGCTTGTCTGTGCAATAATGATACATAGACAAACTGACTTTCAATTCATATCAAACAAACTGAAATAAATTTCCAATCGACACCTTGGCTGTTTTCTTGACACTGCTGACTGAAGTGGTCTCCCAGTCTCCTCTCTGCCTTACCGTAGTTACCAGTAGCCACGGTAAGTAAGACTGAGCTGCAATAAGCGTGAGAAGTACTAGATGTAGGCTCTTCATCCAGAACAACACCCCTCCATGAACCTCGGATAATGCAATCGAAATGCCATGGCAAGAAAAAAATGACCTTGCAAAATGGCCTTCATAGTTCGAATAACATGTTGCAAGGGCCAATAATGAAAAGAGTCCAAACTACAGACGTCACGTGACGTGTTTGCAGATCGCTTACCGTGAAAGCTCTATTAAGTCCCCTCTTCTCTTTTAATACCCCCTCTTTAATAAGTCCCCATTTAGGAGTCGGTTTTCGTAATAAGCCCCCCTCCCCCCTTGGGACTCGAGATTTTGTAATTATTCCCTCCTATTCCCTCTTACGAAATACACTTTATGCGGCCCAGTTGGTTTGTTTTAAACAAATATACTTACTGTTTCCTGCTCCGTATTGAATAATAAAGTTTTACGGTATTTGTTTGAGATTTGTACCGAAACTATTTAATACTTAAACGGGGTGTTCAAAGATTTGAAATAAGTCCCCCCCTCTCTATTAAGCCCCCCTCTCCAATAAGCCCACCCGTTAATAAGGCCCGAAATTAAATAAGCCCCCGGGGGCTTAGTAGAGCTTTTACGGTAAGTAACTACTGACTTTAGTCCCACTGCCTAAAAGGGAGAAGAAATTTGACGGGGAAGAATAGTTATTTATCGTGGGACTAGGTTAAACGATATGTAGGTAGTTGTGGCCATACAGGAAAAGTTTACTGAGGCAGATAGATTATAACTATATTGAAGTAATTTAGTAATATTGTCGGGTTAAAAGTCAGTGCAGAGTCACCAGATCCTTGAAGTTATCGTCGATGGGGGAGCAGAGATGGCGCAGTGGTGAGAGCAATGTGGCCCGAGCTCGATCCCCGGACTCGACGTGATATGCAGGTTGAGTTTGTTGTTGGATCCCTTCTCTGCTCCGAGAGGTTTTTCTCCGGCTACTCCAGTTTTTTCCCTCCTCAAAACTCAACACTTCTAAATTCCAATTCGATCCGGAATGCTCGGACATTTACTGGGCGAATCCGAAAACCGTGAACACTTTGATTTGATTTTGACATTTCCCATTGTGCAGCAACCAATTAGAAGCAACGTGAAACCACTAACTAATTACCGTTTCTGTTTGCGGTTTAGTTTTCTCGCGTGTGATTGCCTTTTCATTTGAAACACAATAACATTCCAAAAATATTTCTAGTGTTCACAGTTTTCGGATTTTCACAGTAATACCTGAGCCCCCGGCTCGGGAGATTGGGCAACTACTCCCTACGCTATTGTGTCATGATCGGCTTCTTACGTTCTCTCTGCATGGATTGGTTGTTCAGTACTTATTCTATGTATTTCCTACTTACCTTTGCGTTTCCCTTTCGTCATTTCTATGTAGATGTGTCTGTAGGATTCAGAGGCGATTCTTACGTGAAGTACAAAGCTTTGACTCAAACTGTCAAAACAGCAGACATTCAAATGGACATAAGGCCCATCAGCCGATCCGGAGTGTTGCTTAGCAACAAAGCCTCGGGCAGAAACCGCAACAACGATTACATCTTCATTGTGTTGAAGCGCGGACAGGTCATCTTCAGGTACGATAGCGAATTTGCAACAATTACATTTAATTATACGATGAACTCATTGTCTCAAATCTTGTTGGCCGGTAGCTTAGCTGCAGTTAATTGTGGAAATCGACGCACGTAATAACAACCAATGTTTACTTTGCAGAATATTGCTATTCCTTCAAATTCTTTCAAGCTCTCACGCAATACAAACGAAATCAAAGGAATTTTTCCCAAGGACCTTCTACAGATTTGCTGATTTATCCGTTTAAGGTTGCGTGAATCTTTAAAGAATATTTCAAACAGACGTCTGAAATCGCATAATCTATATACTTTTCGTGCCAGTTAGATTGTCCTGCATATCAGTAGCAGCTCTGATACTTGGATTACCCCTTTATAACTGTAACATGCCCATGCAGCAAGCCAACCATCACAATAATCAACTTTAGTTAGCCTTCTGCACGCGATACGTGCCTTCACCGCTCTCCTTCTATTTCTTTGCAGCTATGACCTTGGCAAAGGCCCTGCCGTTATCAAGAGTTCCCTTAACCAGATCATCAGGATAAATGAATGGAACAGGATTCGCGCCTACAGAAATGGCATCGTGGGATACCTGGAGGTGAACGGCGTCCGCGTGACTGGTTCCTCTCCGTCAGGCCTAAAAAACTTGAACTTGGATACTAACATGTATCTGGGCGGAGGCGTTGAAAGCGAGTCTTCAAGGTGAGGAAATTGTTTTTCTCAATGATCAACCTCTTAACAACTAGGATACCTCTTTGAAATTTTCAGAACTGAAAGAAGTTCAGCAGCAAAACGAAAACGGATGTCGTTTTTTTTTTGGAACCTCTATGAGCAAAGCCTGTAGGCAAATATATGATTTTCATATATTCACTCTCACCAAGCCTGTTCGATATCGTGCTTTTGTTTCTTCAGTGAAATGTTCCAACTTGATGCTTCATTTGTCACAATGAAATACTCGAGGTTCCAAAGAAGAGTCACTAAAATGCTTAGAGGATGCTCATTATACACGTTTTTTTTCCTTTCATTAGCTAACTCCAACATTTTGAAAACCTTGATTTATTTGATATCTAGGTATATCAAACTTCTCACAGTAAGAGTTGGATTCTTTGGATCAATCGCGAACCTTACCATCAACGGTGAACCCTATGGCCTTCTGTATCCCGGTCAATTAATTGACCACCCTCTAGAGCAGTTTAACGCGGTGATGAACAGCAGCTACGACCTGTGTATGATGAACCCGTGTTACCATGGAGGCGCCTGCTTTGTGATTGAAAGCGAGGTTCAGTGCGACTGCCCACAAGGATTTCTGGGTAATCGCTGTGAAATAAGGGGTACGTGAGTGCAGTTGTTTTTATTACCGGTTGACAAACGTTAGGAATCAGACGAACTCGACGACATTGTCCTTTTATCCCTAGGCATAGGCCGGGATAACAAATTCTTTAGAAAAAAAAATGTTAGGTTAGTCAGGTTATTTTGAATGTGAACAAAAGCATAATTTAAAGGCAGCCATTTTTGTATTCGGTCTATTTCCTCGGAATATTGCCCCTTCAGAATAATCAATCGATCAATCAAGCCGTCCATCAAACGAACCATCCATGCGTCAATCAATCAATCAATCAATCAATCATGGTAAGATCATGCTGGCTGTGTGCTCCACCTCTGCTTCAGTGCGGATGATTGTGTCATTGGGCGCTGTGATGTTAAGCCGCTAGTCTCGTCTCCTTCATCTACACATGTAAAACTGGAAGGGGATGTAGTTCCCGGTGCTATGGTGTGTCCCCACACAGTTGGACAACATAAGCCGACTGTCTGCCCCTTCTTGATAACCTTCTAAATAAATAAAGATTGAAGAAGAAAGATTAACTTGAAATGCTGCATTAAACCAATATCCCCGATTGGTGTTGTTATGCGTTCTCATTGCTTTTGTAAACGAGATTGTGTCGGTATTGAGAGGAAAAAATAAACGTCAGCCCTTATTTTTTTTAACCTTTCTTTCAGCGAACGTGCCGTATTTCCAAGGAGGCGGCAGTATTGGCGACTCGTATATTCAGTTACCGTCATTGGTTCTGAGAAAAGACGAATTTAGCGCCATTTTTGAAATCCGCGCTGAGCAGGCCACTGGGCTCATAATGTATTCTGCGTCAAATGTGGACTTCATCTCTCTCGCCTTGAGGGCGGGAAAGCTGGAATTTAGGTAGGGAACCATGGCCTCGGCATTGATCCTATGTTCTCTATTTTGTGAGACCAGTCGTGCCCTTTACCTGCCTGTAAGCGGTAAGCGGGCGTGTTTTGGCCTTCTTTACCTCCATCATCTAAAGTACCCGCTTGTCCTGGTTGGAATGGCTACAGGGTGCTATAAAGCTTGACAGAAAAGCTTGGTCGATTTTAGGAGGAAAGGGTGGAGGCTGGCATTCAAGATACGTGATAAAGCTATTTAGAGTGTCTGTGCCTTTCTTTTGCGCCAAGCGAGAGCCTGACATTGTTCCTGTTTTTATATTTGTTTAACTTAGGTTCAACCTTGGCAGAGGCAAAGTTGTGATTTCCACGGGCGCCTTCACGCTAGGCCTCAATCGGTGGTATCGCGTAGAGATTATCCGCGTGGGTTTACAAGGAATCCTAATAGTCGACTATGATCGAAAGGTATTTTACGGTACTGCCCCCGGTGGTTGGACTAATCTGGATTTACAAAAAGCAAAAGTGTATCTTGGTGGGGCAGTAACCAGCCTCAGCGGTCAAATGTGAGTACTGATCTTTCAGGTCGTTATTTTTGCGGTAGTTAGAATTAGCAAAACTCGAGCAAAATTAACCCGTTCAACCTTTGCGAGTGAATAAACTAACAAAATTGCAGAATGGCTGGGGGGGGGGGGGGGGGTGGAGGGGAGGTGGGGCTTATTCTTGGAGGAGCTCATTATTGGAGGACATCTTACGTTTGAAAAGTAGTAGGCCTCCCTCGGTCAGAGTCGACCATGGAAACTGTGCCCTATCACTGTCAGTTCATAGTGCTTCGCTCTAAACAATGCCTCCTGTGGCTTGAAAGTGGTGGATATTTACCTCCATTTCGGTGAATTATTGTTAAATATCGTACTGTGCTAAGCCATTAAATGAAACTCAAGCCTATGAGACTATTACAAGACGAAACAAACAAGCCATGCTGCCATGAAATGAATAACGTTGATAAATTAGCAACAAACGCAAAACCTGCTCTACAACCACTGAGAGTACGTGGGGAGTGGTTTATCACCACTCAACATCTTTCTTGTGTCATGGACGCGGCTAAGAACCCACGCGCGTAATCATAGTACACGCGCACAGCCAATAACTCCGTTTGGAAAAGACTGGGATCGAGACTGCCGCGTGAAGTCTTGTGGGATTGTTCGAGGGGCGGTTGTTTCTTCGCAATAGGGGAATCTTTGTTTACAATATTTACCTCATTAGCATGAGCAATTCAGTTTCTGATGGAGCTACAAATAAATCAGTTCTGAATATTGAAAGGCCATAGTATGAATGACTCAGCCAATGAATATGAGCTTCATGTATTGAATACTTTTTATGCAACGCGGGTTTAAAAACACAAAATTTTGCAAAGAATGTATGAGCTCATTAGTGCTTTTGCCGCCCAGAAATTTTGCAGTTTTGGAAGATAATATCTCATTGGATACTACACCTAAAGAGCTCAAAATTTCACAAACGTATTTAATTTCGCTAGCTCTTTACCTGCCTGAAGTCAAATCACATCTAACATGTTTCCTTCTGTAAGCAAAGCCGTATGCAAATGAGCAAAAATGTAAACAATGGCGTAAGCAAAGATCCCCCTATACACGTCCTTCCCCCAAAACAATCCCACAATCGCTAGCGCGGCCGCTCAGTCCCGGTCTTGTCCAAAGTCAGTAATTGGAATCTGTTTGTTTAATATGAATGAAAACCTATGGGAAAACGAGAGGTCAGAGGGTATATGAGAAGTGTAAAAGCTTTCTTTGACCCTTGGAGTCGACTTGGAGTTTAATCCTCAATGTATATTTTAGTTTCCAAAGAACAGAAGTGTCGGTGGGCTTCAAAGGATGCATCCGGGAACTGAAATCCGAAAACGAGGACTTCCGAGAGATGCCAGTGGATTTAAAAATCTCGGATAGCCCGCCAGCCGGCAGAGTGTTTAACAGAATGAAGAAATGCGGATGCAAAGATTTGGAATGCCAAAATGAAGGAACCTGCGAGGAAAGAGGCTCAGACTTCCGTTGCGAGTGTAAAATTGGTTACACTGGTCCTCAATGCAAAATATCAGGTAAATCTCCCTTCAGTTACGCAAGTGTTTGGCTTCTGGGAAATACTTCGAAAGAACAAAGATCATAAGAAGTGGGGGTGAGTTAGTTGATGGAAGTTTCCAATGGATGTTGGAATTGGACGACTGCGTACGATTTGTTGAGTGTTTAACTAAAGGTTTGGTTTGAAACCAAAATTAATGCTAGCCAACCCAGTATCTGTTGATGCTGATGTGAAATTAAGTGTCCGTTTATTTATTTATCTTTTTGTTTGTTTGTTTTCATTATTTAGCCCACAAAGCGGGGGGGTTTTTAAGGGACAGCAATCTGTGGGGTTAAGTTCCCAGATATGATCTGCGAGCAGAGGGGATAGTTGGATTGTTACTGTCAAGTTCCCTGGAATACGAGTATCACTAAAATTTTGAGCAGTTTGCCAGTGCTATCTGTAACCTTCTACTCATGCTGACTTCTCATTGAACCGGCTCACTTTTTCCAGGTTGCGGTAAAAATGTCCGCTTTGACTTAGGGTTTGCTATTGATGGCTCCAATTCCATAGACGACAACGAGTACAGGCTTACCAAGGACTTTGTGAAAGACATCATCAGAATCTTCAGTGTCTCAGAACAGGGAACCCATGTCGGGCTCTTAGAGTATGCAAGCGAAGCCTCAACGAAAAGGTACTTTGATGACTACGACGGCGTTGTCAACGCAAACGAACTTCTGCAGGCTGTGGAGAATTTAAAGCAGGCGAAGGGCGGATCTACAAACATCGGCAGAGGCTTACAGAAGACGCTAGATATGTTCTCCGTTGACAACGGAATGAGAGAGGAGGTAACATTTACAGTATAGCATCAACTGTTTTTGCTCTTTATAATAGTATTCTCCTAGTTGAAGTCAACGAATAATAAATTTGACTCAAGTCCTCTTCATGTGAACATCTTGCTATTTATTACACCCATTTTGAAATCATTGGTGATCCTTGCAATCTGATTTGCTCCGGCTCAACAGTGCAATTTCTTCACAAATCGCACTATTTTTTTGCTCTGAATCGCACCCTTTTGTAACCCATCAAAATTTTAAAAACCGGGTTTCCTTGTTAATATTGACAAAAACTGTGATTTGAAAGTGGGTGTTTTAGAGTGGTAATTGAAATTCGTGTCGTGCAGTTTTGGTCTGAAATCATACTTGTGATGAGGTCGCGTTGCGCGCTCGTTCAATTTTGGAACCACGCGTATGGTTTCAGACCAAATTACACTACACTCAGTTCAGTTGCCATTATTTACCGCCATAAAGTTTATCGCAGCTGATCAGAAAGAACATTTCGATTCAAAGGCGGGTCTGAGCAAGCGTTTTAAACTCCCGAAAAAATTCGGGGGCTGAAAAGCTTTCTGCAAGTGTAGTGAACAGTAGCATTTTTGAAGGCTATTACGGTGAAAACTTGGCAGCAACGAGAAACAAATTGGGATAGTTTCGTCGGATACCAAGCAAAACAAAACAGGTTGTAATATGATTTCGGTAGCTTTGAGTAAGGATTTCACTAAATAACGCTAATTCAAACAAACAAAGCAAAGTGAGGTAAATTAGTAGTAAAATAACTTTAAAAAGTCAGGCAAAGTGAGCTGAGCTGAGCTGAGCTGAGCTGAGCTGAAGAGCAATGAGGCGAAAAAAGGGAAGCAAAGTAAAATAGTGCAACATAAGATCGCAAGACAAATTGAGAGGACTACTGACAATAAGCGAGACGCCAATGTTCGGCGGTTTCCGGGGAGACGTCCTCACTTGCGCTCGACCCAGAGTCCCTATATTCTCGGTCGTACAACAAACTTGGTAATACTTTCGCGGTGCTTAGAAGATCGAGGTTCAACCAAATCCATTTGTTTTTTTCGCCTGAACAATTCAAATGACAAATTTGTTTACGAAGGCGCAAAACTACTCGGGGTTAGGTGCACTTCACCTTGACTCCTCAATATTTCCTTTCTTCTGAAGGAGGATGTGCAAAAACTCTTCATTTTCTTCACGGATGGGACAAACACGGATCGCGATGAAGACTTGACTGTGTACACTCGACAGATCAAAAGCAAAGGCATCAAGACCATAGCTGTTGGAGTTGGAAGCGATACAAACGCTACTGAACTGGCAACCATTGCTTCATCTAAGAACGACGTGTTCCGGTTGGATGAGTTCGAAGAGCTTAAATTCGTCATAGAAAACTTGACTCCAGCACAGTGTAAAGGTAACGTATCGTGGAGTTACGTGAAACCATTTTGAGACCCCCAGAAAAATGTAGGATAACGAACGAAACGTCGCGGATTTGAAATAACCACGCTGAACATGCGGAGGAAGGCATCCACTATCCCCAGACCCCTCTCTGTTGTCCGCTGGAACGAGTTCCGCTTATTATAATGATTTTCTTTTCCTATCTTACCTTTTTTCTTCACGAGAAAGTTTGCCTCCCTCTCCATTGTTTCATATTTGAGAGAGCATTTATCGTAGAATTTTATCGTAGAAATTTAGACTACGTATTATCGTAGAAATATAGACTACGTATTATAAGATGTTGCTTTTTCGGGTTACCTAACGTTTCCTCATTCTCTTCTGACTACGCACACGGTGGGGGAGTATACATCCTTATCTTTCCCTGCGATTCTAAGTCAATAGTTTCCAGTTTTCCCGCGCTTGTGTAGCAAGTGCCTAACCCAATTTTCCTGCCCTTTTCCTTTTAACACTTCTGCCACTTTCCGGCTTTGGAAGGCAAAACTCCAACCTACTTTTCCCGTATGGTTTACTTGTTACATGTTTCAGTTTTGGCCTAATATATCAGTTCTTAATCATTGAAAGATCTTATTCAGGCGCAATCAGAGTTTACTTTTTGAAACTTTACCAATATCTAAAAATATTTTTCTTCCTTGTTTCTTTGTAGATGGTGACTGAAACGTTGCAAAATCTTATCCAGGAAGAGTGCGAACTTAGATTGACGTAACAAACTGCTTTTAATTAACTTATATAAAGCAGGTTATCAAGTGTTTATTTAGTAAATATATTTTTGAGCCGAACTTAGGTCCAAAAAGCATTTTTTAACATTTTACCAATGTATATCTTAAGCATTTTAGACTTTTTTAGTTTAAAGCTTTGTACAATGAAATACTGGCGCGGTTTTTCATAATAATTAAAATCAGTGAGGTCGAGAATGTAGGTTTAGTTCATAGTTATGACAGAAATAGGGTTTCAAGGGATTTTTTTGACTGTACCATTATTTGACTACTTTTATTGCTTATCATAAGATTTTGATTTAATAAATACAATGAAAATAAGTCATTTTTATTGTTTTTTTTTATTGTTTTTGTTGGTTTTTTACTTCCTGTTCTGATTCCGGCATAAGATTAGAGAGAATGTTTCCTAGGACTTCTCAGAAACTACTGTTAGTAAGACAGATGGTCAAGGTTCATATTTCTTCGTTTAAAACGTGAAAATATGGTAACTAACACTTTCCTTCAATTTTTCCCGTTTCCACATGTATTCGGTCTTCAATCTTCGTTCTTCGTTCTTCGGTCTTCGGTCTTCGTATTGTTGATGGGGACCGGGCACTAAAACATTGACAAAACGCAAGCATTCCGCTTTCGATTCAGTCAAACTAGAGTGACGACAAAATGTTGGTCTCTGGACGCTGAAAGCACAGTGACAACACTCAGCTAAGAATGGGAGGGAGATTAAATGTAAGTAGTATTTGATAAAGAATTTCTTTCCTTTCGAATATTCGGAAATTACAATGGTTCTGTTCCTGAAAGTGAATTTTACATGGACTGAATGCATGCATCAATTACAGCACACTTCACTCGATTGATTCCAATTGATACCGATGTTACACGTTGTTTTAAGATCTAGCGCCGAAGTTGTTATCAAAGTAATCTACCGAGTCGAGGAAAGACTGAAGACTGTGAAAAGATAGTAGAAACTGTACTTTAAGGCCTGTTTCAAACGTCGTGCTACTGCCGTGTTGAACTCAATTACTCGAATTAAATTCGACTTAAACACGACGTTTGAAACCAAGTCGTGCTACTGCCGTGTAGCACGGCTTGCCGTGCTACACGGCAGTAGCACGACTTGGTTTCAAACGTCGTGCTACTGCCGTGTCGAACTCAATTCATAAATTAACATTTTGGATTTGCTTTGTGTAACGGCTGGTAAGCGTTTTAATTACGGCACCCGACGTTTCTGGGTACGAGATTGGGCAACAACTTTTTATTCAACGGAATTAAATTCGACGTCTGAAACCAAGTCGTGCTGGAGTCGTGCGACAGTCGAGCCAGCTAAGCACGACAGTAGCACGACGTTTGAAACGGGCCTAATTTTCCCTGATTGTCAGTCTCGTCAGCTTACATTGGCTCAACATATTTTGAATCCGTCTGCCATCGCTTTAATTCAAAGCATGGCTCCCTGATGTATTAAAGTGATGCTCACTGCTCTAATAACAATGTCTTGATACTTTTTCAAATGTTTTGGTAAGTATTTCTCACATAAGCTCTTCTTGTATCAGTTTCTCTATTATTTATAAACTACTTTACTCTGAAAACAAGTCACGGTATATGAACACGAGATTATTCTTGATTTTTAGACGGACGTTTCAGTAACACATGACTAAGCGGACTGATTAAAAGTTGGTGTGACTTTTCAAAATGTGGGTGGAACGTTCAACTTTCAAACCTAGTTATTGCTTTGGTTTAAAAATCAGTGAAAATATGAGAGTTTTCAGTCTAACGTCGCATTTGCATTTAAAACCTATGCTCTGCCAGCGGAGTAATAAACACATCAAGCCCTGAGGCTCGTTTGTACTTTTAGGTCTGAGGAAAGGAGTTTATTTTAAAATCATTACCAAACCGGCAAGGCTTAAGTTGGTTTTCCCAACTGTCTTTCTTTTTTTTCCGCTTAACTTCCAACTGAGTGCCGAAAAAAATGGGTTCAGCGAAACCGCGCGCATGTAAATGAGTAAATATAATATAAATATAAGTTCTAAATTATAAATTATATATATATATATATATATATATATATATATATATATATATATATATATATATATATATATATATCTGCGTGAATTTGCAAGAACGTACCCGCAGAAATTTGGAGCCGGTTGACCGAAATGGGTCCAAAACTGGCGTTTTTTGCAGCGGACGGGCCCCGCAATCACTCCACAGCAATGAGAAGGAGGGAATGAGAGAGTGAGAGAGGAGGAGGGGCGGAGGAGAAGAGAAAAAAGCACTAATCACTCATTTAGTCTTTATAATGGCTACTTTGGAGATAGTTTTGGAACGAGAAAAAACCGCACCAAGAAGCGCCTCTTTCGCGCAGGTACGTTTTAACAAATCCAGACAGATAATTCACTGAAATAGCTCCAGAGAGCTGCAGAAGGCCCAAGAAGCCGTTTTTCGCTGCAACATGACTCATTGGACGACGTTGGCACAATAGCCTGGGAATATCTACGTGAATTTGCGAGAACGTACCCGCAGAAATTTGGAGCCGGTTGACCGAAATGGGTCCAAAACTGGCGTTTTTTTGCAGCGGACGGGCCCCGCAATCACTCCACAGCAATGAGAAGGAGGGAATGAGAGAGTGAGAGAGGAGGAGGGGCGAGGGAGAAGAGAAAAAAGCACTAATCACTCATTTAGTCTTTATAATGGCTACTTTGGAGATAGTTTTTGAACGAGAAAAAACCGCACCAAGAAGCGCCTCTTTCGCGCAGGTACGTTTTAACAAATCCATATATATATATATATATATATATATATAAAACATCAATTCCTGTGCACTGATTTAGACCAATTTGTCAGGGGCACCCAACGATAAGTTTCGCTAGATATTCGTTCGGTTGAGGGTAATTCGCCTTGTGCTTTCTACGTCGATTAAAGAGTGCTCTCGAATTTTCGTAGCTAAAACGTGCCCTAAAAGATTGGCAATTGGGAAATCATAGCCCTTGAAGTTTTCGAAAAGGTCATAATTGCTGTTTTTGTCAGTCAAAAACGTCAACAAGCATAGTTCCTTCGAAAGTTCGTGGAGAGTTCATTTCAGCTTGTTTTTTCTCAAAGGCTGGGGAATCCGAACAGATGAAGTTCTTCTTGTTTATGAAAACGTGGCTTTAAACAGACTTCAAACACCATAAGGTACTTAAAAATGCCTTTCTACGGCTTTTGGTTGATTTGGCTCGTTGGGTGCCCCTGATTTGTTGCGCTATTTGAATTCCAAAACAGAATTCCTTCGGTCGAGTGAAAATTTAGATTTGATTTTTTTTCCTCTTTTGTCAGGCATTTTCACAATAATCAAACACACGAAGAAGCAAATGGCTTCAGTCTCAATCATATTTTAGATTTGCATAGCAGCTTTGATAGGCCTTAAGATTCCCAAATAGCTGTAATGCTTAAGGCAGCTTCCCGCCCCCACGCAGTGCGTCTTCGTATTCATTCCAAAGACTTGCAAACACATGTTGCCTAATATTGAACAATCTACCTTTTAGATTTACTATTTCTAAAAGACGAATAAGTTGAAGAATGGCGGCAGGAGGTTGGGTTGCTGACCTTGATAAGAAAGAACACAAAAACTGGGTAATGGTGGGATGTGCGCTCAACATAACCAAAAATGGAATTACACCAAAAATACAAACAGAGATGGAAGCTTGGTACCAGTCCCTCATTTCCAGTCCACCTCTCAACTCTCTGACACCGTGCGCCTGCTTATCTCGAGGTCCCAAGTGTCCTACTTGTGTCACTTGGGAATCAGAGCTTACGCGTCTTCACACGTCAAGGCGACCAAAGATTTGGTGGGGAAATAGTGACAGAAAACAATGGGGCTCTCCAACTGGGGCTTGGGAGATAGCTAAAGTGTTTATGCCAACTCTTGGAAGTCGAAAAAAAGACGTTGTCGCCGCCAAAACAACTGACATCGGTGGCCTGTTGAATTTAGTGGAGTGGTGCCCGTTCATCAAACCTCCTTTCAGCGGAAAGGTTTTAAGTTTAGCGCGAGACCAGTGCCGGAACCACTGGGCGCATGCTCCAAACCAAGAACTCAAAGATGCCGATGTCCCAGCCATATTTGGTCATCTAAATAGTCTTCTCAGTGAACCAGTGTTTACCGCCGACAAGGCGGCCCAAAACGCGTGCAAAGGCTTGCAAGACCTGTTTCGTCAGGGTCTAGTAAACATCAGGGATTCCGAGGTCGAAGGTCTTCATTTGCTGCGACAGTCGCTAGTTGCTGACTTGGCGAAGTGCCGAGATGACTTAACTGATGTTCGGGATAAAAGTGATCAGCAAAACGCGGAAATACAGAAGATTGACAAGACTATCAACAAGAATTCATCTGAATTGAAGACACAAGGTGAAGCGATTGCCAAGTTGAAAGAGGTGGATGCAGCTACAAACAGAGAGATGACTGAAGTGAAAGAACAAAGCCAAGTAAACAGAGAGCGGATTGAAGAGCTACAGACGAAGGTAACGGAAGCAAAAGAAAGCCTGTCTAATGACATATCCACAATACTTCGTGCTGTTGATGATTTCAATACGAAACTGAACGAAAGACATGATTTGATAGGCCCCTTTCAGGTTATCCGTGAAGACGTGGACGATGTAAGAAATGGTATACAAAAAATTATTGAAGAACTTACTACGACAAAATCCCAGTTGGCCAACTTGGACACAAACTTCGCAAGCGTGAAAAGTGAAGTAAAAGAAGTCAAAGTTGCTGTAGCTTACACCAACGACGCCATTTTCGGTTTAGAAAGGGATGTCATAGACGTCAAGGAAGGCGTGGAAGAATTGAAAAGAAAAACCTCGGAAAAGAACGGCAATGACGGCCACCTGCTGTGCACAGCACCGTGCAGACTGTCAGCATTTACTGGCCGCAAGTCTGCTCTGGAATGGTTAGAAAGGAATCTAATCTCGGACGGTCATGAAAAGCAACCAGGAACATTCTGTAACACCAAAGCGATATGTGGCCTTGGAGGTTGTGGCAAGACTCAACAGAACATGCTATTTTGGATATTGTTAACGAAATACAGTCAAATATGGATAAAGGTCTTATCTCCTGTGGCGTTTTCATAGACCTCCAAAAGGCTTTTGATACCGTTGACCATACTATCTTACTTCAAAAACTGGATTTTTATGGATTTAGAGGTATAATAATTAATTGGTTCTCTTCTTATTTGGGAGAAAGGACGCAAGTTACAGCTGTTGACTCTCTAACTTCTGATATATCAAATATTGTGTGTGGAGTTCCCCAGGGTTCCGTATTAGGTCCTCTGTTGTTCCTTTTATATGTTAATGATATCTACTCTTCGTCACTAAAATTTAAATTCTATCTTTTTGCTGACGATACTAACATACTATTTTCCCATAAAAATCTTAAATGCTTAGAGAAAATAATGAATGATGAACTCAGTAAGGTATGTAAATGGTTAATATCTAACAAATTAAGTCTTAATATAAAAAAATCAAATTTCATTATCTTCCGTCCCTATCAGAAGAAACTCGCCTACACACCTAAAATTAATATTTTTGATAACCAAACAAACAAGTTCGTGCCATTAGAATGCAAAGATTACGTTAAGTACTTAGGTGTTCTAATTGACTATAGACTTTCTTGGAACAATCAAATTGATGCGATTCTATTAAAAATCAGTAAAACAATTAGATTATTATCAAAATTGCGGCATTCTGTACCTTCCCGCACACTCATTTCTATATATCACTCTTTAGTTGCACCCTATCTTCGCTATGGCTTGACTGCGTGGGGCCAAGCTAGCAAGTCCCAGTTAAACAAACTTCTCGTTCTTCAAAAACGTGCCCTTAGATTCATATACTTCGCTAACTTTCGAGATCATGCAATTCCGTTGTTTCTCGATGCAAATATTTTACCACTTAATTTTCTTTATTATCAACTGCTTTCAGAAACGATGCATGATGTAAGTAATCATCTTGTACCCTCTAATATTCAAGACTTGTTCCTTCCCACTTCTCGAGTTCATTCATACAATACTAGGTCCTCAACGTCCGATAATTTTCATATAAAAAAATCAAATCTAGAAATTCAAAAATATGCTTTTTCGAGAATTGGCGCGAAATTGTGGAATGAGATACCAACTAATCTTCGTAATCTACCTAAACATCAATTTAAGAAGAAAATTCGATCATTGTTATTTGAAGTTTTAGAGTCCGATGACTCATATTACGACCTAGACGGAATTATATGCAAGGTGAAGAAAAGTACTTCATAACCTTACGCCGTATCGTAACGCTTGTAGATGAAAACGCAATAGTGCCAACGTTGGCAGCGCATTCCTTTGCTTTCATTTGTTACTTAAATCAGCTTCTTGTTCAACTTTTTCTTCTCTCTTTTTTTTTTAAACATTATTCTTTTTTATCTCAACTTTATATTCCTACCGATATAATTTTCTTTTTAAGTAGTCTTTGATTTTTCCTTATTTTCGGGCCCGCCTAGATTAGCTACGCTACCTGCGGGTCTGATAATCTGTAACGTATTCTAAATTTCAATAAAAATCAATCAATCAATCAATCAAGACGTCTCTTGCTGTAGAGTTTGCCTGGAGCTCCATGAACCGCTTCCCTGGAGGCGTATTCTGGATCAACGGGGAAAGTGATGAAAATATCCAAAAATCAGTGGTTGAGATCCTTGTCCTGGAGAACATTCCTGCCTCAACCACTGAATACATCGATGACATCTTGAACCGATTTCTGGCTTGGTTGTGCAAGAAGACAGTACCATGGCTCCTCATAATGGACAACGCGGATGATTTGCAAGGTTCAATGCTTCCAACAGGTGTTAAGAAGGTATGCGGTGGGTCTTGGCAGAGAAATGGCAACGCATTAAAGCAAGGAAACACACTTCTCACCACTAGACAGAATACAAAAGATGCAAGGTCATTCTTAAAGGTCTCAAGTGATGACTGTTTGGAGTTACAGTGCTTCAGTGAAGAGGAAGGTGCACGGTTTCTTGTCAAAAGAATCGGATTAAAAGAAGAATCCCTTGATCCAGAAGCGATTTCTCTGGTCAATGAACTTGGAGCTTTGCCTCTAGCCCTTGAGCAAGCAGCAGCTTTTATATCTGCAAGCCTTATCCCACTGAGTTTCAAAGATTACCTTGAGAAGTACCAAGCTGTAAAGCTACGTCTCTTGAGCCAACAACCCGCCACAGCGCTTAGTGTGGAGGCCCAGCATCGATTGTCAGTTCACACAACTTGGGAGATGAATTTTGAATTTGTAAAAGAACAGTCACCAGCTGCAGCTAGCATGATGTACATTGCAGCCTTTTTACAGTCTGAGAATATTCCTTTTGATGTTATTAATCCTGGTTTCCCTGAATTGGATCAAGAGGACTTGAGAGAATGTGCGCGTTCGAAGGTTGATATCGCGGCCATGCTTGGAGTACTGTCAAGCTACTCTCTGTTTTCAGTAGATCATCGATCCCTAACCTTCGGTGCCCATAAACTCGTCCAAGAAGTGGTCAGAGACAGTTTAACACCATCGGGGAGAAGAGAGGCATTGGGTGCAGCGATTTGAGTTCTTCATTGGGCACTCCGTGAAAACAGTGAGCCTTTTTTCGTAGTTGGAAACCTTTCCCAAATTAAGGAAGAAGAGAGAAACATTCTTATTAATCTCACGTTACATTTTCGTATATTAAAGAATTATATGGAGGATGAAGTTACGTCATCAGTAGAAAATACCCTTTTTAATGACTACACCTTGAAATTGTGTAACCTCGTATGCTTATTACTAAAAGACAACGTATCCTTCTACAGACTCAACTCTGAATTTTCTGACTTTCATTTGAAAGTCGCTCGAATCTTTGGAAATTTTGAGCCAAATTCGATTCTGGAGTTAATGGTTTGCTCGTGTATTGATAAAAGAAATGTGCTAGATTGTGAGAATCAAGAAGCGGCGACGAAACTTGCTCTGGAAACTGTACAGACAATGGCTGAGTTAGAAACTGCTGGTGCCGTCATAGAGAGCGATACCAAATATAAAGTCTTTGAGCACAGAGCTTCGTATTACGCCTTGGAAGGGGAGTGGGAGAAAAATTATAAGGCGTTGCTAGAGCTTGAGCATTTGCCAATAAGTGATCAGAACACTGTGGATCTACAGATCCTTATAGCTAGAGCAGAAAATTTCATTTCCACTGGTAATTTTGAGTGTGTTTTAAGGCGTTATGAGAGGGCTTTTGAGCTTGCAAAAAGAATTTACCCTTCTGATCACCACGAATTACTGCGTGTTCTGCAGTTTATCGCTAATCATTTCCAGTTGGCAGATAAGCTTCAGGAAGCGTGAAAATATGCTAAGGAAATGCTGGAAATTGAAATGAAACAACCACCGGCGTCTGACGTTTACATCAAGGGAGTAACGTATGCTCTCTCCGTATTGCGTTTTTTCGACCCCCACAGTGCTGAAGTCACACTTCTTCGTATTTTGAAAGACAGATGGCCTCGCCTGCACACAGCCTGCAAAAGCCAAATGGTTGACAGTGGAATCGATTCCTACTGTGCAGACATAGTTCATGAAGGAAGTGCTAACTATGCAGCCATGGTTTTAGAGACGATCCTGAATTGTTTCGAAACCATGGTGAACCCCACCTCTCAAGCGAAAACTTTGAAACTTGGCAGAAAGAAGCTAAACTTTTACCGAAGGACTGCAGAAATTTTATACTCTCTTCAAAAGAAATTATTTGGTGATCAGATCCACCCAGAAATGAAAAATGTGTATTTATCTCTTGCATTAGTACATACGTGTCTTGGAAACCAGGAGGAGGGCCACAAATTCATGGAAATGAGTACGCAGTGCATGAAATTACAGCCTGACAAATATTTCACAAGAATGGGTTGCGATGAAAATGTTATTAATGCTAGGGATTACAAAGAACATGGGAACAATTTCTTCAAATCAGGAAATTTTGCGATGGCGCTAAAATACTACAATGAAGCATTGAAACTTTGTCCAAACGAAGCCATATTACTGACCAATAGAGCTGTAACGTATATCAGACTTTCTACAAATGGGCAAAACCAGGCAGGCATGCAATGCAATCTTTTCAAACGTGCTCTGGAGGACTCGGAGAGGGCTATCACTGCAGATCCCTCGCGGGTGAAGGGTTACTATTGGAAGGCAGTTTGTCTTGCTAAACTGCAAGAAAGAGGGCCATCTCTCGCTGCAGCAGCAATCGCCGAACATATGTTTCCGTCACAATGCACCCAAATACCTGCAGTAGTGGAGCAATTTGGAGGCTACAATGTAACCGTTGTAAATGCAGTAGAAGGCCTTCTTTGCGTCCCTGAAACAGCAGAAAGTAATCATGTGATTGTGGTGAAGGAGGGGATATATGAGGTACCTAAACCTGTGAGAGTTCCAAGGAATGCAGTGATAGTTGGTGTTGGTAAAGTGCAAATTATCTGCACCAAAGGTGTTCCCCTGCAGCCAGATGAAACCGTTGAGATCGAGAACATTACACTATCGCCCGCACGGGAGTCCATCACAAAGCTGAAGGAAAGAGCCAAAGAATGCTTCAATCGTGGCCAGTTGGACACTCTACAGTGAAGCACTGACCAAGTGTCCAAATGATGCCCAGCTTTTGACAGCAAGAGCCACAACATACTTGAAATCTGCAAACAAAAAGAGCAAGCTTCCTTCGGAGAGGCGATATTTATCGGAGCTTGCCTTGAAAGATTCCGAAGCTGCGATCGTAGCAGATTCCTCTTGGGTGCTTGGATACTACAATAAGGCAGTGAGCTTAGCAGAACTTGGAAGAAAACATCAAGCTCTGGCTGCTACTGCAGTCTTTAAATACATGACCTGCGGTCGAGACATCCCTGTAGTTACTCACCAATTTGGAGATGTGAGAGTTCAAGCTGTCGAGAATTCAGTTGAGCTGTCCAGTGTCCTACACGGGATCGAGGAACTTAAAGAAACAGATCAAGTTGTTTTACTAAAAGAAGGCGAATACCTTCTGGACAAAAGTGTTGAAGTTGCACAACCAGTTGTTATGGTCGGTATAGGGAAAGTAACAGTATACTGTAACACTGGGCGGAGTCCTTTTTACTTTGCCCAAGAACACCATGTAGAAAATATAGAACTTTGTGGAGGTTCACAGAACTACACCGATTCAAGCAACACACAGGCAGAAGAGATGTCTTTACCTGGACTCTCAGAGGACGAACGCACTAACCTCAGCAGTGAGTGCAAGGTGAACTAACTAGTTGAGGAGCAGAACCCCCAAAAAATTGATCACGTAGCACCCCCACCACGCAAAAGGTTTGTGCTCAGATTATGATAGACTGATACCTCCAGAACATTTCTAGGCCGGTCGTACTGGTAGAATGTGGGGTCAGGGATCTGCTACAGCACGTTTTTTATGGGGGGTGGGGGTGTTACAATAAGTACTGAATTTTGTAAGAGTGCCCTAGCTGAGAAGGAAAATAATCATATCTCCGGAGTTATTAAAGATACTTCCTTGAAATTTGGATATGTGATGTAACACTAGGAGATCATTGTTTTAAAACATTTTTAAGTTGTCGATTCGTTACCATGGTAACAGTTACCAGACAACATAAACAAGTACGCAAAATCTCTTAATAACTGCTCCCTAAATAGAAAATTATAGCTTCGTTACTGAAAAATAATTGGAAATATACGTTTCTTGTACAAGAATAGCAAAGTTCATGCTCGGGTTAACACAACCAAACTCGAAACTGTGTTCTACCATTGTTTTAGAACACTGTAGTTAATATAGGCTGGCTAATTAAGCAGTAGGGCGTAATGTGTCCGGAAAACAAGTTTGATCAACAATATATCCCACAAGATTGCATACAACGCATGAAATTTTCCCTACAAGCAAATCACAATGGGTACTCTTGCCTTACCATAAAAGTTGAATCACGTGACATGTTACGCGATCATATTCAAAATTTAGTTAAATCAGTGATTTGTGAGGAAGTTTTGCTTTAAATGAAACAATTTTAAACTTATAGCCTTAGCATTTGCATATCTACACCATTTTACTGCTTTTGTACAGTTTCTTATAAAGATTTAATATATTTTATTTTCTACACTTGGAATCACGGATCTTCAATTCAAAAATTAAGGTTATAAATCCTTAAAGGGTGAATTTTGGGCTTAAAACGTAGTTGTTGTCCTCAAAATTATTTTTGAAAAAACAACGGACAGTTATTCCAAACGGTAAGAACTGGAAATAGTTAATCTGCATCAAATAAGCTTTTTTACTTAACGTTTCCTCTACCGTTACCAATTCCTCAAATGTGTACTAATTTCAGAAAAATTGCCATGTGTTATGTATTTCGATCAGTAAGAGAACCCGTTGCACTTGCATTAGTCAAGGACCATAAGAAACTCCTGTTTGCAAAATTTAATGTGAGTTCTCTTTCCCTGAGTAATTATATCACGATTAAGCCCTGTCTCTTAAAAGCTGCTCTTCAGGAGTAAAACGTTAAGCTTCGTTATTGAAAAACAGTCGAAGTACGGTTCTTGAACATGTATTGTGAAACAGGTTACTTATTAATTATCCTGCGAAATCTCTCGTACTTTCTCCTGACACTTAGCCAACGAGGCTGTAGACAGAGGCGGCTAAAATATGGATAATTGTCTTACTATTAAAAACGAAGCACCTTTTACTAGGTGTGCTACAGGAAAGATAGAAAGGCGCCATTTATCTCCACCACACAACGAAATTTGTATATCATACGATTGAGGACACACGACGAATATTGAGAGCATGATGTACATAGTTATAAAATGTTGCAATCTGTTGAAAAACAATTTCAGATAGGGCATTATCTTTAAACTCTGTGGTGCTTCGTTATTGAAAAACAGTCGAAGTACGGTTCTTGAACATGTATTGTGAAACAGGTTACTTATCAATTATCCTGCGAAATCTCTCGTACTATCTCCTGACACTTAGCTAACGAGGCTGTAGACAGAGGCGGCTAAAATATGGATAGACATTTTGCTAACTTTTTCCAAAGACTCAAATACGAAGCGATTACATATTATGTGACCAATTTGATTTAATTTAACTTAGCTTAGTCTAAATTATCTTGCTGTTTCCATATTTTATAGTTTTTTCTTCATGTCTTGTAATGGTAATAGTGTAATTGGTACGTCTTTATACTACCTTATTCGATTAGCTTTGCTCATACAGGTAGGACAGGCAGACTGTGTTTCTGTAACCGTTTTTTGGATAATGAATTAGTCTTAAAGAAGATACGAAAAATCGTGACTGTGAACCTGTGATGCCATGAGTCTTAGTAAGAAGTTTTAGAGAAAAAGAAAAATCCAACATAATCAATCCGAGAAGCCGGGTGGCCTTACAGAACGGATGCCATAATTCTTGTGTTTTACGACGTCGTCACCCAGTTTGTACTCAACAAATAGATTCCATGTTGCCGTGGGTCTGTTCAGTAATAGATCACAGATGACATCAAAATGTGGTAAAAACAAAGAAGTGGCACACGAGCCCCAGGCGAGTGTGTCACTGATGTTTTTACCACATTTTGATGTCTTCTGTGATCTATTACTGAACAGACGCACGGCAACATGGAATCTATTTGTTTTATATAATAAAGAAACAAAATGCAAGTGAAAAACTTGTTTATGTCTATGCATCTGTCCTCTAATAGATCATAGCTAAGAACCAATCACAACGCGCGAACTATTCACCTTATTATATAAAATGCAAATAATGCACAATCTGCCCTTCGCTTTTCATTGTTTTGAAGTTCGAAATGTAGACACATATTGCCCCACCACTTCTTCACGCTAAGGGACAAAAAGCAATCCAAGGAAAAACTGATTTCATATCATGTTGGGACCGTATATATTGCTTAAGCATAGCGCCCTACTCATCTCTGTTAACTTCTAAATTTTACAACCAATAATATGGCCGGTAACAGCATGTGAATTATCAAAAACTGTTGCTACATCGTCAGTCTCCCAAACTGTGAATTTTCCTTTTGCCAGCAAAAGAGGAAGGCTTGAATGTCTGCAAAGGCGGCTTCACTTGAACTTTTTCAGGGCCCAGAATAGGGGGGCATTTTGTTAGTTAACAAGAGAAATTAATAATAACTATTGCGTATAATTGTGAAAACAACACCTCAGGTATTATCATGTTCAGTTTCTGAGCTTTACCCTTTAGTGGCATACAATTGCGGCGAAAGGCAGTGACTTGATGGGCCGTTGATCAGTTTGGATTGGTGCTGCAACAGCTCAGTGATGTGACTGAAGACCTCAATCCTGAAATGGCAGGGATTTCTACAGTTACTGCAGGTGAATGCCGAGCCTCATTGTGTCATTGCTATATGCCTTCTGCATAGATTGCGTCCTCTCCCTATCCCCATTCTCAAATCTTTTCTACATGCTTGTTTTGACGACCTGCCTCCGGGTGCTGTGGTCAGTGTTGTCATTGCCTTCCAGGTTGGTGGGTCAATGTTTTCTATTTTCGTCTCACGTGTAGTCATATTTTTATCACGCAAAGCACATCTTTAAATAGGGTTGGCGGAAGAAGCCAGTATACCTTATAGCACATCCTTGGGGATTCGACAATCGTCCTTGTGCATGACATGGGCAAGCCACAACAATCGCCGCTGAATGAACAGGGCAAACATAATTGATATGCTTGCCTGCTTAAGGCCCACCTTGATTGGAACTCTTTCCTGTAATCTGATGCCCAGGATACTCTTGAGTTAATGGAGGTAGAATTAGGATGTCCACGTTTCACGACCGTACGTGTGTTTTAAAAGCCCACAAGCTTGATACACCTTCATCGTGGTGGTCAGCATAATGTCCACAAAACCCTTTTAGCCAGGCACCCTCTTTGCCTTGCCGATTCGTTTCTTGAGCTTGGTGTCAAAGAAAATGTTACTGGTGGATGTGGAACCGATATACCGAACTCCTCTCTATTGTGAAGAATGCAACCTGGCAATACAGTCGTTCGGGTTGACCAATCTTCTGTCGCCTCTGGTGTGGAGATTTACACTATCCTTTGTCAATATGCACGTGTGGGATCAGAGCAGAGAAAATAAGATGCCAAACAATGTAGGAGCGAGTACACGGAGTTCTACACTGCCCTGTTGTATTCCAGTGATGATTAGAAAAGTGTCGTAGAAGTCATTGCCGCGGGAAGACGCACAATTTTCTGGAGCAGTAAGTGACTTGGTATTATGCGGTGAGTGATCATAAATTGTTGAATTAATAGAGAAGTGAATAGATAATAAAGTAGTTGTTACCTCGTGCTTCTTGCCCTTTCTCCTAAATCTCTGAAAGCGGTTGAAATTGATTCAAACAGGATCAAATGTAGTAAAAGAAGACCCAAAATGATGTAGAAATGCAAATGCGAAGTTTCTGTACAATCCTCTTGTTGAACAAGTGTATCACACCAATCGTTTTAACAGATAACATTATCCTTCGCTAAATTAATCTGTTAAAAGGTTAATAGAACTGTGAATTACCAAACGCTAAATAATCAAAAAACAGTTCTTCCAGCGAAAATGTTTATTCATATCAACAATAAATTTTCTTTGAGGAGCAAGACTTTCGACGTTCTTGTGTCGTGAAACAATCACGTCGTTTATCTACATGCGTCGCCTCCGTTCAAAGCGATGACATTATTTGATCGCAAATAATGCGAATACAGATATCATACTATCTCAGCTCATATTACCATTCAAAAACTTCTTAAAAGCTAATCTCAATTTAAAAACAACATTTACAGTCGTCCTGTAGCATTAATTATTTTGGTATTAAATTCATTGACATCTGCGTTTATGAGCGCAAATTAGGTTGGGTGAATGCATAGGCAAAACGGTCTTTTGCCGCTTTAATTGATAAACCTTACGAAACAGCTGGAAGACTCCTTTTATATTACATATGCGCAATAATATATATGCCCAATCGTTATGCACTAATAAGCTATTTTACAAAAAGTCTCACAGGAAATGTAGGATCGCGCGAATTAGGAATGGAATCAGCCTCATACCTACAACTCGGAATTCACAAAGCCTTTTTGCCAGTAAAAACAAATGGGAAAGCTACCACTATATTTCTTTACAGTTGTTCCCTAGGCGAAGTAGGAAGACACTGCGTGAGGAATTGCATACGCAGTCGGACTACATTCCAGAAATAAATCTGCCTATTACAAAAGGTATTCCTGGCATAAGGCAGATTTATCCCTGGAATAGAGTTGTTACGCCTTTCAGGAACCGGCTACTGTTTTGTAACTAGTATATATTGAAAAATATCATTTTGGCTTCAATTTAAATTTGTAGACATTATGCCGACTCGACATCTTAATCAATTCAGTCCACGAAACTGCGCTTATATCCCTCAATGAGAAACTGCTGCATCCACAGGGAAGCATTCGTTCCGCGATTATTGCGATCACAACACAAAACATATTGTCCCAAGTGGTTGAATGCCTGGATCAGGAGCGAGAAATTGTTTATTTGTGCTATCACTGTCCAGGCTAATGGCACAATGAAATTTTTTGAACACCGGAATTTCTCAAGACTCTTGACATTTTGAAGTGTAACAGGTTCCCCTACTCACTTGTGACATCACCTGACACACCAATGTGTCCCGGATTCGATTCCCGGACTCGGTGTCATATGTGGGCTGAGTTTGTTGGTTCTCTACTCTGCTCCGAGAGGTTTTTCTCCGGGTACTCCGGTTTTCCCCTCTCGCCAAAAACCAACATTTGATTTGATTTGAGTTGAGTTGATTTACAGAGGGCCACTAGGGAGAACTGATTGCCATAGTAATAGGTATTACCCTCTTTAAATAAAGGTTATTTATTAACTTTTCCTGAAAATGGCGCATATTTGTAGAATTGGTGATGGTTTCAACGCAAAACGTCAAATAAAAGTGCCTATTTGACTTTTCGTTGTTACTGTTGTTTTTGATATGAGGGAAACATTTACTACCTTATTTGCACCGCGAGAAAAGGTTACAAAGAAAATTAGCGACGCGAAATTTAATGCCTTAAGTCAAAACCCTTTTATACGTGAGTTTACATGATTTTGATGTGTCCAAAGTTGTTGTCTTGTATTTTAGGGTCGCAAATGCCCTTTAACACGACTTTTCGACCAAATCGCGAAATTCAAGTCTCACGAAATATTCCTCTTTCATTTTCGCAAAATTAAGCGACAGCGAAAATTACTATCAATGAAATACTAAGCCTAAGATTAAACCTTTCATCATTGATAATCTTAATTTTAAAATTTGAGAACGATGATTCCAAACTAAAAATGTTAAATATATTGAATACTTGTAGGAAACAGTGATTTCTTTCTCTGTAAATCTCAAATTCGTCACCAAATTGCTCATTTAACAAATTTTTAATTATGGTCACATGACATGTCACGTGATTCAACTTTTATATAAGTATGCAAGTTCTTATCACATTTAAATGTTTATTTTAAATTTTAACTGTTTATATTACATTTTATTGTAATTGGTATGTGAAGACCCATTTTAATTGGATGTACCAATAAAGCTATTATTATTATTATTATTATTATTATTATTATTATTATTACTATTATTATTATATTAAGACAAGAGCACCCATCGTAATTTGCTTCTAGGGAAAATTTCATACAGTTGTAAGCAATTTTGTGGAAGATGTTGTTGATCAAACTTGTTTCCTGGACACATTTCAAACCCAGGCTCATATGCCCTACTGCTTGAGTAGCCAGCTTATGGTAACTACAGTGTTATGAAACAATGAAAGAACACAGTTTCGAGTTTGGTTGTGTTAACCAGAGCATGAACTTTGCTATTCTTGTACAAGAAACGTATATTTCCAATTGTTTTTTAGTAACAAAGCTATAATTTTCTGTTTGAGGAGCAGTTATTAAGAGATTTTGTGTACTTGTTTATATTGCCTGGTAACTGTTACCATGGTAACGAAAACGACACCTTAAAATATTTAAAATAATGATCTCTTGGAGTAATATCACATATCCAAATGTCAAGAGGCTAGCTTTAATAACTCCAGAGATATGATTATTTTCCTTCCAAGCTTGGTCACATTTATAAAATTCTGTACGTATTGTAGCACCCCCACCCCCCATAAAAAAACGTGCTGTAGCAGATTCTACCAGAACGACCGGCCTAGAAATGTTCTATGGGTATCAGTCTATCATAATCTGAACACAAACCTTTTGTGTGGTGGGGGTGCTACGAAAACATTATTTAGGGCCTATTTTGAGATCTGCTCCTCCACTAAACCATGAATGTGATAAAATAGTACTACAGCAGTTTTGATCCTTCCCATGTGCCTCAATAAGGCCCCCCAAAACAACGAGCAGCTAGAAAACATTTTACGGAAAAGGGGAAAGGAGCTCAGGTTTGACGGCATTTCCAAATGTCAGCAAACTTTCTGACGCAAGAAAAATGTCATGCACTCACAAATCTGATGAGTTTGGACATATGCCCTTTAGACATAAGAGTTTGATATATGCATAGACATAGACATAGAATTTGCACATTTAACAAATAAAAAAGCCTTAACCGTGCTTTGTTCTGTTATAAGGCACGCAAAGAAGTGACGAGAGCACGAAAGAAGTAGGAAGAAGCACGAGCCGCAGGCGAGTGCTTTTAACTACTTCTTGAGTGCTCTCGTCACTTCTTTGCGTGCCTTATAACAGAGCAAAGCACGGTTAAGGCTTTTTTATTTGTTTTATAATAAAGAATTTCTTAATTTCCTTACGCATTCGGCTAACATTTTCGGAAAACTTTATTTTCTAAATCCCACGAGTGGCGTCAGCCGTGCATCTGTACTCTCATAAGGCATGCTAAAACAGACCAATCACAATCCTTGTTAGAATGGCTCAATACATCTCATTGGTTAAACACGACCAAAGCTGTCAAAATGTCAAACCATCAAAGTGCAAGTTGTTTTTTTAGTCTAAAAAAAACGCGATCAAAAAGGAAAGCTTTTAGTGAAATTCGGCGGAATTTTGGCTCATGTGTTCGCTAAAAAAGGCGTAATGATCAAGGGCTAGTTTTAAAAGATACTCGGGATGGTGAATTTTCAAGTAAAAAAAGAAAGTGCAAAAGATTTTACTCGTGAAAAGCTTAAAACTTGGATCGGCTTGCATGGCGCCTGGCATAGCGGGATTGTGTGGTTGAAAAACAAAATGATGATTCCACGGCATCTTGCAGCCCACCAAAAAGGGTCACTGAATAGTTTATCATTAATGGGAGGAACAAGTAGCTCAAACTTGGAGGACAAAGTTCTTTCTTTGGACAATCCGTTTGCTATGTTTTCCGATGCGTGTTTTTAAGCGGATGTGTTTTTTTCAAGTGATGGAAACCTCTACAACGACAGGTGAATTAAGCTTAAATAAATTTCAGCTTTGAACATTTGGTTTAATTGTTGTTACTTTTGTTCAGGACTGAAACTCGTATTTATCTCTCGACTGCATGGATGTAAATAGTAATCATCTACACTCGTTTTGGACGCAAATTAAGGTGGCTGGTACTAGTTTTCAGCTTTTTCACGACATAAACTTTGAGAGAAAAGAACACAAAGGCAAACCGAGGCAAGATTAAATTATACATTTAGTTATTAACCAAAAAAAACTATTATTACGTCATCAGCTGTTACCATGGTAACGGTACTTGAGGGTTATTCAGAGCTGCATTTAAACCTCCGGTACTTATAACTTGAAAACTAACTCGGTGACCCCTTATTTTTTTCACGTGATTACTTGTCATTTTAAAAGGAAACTGCAAAATGTTTTTAAAATTTTTTTATCGAGCGGATATTTTATAAGCGCGAGAAAAGGCAATTTATGAGTAGTGTAAAATTTCTCTGATAGTATTTTCTTGAATTTTGTGTGACGTTTCCTCTTTACAAGACAAAAATATTAAAGCAGTAAAAAAAGGGGTCACCGGGCTAGTTTTTTTCGCAAAAACCTTCGTGAGTTGAGCAATTTCCACGCGAGTTTTCGCGCATTTCAAAATCTGGATTCTAAAAGATCGACATTTGCTCATGCGCTTTGCTGACTGCCGCTAGCCATTACGCGTACACGCGCGGGCACCTACCATAGCTCTGTTTGCAGTCCACGCGCCGAGTTGATTTCAGTACGGTGGATTTTAATAGTCCACAGTTGTTGTTTTTTACTGTTTGGCCAGACGTTTCGGCTCACTAAAAAGAATTTCTCCACAACTTGTGGCATGGCTAAGCATATTTATGTTAAATAACACCAAGCGAAAGCGTGGAATTGGCTAAATTGCTCTCAGAACACATGTCAACTGCATCAAATTCTGACACAAGTGCAGATGTGATTCACGACAAACAACAGGAGGTTTGAGGCATAGTAATGATAGACTGTTGAGCTGTATTACCTGTAAGTAAAATTGAAGTGGTATCCCACTCTTGCAGTTTTATAATTACTTTCCGGCTCCTTATCCTCCCGGTTCCCTACACGATCGATCGCAGTAGAGGTGGAAATTTTCTCTTTGGAACTTTAATATGCATTATCAATCTCCGGAAGCAAATTTTCCTATGTAAATTGAATTAACTTAAGTCGATGGAGTACATACGGCCTTAGATAAACGCGAATTTCGTTTTGAGCAGGACAAACGTAGCCTTGCTGGAAGAGAGCTTCGCGCCACCACCTTTGTTTTTGTTTTTCCCGTTCTTCAAATCTCGCGCGTGTAAAGTGTGACGCGCGCGCTAGTGGCCAGACTCTCCATGCGAGTAGAACTGGTACCAGCCACCTTAAGGTGATTCCTTTCAATTGCATGGCGCATCCTTACTGCGCATAATTTATGGCGTCATTAAGCGCGCGCACGAGCGCGCGCACACTAGAAACATTGCGAATTTGCCTTGACATTGAGTTTTTGCAGCTGAAATTTTCCCTTTGTCGTCGTGTTGTAAAGAAACGAGCACGGTGACCCCCCTTTTTTATTGGTGTAATGTACTCGTAATAGGTACACGAAAAACATATTTTAAGGAGAAAAAAGTTTAGTAGTAGAAGTTGGATTATTTATCTATAAATGGGGTGAAACTCTGCGTTTGGAGCCAGGAGGGAGTTTGAGATGATGACGAAGTGGTCCAATTTCCTCACTTTATGTGCAAGATCGGACAATTTGAAATCACAATACTAAAAGAATATTGCCCAGAAAAACAATTTGGCTCTAGTTTTCACTACTATTCATAGTTTTTGCTACAAGATAACAGCTTTCTTCAGTTGTTCATTCTTCGAACATTTCTCGCACAACTCCGTAAAAACACTTAATTAGAACAACGAGTATGTAGGGCGAAAACAAGCACGGTGACCCCATCTTTTTATTGCATTTTTTCAATGTCCTATGCATGACTATCAATTGTGCCAAGTCTGCAAAAATCTTAACAGTACATCCTTTTCAGGGGAATTACTGCTTAAGCTTAGTTGAACTGTTTTTTCGTTTGTTTTGCGAGCGAACGAGTAATTTTACTCCGCTTGGCTGACTGTTTTTCGACGTGCCTCAGCAATGTTAAGAAAATTTTGCCCTTATGTTATTAATACGTAATTGAAATGAGTCCTCGTAAACCACTTGTGTTTTCAGAGGTTGCTGAATATTATGGAGTTTACGAAACGAGGACGGCGACGGCAACGAAAACGTCATTTCCTACTCCCTCACTACGATCGTCCAAAGGAAAAATATTTTCCTTCTCCAGAACGATGACGCACAGAAAAGGACACGAACTATAAGGCAGGCAGAGTGAGAGCACTTGCCCGACGATGCTTTAATGCCATTACACGTAATACAAGCCAAAGTATTTGGTTACAAGAATATGTAAAGCTATAACTGCATAAAGTAGGAAAAAAGAAAAAACAAAGTTACATTTCCTCTACGCCAAAGTTAGGGAACAACCTGGTCAAATTTAATCTACTGTCTAAGGAATCCTTGATGTACATATTCTCAGCTGTTTCTGATTTCCAGCGACCGTGGAGCATGAGTAACCTGTCAAGAACCTGACTTCGCTAGATTGTCAGCTATAAACGTTGCGCCACCGGATCTAAGGCCATGAGTGCTAAAACCGACCGAATTTACTCCCATAGCCAAAAGTGATTCCTTAACTAATTCACTACACCAGTTTTACTACTCTTAACATTAATCTTTAGGTGATCGTCGTGAACTAGAATATCCGAAGCACATCCAATAGCTCGTTGATCCTAAAGAGACCATAAAATCCCAAGACAAAGAGTAAAGCTGTACGTAAATCCCTAAGATTACTGCTGTCGTGGGCAAACTGAACACAAATACGATATATCATGTCGGGGGTAATGGGCTCCTTTTTGTTGACTGGCCTACCGAAAGCTCGTTTGCTGGCCTGAATCAGGCTGTCATTTAGCGCAGTGTCAACCGGATTACTCTGTGCACCATAAGGAATAAGATCATGGACCCACTTTAACGCACAGAACGCAGACAAAACGACAGCATAGGATCTTTTGGTTTCATGAAGATAAGACAAGTATACTGGGACGAGTAAACTAACACAAGGCAGGACTAATTTTACGCCTCTGGACCTAATGTACACGGAGAAATACCGATACTGGGTAACATATTTTTTAACAGAAGAATTGGCTTTAGAAGCTAAAACTTGCTGCACGATTGTACGTCTTCTGTTCCTACACGTCGGTCCCCAAGAGGAGGCTTCTATCAAATCCTAAGGAAAACAAAAGCACTAGGAAATAATGTGAGGTGGTGAAGGAGGGGGGAGGGGGGGGGAGGGGGGGGGGGCGGGGGCGGTAAACAAATCCCTAACCCAGCAAAATACTCATTGCCACCCGGCTCAATTTCGCTGCCATCCGGCTCGAACAAAACTGCCAACCGGCTACAAAAACGTGTAAACTGCCAACCGGCATCAAATACATGAACACTCAGTGCCAACGGCTCAAGAAGCACTGATCTATCGATCCGAGATCTGTAACACTGGGTTCACAGTACAAGAAGCCCTCGCCATGAGTCACTCTCGACAAGGTCAGTTTGGAATGCTACTATCAGCGCTCCGAGAAAATTGAACTTTCACAGCAAGGATTAAGCCGTCCCAGGAGGCTGAACCTAAAAGCGAGCTCGTATTACGACCTTGACGCAACGCTAACCGTCCCTCAAAAAATGAATAATCGACAACGAAGTCCCAAAACTTATGAAGTAACAAAGGCCAGAAAGGCGCGGACGGCCACTAAGGTACCACTAATGCAGGGATGGCGTAGTGGTGAGAGCACTCGCCTTCCACCAATGTGGCCCGGGTTCGATTCCCGGACTCGACGTCATATGTGGGTTGAGTTTGTTGTTGGTTCTCTTCTCTGCTCCGAGAGGTTTTTCTCCGGGTACTCCGGTTTTCCCCTCTCCACAAAAACCAACATTTCCAAATTCCAATTCCATCTGCTTGTAAAGCGCATTTGAACATATACACATGGAAAATGCGCTATATAAGTTCTAAATTATTATTATTATTATTATTAATGCCCCCCTGACATTGCATCGAAACATGAAAATAAAGGCTTTAGACAAGAGTACGACCGGTGGCACAACTAAGCAATTTTTGTGTTGCCAGTCTTGGAAAAACGCGTCAACCCCGGCTGTCCTAGGATTCCAGAATCTAGAAAAATATTTCGAGACCTTCTTGTTGTAGTGGGTGGCAAAGCAATCAAACGTAAATGGCCCCCAAAGCTCGTCCAGTTGCCGAAAGAACCCGGGGGCAAGCTCCCAATCGTCATAATCCACAATCTTGCTGAGGAAATCGGCTTTTTCATTAAGTGATCGTGGAACCCACTGAATGTCTAAATAAATTCCAACCTTGAAACATAGCGAAAAAATATCGGAGGCTAAATTGTGAAGATTGAAATTCAGGCTGCCAACTTGCACAATCCTAGCCGCCCCTTGGGTATCGGTAAACCACTTAACCCTAGAGTTAGGAGGCAACGAACTAAACGAACTAAGAACAAACTGAAGAGCTAACAGCTCGCGGTAAGTAGAGCTCTCCTGGCGTTCTGCTTCGGTAAACATCCTGTTAGCCTGCACATCCTTCCCAGCAATATGGCCTGCGCAAGCTACATTACTCGCATGCGAGTAAATGGATATGAAAGGAAATGCCAAATCTGATACAGCTTTGGAATTAACAGAGCGGAGATTATCCTTCCAAAACTGAAGCTCTACCATGCAATATCTATCAAGAGCAAACACACTGTCCCAGTCTTGGGCAGCCGCTACGGACATCTTGGCAATGCCTGGTCATAATTCGGCTGAGATTCCCTAGAACAGGACTCATAGAGATAATCTTACCCACAATGGAAGCCAGGCCTCTAGCAGAAAGTCCAGGATCTTGAAGGGTGTTGTCAATGTGAAGCAAACCCTTATCTATTCTGGGTTCAGTAATGCTAATTTTTCCCTGAAGCCCGTCCCAAACGATACCAAGCCAAGTGATTAAACGCACAGGGTCCCAAACTGACTTATCTTCGTTCGCTATGAAGCCGACCAAAGCCAGATCTGCTCTAATGATGCTATAGTAAATCTCACTTGACAACTTGGTAGATTCGACGTCGAAACCGTCATCAAGGTAAACAACAGTGTGTTTACCCTGAGATCGCCAGTGTTTAACTAAAGGTCCGAGTAGCTTGGTGAAGATGTAAGGCGCTGAAGATAAACCAAACGGTAAGACAGTAAACATGAAGAAACTAGGTTTACCATCAGAAATGACCCAGCTAAACCCAAGGAAACGTTGGTGGTCGGGAAAAATATCTTAATGGTGATACTCACTTTTAAGGTCAAACTTAGTGAAGAGACTACCTTCAGTACCTTTCTCAAAATAATCTAGCCCAACTCTCCAATCTTCAAACTTGACCTTCTGCTTAAAGATATATTGATTCACATATCTCAAGTCTAAAATTAAGCGTTTTTTCCCGCAAGTCTGCACTGAAACAGAGAGGGGATTAATAACCCTGAGGTAAAACTTGGACACTCTACAAACTCTCCCGGAGGTAACCAACTCTAGAATTGCCGATTGGACAAAGTCGGAGTGTTTCAAAGCAGAGGAGTTATTCTTAAACGCTGCCGTTGGTGGAGTAAGATAGAAGGGTATCTTGTAGCCCTCTCTAATGCATTCCTTGATGAAAGAGGGAGCGTTTATTCTTTCCCAAAACTGGACGTGAGCTTTTAGTCTACCTTTAACGGATAAAGGAGCTAAACCAGGTTCCGATGTATCCGACTCTAATTCATAAGTTGGAGAAAACGTATCGTCTACCTTAATGATGTCCTCAAAAACTCCAGCCGTGTCATCACTCAACTGGTTTACGGGATCAATCTCCGAGAGATGTGCTAACTGTTCCTTTGAATCGTTGGCTTGCGTGCCCGAATCCGTCGAGTAGTCTTCCGCAAGTAAAACTCCAGTGGCCTCTTTTCCCACATCTGAAGCAGATGTCTGTCGCAGAAGGCATTCGACGGCCTGAAAAGGAAAAACAAGTAACGCAGAAGCAGAGCGACCACCAAAAAGTTCAAATAAACTAACCAATAAAATAAAATAAAATAAAATAAAATAAAATAAACCGAGAATGTAAGCTAAAGCCCCGCCGAGTAGTGTCGCACTTGATGAATATATCAAACAATACACTCCTTAATATACTCAACTGGAGTCTCAGGAGACTCCACGCGCTAACACAAAATGTGTTAGCATGAAGGCATGCATGCTCTCGCTAACTTCCGAAGGAAAATACATTTTCCTACTCCCTCACTATGTTCGTCCGAAGGAAAAATATTTTCCTTCTCCAGAACGCTGACGCATAGAAAAAGACACGATCTATAAGGCAGGCAGAGTGCAAGCAAGCTTGACAATCTTTTGGCGATGGCGTAGACTTTTCTTCAATTCTTCCACCTTCTCGCCGGCTTTCTCGACGTCCCGTGCGGCCAGGAGATTGGCGGTATCGTCCAGAGTCCCTTGTAGTTCGGAATTAAAAAGGAACTGGTCTTTTTTGCCTTGGAATTTCAACTTTCCCGCTTCAGCCGTTCTTTCTAACTTCTGAGTTCCGCTGGTTGCTTGGGAGACTAAACCTGATGCAAGGCTTTCGACCTTTTGATCTAGGTAGGATTTAAACCGCTCGAAAACTTCCTCCGTCTCCAAAGTCTTCTGGCTTTGTGGAGATTTTGGGCTCGAGGGCATATCGTTGCAATAAAATAAACCGAGAATGTGACCTAAAGCACCGCCGAGTAGCGTCACACTTGATGAATATATCGAGCAATACACTCCTTAATATACTCAACTGGAGTCTCAGGAGACTCCACGTGCTAACACAAAATGTGTTAGCATGAAGGCATGCATGCTCTCGCTAACTTCCGAAGGAAAATACATTTTCAAAATATAACTTCTCGTTATTGTAGCACTTTCGCGATTATTCCAATTTGTAAAATGTCGGTGAACTATCCAGGAACTAAATTTCTATGAACGACGTTAAAGTAAAGAAAAAGAATGAAAAATGTGCCATCATGTGCTCACGTTCTCGCCACAACCTAAATTTAGTCATTTCACGTTGTTGTTTTGCAGAGGACGGCAAAGAAATGTACCAAAATGTAAAACGCACGTGCAGAGCCATTGTTTTTGCTAATTAAACCTATTGTTTTGTGGCGTTCTCGTTGACGTCCCCGTCCTCGTTTCTTATACTGCCCTCGTCGCTGCGTGACTCGGACAATTTCGGCAGAAACTTCTGAAAACACGCTTGACATTAATCCTTAATTTTTAATGCTGTTGTTTGTGCTGTTACTCGCAGAAACATCTTCCAAATCCATTGAGGCTAACTGCTCGTTTTCATACACATATTTTAGGTCGTACAAGACGTCTGAGTCAAAATAAAAACCGAGGGAAAAATTCAGATTTTCATTTTGGTCCATGGCGTGACACCGTAGCTGCCCGTGCAACTGCTCATAAGGCACGCTGTTTTAACCAATCGGAGCGCGCGTTATATCGAAACTTTATTATAAATGTCTATTAGCCACCGGTTTGTGCCATGTGGGTTTTCAATGAGGGGGGAGTTGTTCGAAGCAGTATTATAACAAATCCCTATCAACTACCATAGCGACATATTAGTTTTGATTACAGTCAACCCAGGATTAGCGCTGATCAGGCTTCGAAAAACTCTTGTTGTTAGGTGAACAAACTTATCACGCTATTGTGTTCTAGTTGTTCATCTGTAAATACGTGATTTCAATTCAGCTGATTTCTCGTTTCAACTTTAACTTCAACTTTTCCGTCCACCAACTCCCTGAACAGGGAAGGGCAGCACAAGGCTGACTGGGACCTTCATGATTATGTTTACCGAAGCTGGCTTGCTCAAGTTCTCAATTGTGCTCCATGCTCAATGAGCGCAACTCGTAGGCAAGCATAAAAACACTCAAAATGGAATGTAGGCCTAACTTAATAATTCATAAGAGCCGACCAACCAATTTGCAGTATTTAAGTCACATGTGCACCTCTGTAAACCCCAATACAAACAAACTGTTTGAAAGCACAGGGAGGTATTGAATAGCTAGGGAAAGGCTGGGGTTGATCAATTATTAATCAGTTGTACTAACGTTTGATACAGTCTCCTCAGCCAATTAGTATTTCATTAACTTTTGATACAAATCTCTACTGATTAAAATACAAAGCACAATGGAGATATTTTCATCATGAATTTAATTTGATTTACCCGTCAACTTTACTCTCTGATTATTTCCTAAATGCCGGTTAATGCCGCAAACAAGTTAGGTAAAGTGTCTTAGGAGGGTACTGTTCCCCACTTTGCTTCGCTACTTCACAAATAAATTTGCAAAGCCAGTAGTTAAATATTTGCAGACACGTGCTCAAGTGGGACCGATAGGTCCTTGACATTGGTTGACTCAAGTCTGTTGCCTCCATCTGCACTACTTTGTTCATTCTTGTGTTCTGCCAGGCAGTAAAAATGTTTACCGTCCATTTTGTATTGTACTTCATATTTTTATAATTTAGGAGCTGTTTCAGACAACAAGCCTACTTAGTTTTCGGAGAACGTAAATGTCCTGACGCCACAATCACGCTTCATCAGTGACTGAAAATTGTTCATAGTCCTATTGGTGTCCCCATGCACTCTCTCCTCTGGGACGTACAATATTTTGGCATTCATGTCCAATTATTGAATTGCAAAACAATCCTTTCATTCATTACGTAAAGCTTGTGGGATGTGGCTGGAGTGACAAGGATACTTCACAAATTAATGTGATCTGGTAAGCTGAAGCCACTTTAAGGGCACTAAGGCCACATGGCAGCGGGCACTGCTACCACTTCTTGTTGTATTGATATGTGGGTAGTTGAGCCTGAGCATTAGCTATGCCATACATGCTGATGAGGTCTAACAAGGCCGAAACAGCTGTCCATGGCTGCTAATGCTTGGGCTCAATCTTTGCTTTGGTAGATTTAAGGGGTAATGCCTGCTACCATGTGGCCTTAGTGCCTTTAGAGTGGCTTCAGCTTACTTGATCACATTAATTTGCGAGGTATCCCTTTTATTATAAATATCCTAATTATTTAACTTGTTGTTTTTTTTATAGATCTTATTATGTAAAGCGCTATCGATCTTTTTATTGTAAATAGCGCTATAAAAGCAATAATTTATTATTGTTATCATTATTATTATTCAATATATTGTTTCATTTCACAAGTATGATAACATATTCGCGTCAGATCTGTATGAGCGTTTACAAATGGCGAGACGAATTAAACGCTCATACATTTGTTGTGCTACAGAAAGGGTCCTTTCCCGGCAAATCCTCCCTTGTGTCCGCTCATATTGCTCCTAGTAGTGAGCTGTTGGCTGGATAATCAGTTAAAAGATGGACAAACACATTAATAAGATCTGCAAAGCCGCCTTTTATCATTTATATACTGATTAGCAAAATTAAGAAATTTCTTAGCCCTGATTGTACTCAGACTTTAATTAATGCGTTCGTGACAAGTCAGCTCGATTATTTGCAAGTCTCCCCAGTGTATGGACTACCTGCATTCCAGCTACAGAAACTTCAGCGCGTACAGAATGCTGCCGCTAGGATCATCTGTACTGTCGAACGCTTTGATCATATTACACCCTCACTATTCAACCTACACGGTTACCTATTAGATACAGAATTCAGTTTAAGATTCTACTTCTCTGCTACAAAGCGTTAAATGGACAGGCCCCTGATTACATATCCGAACTTTTGAAGCACAAGATTCCCTCCAGATACTCTTTAAGAACAAATGATGATAGATTTGTACTCCAGCGATCTACACTAAGAACTCTATCTACCCCTGGTGACCGCTCTTTTACTGTGGCTGGACCGGAACTATGGAACTCTTTACCCTTACAAATCAGGTCTTCTACTAACATAAGTACTTTTACTGAGCTTTTTAAATTTTCTTAAGGTTATGAAAACCACTGCAAAAAACTGTGAACGATCAACCTTGCTCAACGTTGGATCAAAGATAGATCGTGACCAGTCAAAAAATAATAAAATGTAGGGAAATACTGCAAGGGCTGGTCAAACAACGTGTAAAGGCGTAAATACGATATTTCGGCTGGCCAACACCAGCCTTCTTCAGGTTTATTGAAGGAAAACGCGAGTTTACATGGTATTTATAATTACGGGAAATGACAATGAAATAGTACGTGTGTGTCAAAGCTACAGGAAAATAACAAGGCAACTAAAATGTATAAGATTAAAATAATACAGAAAAAGAGTTAGAAAACTTAACATTACATTTCATCGCGTTTGTTAAGGCCTGCACGTTCTAATGTTTTACCTAAATGAATAAGAAATGCCTCACGAGCCTTTCTAATGGAATCACGTTTGGTATACAATTGGTCGAGAGGTATCAGGATTATATGATCACTGATAGTATGATCACTGGCAAGGAAGTGCTCGGAGACCGCAGTGGGATTATAACTTGAAGGGTTGATAATAGGCCCGGCCTATGTTCATTAAAGCGGTCTTTAGGCAACGTTTGGTTTCCCCGATATATTGAAGATGACATTTAGTACATCTAGCCGGACACAGGCTCTCAGCTCATATACCTGCACTACCTTATATGGTCAATGAACGCTTTAGCAAACAGAGAAAGCTCAATAAAATTTTCCCTCGAAAGGGCCGCCATTAAAACATTAGTCGTCTCGCAGCGGAATTAACGAGTAGAAACTTCAAAACTGGAACCCGAAATACAAACGGAATTCAACTTTTCATTACTAGTGTTTTAGAACGACAAGAAACAGTGTTGGGATCGTGTTAAAAAAATTTCTTGCAGCGCCAAGAAAATTTTCCGAGTTGTTGATGTTTAGCTAATGGCAAAACGCATTCTTATTTACGGAGATACCGAAAGAGTTTTTGAATTTAACTAAATTAAACAAAATTGTAAATATTTATTCAACAACAAGTGCCACGGTCTCACGGGCCAGTCTATTCAAAACAAACTGAACAAACAAGAACTTCAGCTAAAATTTGCAGCAATAACCTTAATCACTATTGAAAACCTCTCCAGCGATCAGTGACACTTTTTAAAAAATTAAGACACATTAAAAAAATGTTCTGACCAGTACTCGATGCAACGTATCAATCACCAGCTTCAAACTTTCCGGTTACAGATATGATGTTTTGTAAAAAATGAGAAGAATCACCTTTCTTGATGTTTTTGTTATTCTGTTCGGTCGCGGGTCCAGTTTTTGTTCCACGCATCGTGGCAAATTTCTATAAGCCGTTTCTTGAAGCATAACCTGGACGTTTGTCTTGCTTATCCCTCATAAAAACTTGTTTCCGACCAGGTCTGGTGAGACAATGTTCCAGTCCATCGAAATAAATCGAAATTGTGTCTTCATTTTGATGAAATTCGCCCATGGTGCTGTTGTTTTGATGTATTACAAATTCGCTTCCTTCGGCTCGCACATCTACGTGAAAGCCGTTCCACCCTCTTTGGGCAATGATTGAATACTTTTTTAGCAAACTACTGACCATTTACAACCATTCAGAGCAAATAAACTCTGCACTTTTTCCAAAAAGGACCCTGAACTGAAGCTTCAACGTTGTTCTCGGACAGTTTCATTGAATTCATTCAACTTTGCTCAAAAAGGTTGCAACACACCAAAATGTTTTCGCGCCCTTTTTGTTTAGTCATGTGATGGACAAATGTTTCCTTTTTTCGGTTTTCTCTTTTTCCGAGTTCCTTTCTTCCACTTTTTTTGTTCTAATTCTCAATTATGCGTCGTAGAGTTATTTCAGTTTGTAATGCGCGAGTAAGCATCCTCTATGTAACTTGCGCAATAAAGATATTAAATTGTTATTATTATTATTATTATTATTGTTGTTGTTGTTGTTATTGTTGGTGTTGTTGTTATTACATGTGACCCAAGGACTACCCTTACTATTCATGCTTGGAGACATCAAGTGCACAAACAATCACTAGTTGTAATGCATGAATATCAGCACAGTGTATGGACCTTGATCCACAGGCTAGAGCAAGCTGGTGGTGACCAAGATGACATTTTCACATCACCTTGTTCCCGGTATTCTCTGCCTCCTTTGTATAAAGAGACACGATCCCGTAAGAGAGTATCATATCCTTTCTGGGTCATCTTGTGACCACTGGCTCAACTTGCACAAAGTACTTCAGTGAGATCAAACTCAATCTTTCTCCACTTATGTTGCTTAACCACTTAGTCCACAGTTGTTTAAGAGGAGCATTATTGTGTCGAGATAAATGCAAACATGCAGTAGTCGCTAAACATAGGCCTTTTCCGAATTCCCTTTGGCCTCTTTTTCATAGCGACTTTTGGTGCTCGTCATTAGTCTTCACTCACGAGCAAATTAAACTTAATTTCATACGAATGGTTGTGAACTAGGCCTCGCTTTGAAAAAGAGGGCAAAGGTAATTCGGAAATGGCCTATTGCAAGTTGGTCATCCAAGAGGCACCCTTCTAGTTAAAACCTCAACTTTAGTTTGATGTATTTTGGCATCATGCATTGGGGATACCGGAGATATACAGGTGCATACCGTAAAAGCTCTTTTAAGCCCCCTCTCTCATAAGGCCCCAGTCTGCCAATATTTTTCCCAATAACCCCCCCTCCCTCCCCCCTTTTGGGACATGAAATTTTGTGATAAGACCCTCCTATACCCTATGACAAAATCCACTTCAAGGATGTACGCACATTTACATGCTTTTCATGTACACTAAATGTTGTTTTTAATTGTAAACATTCTTATTAAATAATCCTTTCCATTAAAATTTTCACTACAGTTGTTTGTGTTTTGCACAAAATTCATTTTAAGAGGAAAAAGGAGTTTTAACATTTAAAATAAGTCCCCCGTTTCTATAACTAGGGGGCTTGGTAGATCTTTTACGATACCCTTGACTGTTGAACAGAAACCAGAATGAGAATGAATATATGAAAATAATATATTTGAACTGCGGATTAACGATTAAATATGTGACTGATAATCGCAGTTGTGAACACTACTTAAGCAGTAGTGAAAATAGAGCCTTAAAAAAAGTTCAGGCTTGTACCGGATTCGAACCCACGACCTCTGCGATACCGGTGCAGCGCTCTACCGACTGAGCTAACAAGCCATCTGGGAGCTGGTTGTTTCGTTGGTTCCTAATATACCCATGAGTGGTAAATCAGGATATGAGAGTGAATATATGAAAATCATATATTTGAACTGCGGATTAATGATTAAATATGTGACTGATCATCGCAGTTGTGAACACTACTAAAGCAGTATGCAGAATGCTAGCCAAAGACCAACAGAAAGCAAGAAAGCTTTCTCCATGTGCAGAGATGGATGTCAACTGTAACTGAGTCGATGTGACAATTTTTTCTGACTGTAAGGATATCTTCATAGGACTGAATTTAACCGTGTGTGTCTCAGTTCAAGACTCACACACAGCGTGTGTCCAACCAAATGCCCACTTGTGTATGACCCAACGTGTGGCACAGATTACAAGAGCTACTTCAACTTACGAGTTGTACAACTGACAGCTTGTCAATCAAACGTGATGATCAGAGCTGCTTACAAGGGAACGTGTGGTATGATGTTATCTGTGATTACAGTTTAAGCTCAGTAGTTATCTGTTTGCTGGCTAACACTTGAAAGAGATTCATCCTTGGCACTTTTTTCAAGAAGGTGAATCGTTGACTGAAAACCATCGTTATGAACTCGGTTATGATAAACAAACTGGGCAGTTAGCCGCCAGTTTGAAAACCATCGTTATGAACTCGGTTATGATAAACAAACTGGGCAGTTAACAGCTAGTTTTCACAGTATTTGCTTGGAAGTCTTCGTGTTTGTGGAGTGTTGTCATAGCAAATCTTCATTGATTCCTTAAATGTTTCATTTTTAATAGTGTACACTCTCATTGCAACCCTACCACAAAACAATAACCAGCGTTGTGCTGTTGGCATAGTTGTTCTTTTTGTGACTGTTTAACCTAACATTTCCTTTAAAACTACCTTTCTTGTTACTAACATTCTCATTTCTTTCTTATTTATTAATCACCTTCTTTGTTGTTTGACAGTCCCACAACTCCTTGCGCTCGCATGAGTTGTCTTCTAAACTCCAGGTGCATTGTTACAGCAAACGGTGTAGCCGAGTGCGCATGCACCAAACCTTCTTGTCCGCAAAACAGCAGCTTTGTTTGTGGTAGCAACGGGAAGACGTACAAGAACACATGCGAAATGGAGCACGAATCTTGTGAGAGAAACGAAACTATTACAGTAGCTCATAATGGACACTGCAACAGTAAGTGGTGCATTGTTTAACTTTGCGCTTTTATTAAACGTTGGTTACTCCAAACTAACTTCTCCTCGCTAAGATTATTAAACTTTCAAATCTGTGAGTGGCACAAATATCTTGACTCTGTTCATTGAGATGAAAGCTATCGGGAATTCTTCTATCTTCAACAACCTCTTGTAAGCTAATTCTTTAGTCTTCAGCATGTACTATACTCTGTCACTGCCGTCTCTTGTCTCATACCAAAATTCTCTTTAACCAAGCTCCGCACCTCTCCTGGAATAGTACTCTTCTGTAATGTTATCCCTTTTTCAGCCGCCCCCCCCCCCCCCCCCCCTCAAATATCCAGCATTCCCTGAAAAACAACCCTTTGGGCACTCTAACAAAATATACAAGTCGGTATTAACTGGCCCGGGGATAGTTCAGGTTGTCCTTGCGCTCGGTCGTAAAACGATAAATGGCAGCCACGTAAGCCTGCTGCTAGTAAGGTTGACTTCGTTAACTTCTAGTGCCTATATAAAATGCTACGTCTTAAACCGAACTCTGTAAGATTCACTAACACGTCTTAAAATCTTTGTTGAAGCTCCTTGTTACAAAGGAAAATGTAAATATGGCGGACGGTGCGAGCTAATCACAAGCACGACAAGTCGTTGTGTATGCAGTTCGTGTCACTTCAAGTACAACCCTGTTTGCGGCACCGATGAACGATCTTACCTAAACCACTGTTTTCTCAGATGTCAGGCTTGTCTCACCCTGGCTGCTATTTCTGTGGTGCACCACGGTCGATGTAGTAAGTCAGTAACTGCAGGTCTCCTTAAGGCATTATTTAACCAATTGGTAATGACTTAACACGATAAAATTTTTAGGCCATTCGCCTCGCTTCCCAACTGCTTTGTCCTTAATTACTTACGACAAGGCCTCGCCCTACAATGACCAGTTTGTTTCTCTTAAACGCGCACGGTAGTCAAGACTAGACCAGTGTTTGTGAATGTTCGATGTCTGAACACGAAGGGTGTTGCGTGTTTCTTCGTTGTCTCTTCTAAATATCCTTGTAAAGTTTAATTTCAAGGCAGTGGACGTGTATTTCTACTCATGTCGTTGTCAGTCAACTCTGCTAGTTAACTGTTTTATGGTTTGAATTCATGAGAAATCTTAAATCTGAGTTATTGATTTATGGATTCTCATGTTAGCTGAGGTAGTTTTTTCTCTTTTTGTCGTGTAAGTGCCTGTTGAGCGTCCAGTAATGCGTAGTAAACGAGGCATAGTAAATGCGTAGTAAACTGTCAGTCATTCTGACTTTTCTTTCATCAATGCTATCTTCTTATCCACCATCAGATATTTTCATGTTGTAGATCCTCTACATTGAAACCAACATATCGATCTTCTCAAAACTAGAAAATAGTCTTGGCTTTTTTCAGGATCTGTTTTGAACATATAACACGGAATGCAAATGGTGTCATCTAAACGTCAATTTTAGTAATCTTTTGTTCCTATTTTCCTCCAGAGATGTGCGATGGGCGACAGCATCGCCTTCAACCAGTCTTGTACTATTAATTAACTTTCTCAAATTTAGAGCTTTTGTCATGTTACTTGTAACTGTTGAGAAGCTCGTTCAACATCAACTGACAACATGTCGTTCTACCCCCCTCCCTCCCCTCCCCCTTTCCAATACTAGCACAATTGTCCTCCATGTTTCTACCTTCTTATTCGTCTGAAGCTGCTCTCATACCCTCGTCTTTTCTTTACTATCCTCATTGTTTCTCAGTCCCAGGCTGCACGCAAACTACGTGCCGCTTTTATTCGTCCTGCGTGGAGCGGCCGAACGGGCAAGCTGTTTGTGTATGCAACGAAACATGCACTCTATCTCTGGATCCAGTTTGTGGCAGCAACGGAAAAACATACATCAACGAGTGCCTTCTTCGAGCTGATTCCTGTAGACAACGACGGAGCCTTGCCGTGTTACAGCGAGGAGCGTGCAGTGAGTTGGTTGTCTTGGTTACTTTGTCACTGTTTCTGTGTTTTATATGGGTCTCTTAATTATTTCATTTCTCTGTTACCTTGGCAAGTTTAATCCTCTTTTGCTTGGATTCTTTTCCCAGAATCAGATGCCATGCACCTCTCAGTAACCTCTTATTTCATTGGTTCTTATTACCACCCAGCTCCATTATTTCAGGGCTAGGGTCCATTGTTTCTGTTGTTTGTTTATTGTTTTCTCAGCCAATCCTGTTAGCTGTTCCAAGAGCTGCGTGGCGCCTCCCCAGAATTGACTTAGCCCGAGTTTCATCAAGCAGTTACTAAGCGATATGACGTGTTTTGTTTTGTCATGACAGCTTTAAAAGAGCTCGCGATGCTCTTGACTGAATAATAGGAAGGTCGTGGGAAATTTTCGAACATGTGCCAAACTATACCACATTTGTTTGAAATGGTTTTGACCATTTTGTTTTTTGCCTCTTTTGGTCTCAAACAAAAGAGGGAGGAGTGGGGGACAACAGCAAAACAAAATATCTTTTTCATTCACTTCCATTTTCTTTCTTTCTTTCTTTTCCTTCTTCTCCTTTCTTTTCTCTCAGCTCTCTGTGCTCTTCTCAAGTGCGACTTTTACGCTGAGTGTAAAGCCCAGCTGGACGGCTCTCTTGAGTGTGTCTGTCCAAAGCAGTGCCCACTGTTCTTTGCTCCTGTGTGTGGTAGTGACGGACAGACATATCCTAACCAGTGTACTCTTCAAGTAGAGTCCTGCAGAACTCAGACTCGTATATTAGTAGCTAAGCGAGGGCTTTGTAGTATGTGAGACTCAAGTCTCACTCATCCGAAAACTAGCTTCTCATCGGGAAGAAAACGTCGGCTCGTATCATGGAATGTGGACTTGTTCATCCGGAAACTAGTCTGGCCTGGTCTAACTGGTCGAGCGGAAACTATTTTTCCTGGAAAAGCCACTTGTCGAACTGATACAATTGAAACCCATTCTAAACATGCAGTCGGCTCAATGAGTTCAAAAGTAGTTGTATAAATAATTCGCTTCCTCGCTATATAAAATTTTGCGGAAGCTTTTGCGATTCCTATTGTTTGTCGCCTTTGGTAGTTACGTTGACAATGGCGCCATGATGACGCCGAAACGTTGGTTTTTATCGCTAGTATTTGCTTGTCTGTGCAAGAGTGATACTGACTTTCAATTCATATCAAACAAACTGAAATAAATGCCCAATCGACACCTTGGCTGTTTTCTTGACACTGCTGACTGAAGTGGTCTCCCAGTCTCCTCCCTCCCTCACCGTAGTTACCAGTAGCCACGGTAAGTAAGACTGAGCTGCAATAAGCGTGAGAAGTACTAGATGTAGGCTCTTCATCCAGAACAACACCCCTCCGTGAACCTCGGATAATACGATCGAAATGCCATGGCAAGAAAACAATGATCTTGCAAAATAACCTTAATAGTTCCAATAACATGTTGCAAGGGTCAATAATAAAAAGATTCCAAACTACAGTACAGACGTCACGTGACGTGTTTGCAGATCGCTTGCCGTAAAGCTCTATTAAGTCCCCCTTCTCTTTTAAGCCCCCCCCCCTCTCTTCAATAAGACCCCCATTTAGGAGTCGGTTTTCGTGATAAGCCCCCTACTCTAATAATCCCCCCCTCCTTTGGGACACGAGATTTTCTTATTATTCCCTCCTATTCCCTCTTACGAAATACACTTTATGCGGCCCAGTTGGTTTGTTGTTGAACGAATATACAATAAAACACACAATACTGTTTACTTCTCGGTATTGAATAATAAAGTTTTACGGCATTTGTTTGAGATTTGCACCAAAACTATTTAATACTTAAACGGGGTGTTCAAAGATTTGAAATAAGCCCCCCCCCTCTATTAAGCCCCCCTCTCCAATAAGCCCCCCGTTAATGAGGCCTGAAATTAAAATAAGCCCCCGGGGGCTTAGAAGAGCTTTTACGGTGATTAACTACTGACTTAAGTCCCACTGCCAAAAAAGGAGAAGAAATTTGACGGGGAAGAATAGTTATTTATCGTGGGACTAGGTTAAGCGATATGTAGGTAGTTGTGGCCATACAGGAAAAGTTTACTGAGGGAGATAGATTATAACTATATTGAAGTAATTTAGTAATATTGTCAGGTTAAAAGTGAGTGCAGAGTCACCAGATCCTTGAAGTTATCGTCTACTGGGGAGCAGGGATGGCGCAGTGGTGAGAGCAATGTGGCCCGAGTTCGATTCCCGGACTCGACGTCATATGTGGGTTGAGTTTGTTGTTGGTTCTCTTCTCTGCTCCGAGAGGGTTTTCTCCGGGTACTCCGGTTTTTCCCTCCCCTCAAAACCCAACACTTCTTAATTCCAATTCGATCCGGAATGCTCGGACGTTTACTGGGCAAATCCGAAAACCGTGAACACTTTGATTTGATTTTAACATTTCCCATTGTGCAGCAACCAATCAGAAGCAACATGAAACCACAAACTAATTACCATTTCTGTTTGCGGTTTAGTTTCTCTCGCGTGATTGCCTTTTCACTTGAAACACAATAACATTCCAAAAATATTTCTAGTGTTCACGGTTTTCGGATTTTCACAGTAATACATGATCCCCCGGCTCGGGAGATTGGGCAACCACTCCCTACGCTATTGTGTCATGATCGGCCTCTTACGTTCTCTCTGCATGGATTGGCTGTTCAGTACTTATTCTATGCATTTCCTACTTACCTTTGCGTTTCCCTTTCGTCATTTCTATGTAGATGTGTCTGTAGGATTCAGAGGCGATTCTTACGTGAAGTACAAAGCTTTGACACAAACGGTCAAAACAGCAGACATTCAAATGGACAAAAGGCCCATCAGCCGATCCGGAGTGTTGCTTAGCAACAAAGCCTCGGGCAGAAACGGCAACAACGATTACATCTTCATTGTGTTGAAGCGCGGACAGGTCATCTTCAGGTACGATAGCGAATTTGCAACAATTACATTTAATTATACGATGAACTCATTGTCTCAAATCTCGTTGGCCGGTAGCTTAGCTGCAGTTAATTGTGGAAATCGACGCACGTAATAGCAACCAATGTTTGCTTTGCAGAATATTACTATTCCTTCAAATTCTTTCAAGCTCGCACGCAATACAAACGAAATCAAAGGAATTTTGCCCAAGGACCTTCTACAGACTTGCTGATTTATCCGTTTAAAGTTGCGTGAATCTTTAAAGAATATTTCAAACAGACGTCTGAAATCGCAAAATCTATATGCTTTTCGTGCCAGTTAGATTGTCCTGCATATTAGTAGCAGTTCTGATACTTGGATTACCCCTTTATAACTGTAACATGCCTATGCAGCAAGCCAACCATCACAATAATCAACTTTAGTTAGCCCTCTGCACGCGATACGTGCCTTCATCGCTCTTCTTCTATTTCTTTGCAGCTATGACCTTGGCAAAGGCCCTGCCGTTATCAAGAGTTCCCTTAACCAGACCATCAGGATAAATGAATGGAACAGGGTTTGCGCCTACAGAAATGGCATCGTGGGATACCTGGAGGTGAACGGCGTCCGCGTGACTGGCTCCTCTCCGTCAGGCCTAAAAAACTTGAACTTGGATACTAACATGTATCTGGGCGGAGGCGTTGAAAGCGAGTCTTCAAGGTGAGGAAATTGTTTTTCTCAATGATCAACCTCTTAACAACTAGGATACCTCTTTGAAATTTTCAGAACTGAAAGAAGTTCAGCAGCAAAACGAAAACTGATGTCGTTTTTTGTTTTGGAACCTCTACGAGCAAAGCCTGTAGGCAAATGTATGATTTTCATATATTCACTCTCCCAAAGCCTGTTGCATATCATGCTTTTGTTTCTTCAGTGAAATGTTCCAACTTGATGCTTCATTTGTCACAATGAAATACTCTAGGTTCCAAAGAAGAGTCACTAAAATGCTTAGAGGATGCTCATTATACACGTTTGTTTTTCTTTCATTAGCTAACTCCAACATTTTGAAAACCTTGATTTATTTGATATCTAGGTATATCAAACTTCTCACAGTAAGAGTTGGATTCTTTGGATCAGTCGCGAATCTTACCATCAACGGTGAACCCTATGGCCTACTGTATCCCGGTCAATTAATTGACCACCCTCTAGAGCAGTTTAACGCGGTGATGAACAGCAGCTACGACCTGTTTATGATGAACCCGTGTTACCATGGAAGCGACTGCTTTGTGATTGAAAGCGAGGTTCAGTGCGACTGCCCACAAAGATTTCTGGGTAATCGCTGTGAAATAAGGGTACGTGAGTGCAGTTGTTTTTATTACCGGTTCACAAACTTTAAGAATCAGACGAACTCGACTACATTGTCCTTTTATCCCTAGGCATAGGCCGGGATAACAAATTCTTTAGAAAAAAAATTGTTAGGTTAGTCAGGTTATTTTGAATGTGAACAAAAGAATAATTTAAAGGCAGTCATTTTTGTATTCGGTCTATTTCCTCGGAATATTGCCCCCTTCAGAATAATCAATCGATCAATCAAGCCGTCCATCAAACGAACCATCCATGCGTCAATCAATCAATCAATCAATCATGGTAAGATCATGCTGGCTGTGTGCTCCGCCTCTGCTTCAGTGCGGATGATTGTGTCATTGGGCACTGTGATGTTAAGCCGCTATTCTCGTCTCCTTCATCTACACATGTAAAACTGGAAGGGGATGTAAAAGAACCTACACTATGATCGAAAAGAGCAGGGGACGTAGTTCCCGGTGCTATGGTGTGTCCCCGCACAGTTGGACAACATAAGCCGACTGTCTGCCCCTTCTTGATAACCTTCTAAACAAATAAAGATTGAAGAAGAAAGATTAACTTGAAATGCTGCATTAAACCAATATCCCCGATTGGTGTTGTTATGCGTTCTCATTGCTTTTGTAAACGAGATTGTGTCGGTATTGAAAAAATAAACGTCAGCCCTTATTTTTTTTTAACCTTTCTTTCAGCGAACGTGCCGTATTTCCAAGGAGGCGGCAGTATTGGCGACTCGTATATTCAGTTACCGTCATTGGTTCTGAGAAAAGACGAATTTAGCGCCATTTTTGAAATCCGCGCTGAGCAGGCCACTGGGCTCATAATGTATTCTGGGTCAAATGTGGACTTCATCTCTCTCGCCTTGAGGGCGGGAAAGCTGGAATTTAGGTAGGGAGCCATGGCCTCGGCGTTGATCTTATGTTTTCTATTTTGTGAGACCAGTCGTGCCCTTTACCTGCCTGTAAGCGGTAAGCGGGCGTGTTTTGGCCTTCTTTATCTCCATCAGCTAAGGTACCCACTGGTCCTGCTTGTCCTGTTTGGAATGGCTACAGGGTGCTATAAGGCTTGGCAGAAAAGCTTGGTCGATTTTAGGAAGAAAGAGTGGAGGCTGGCATTCAAGATACGTGATAAAGCTATTCAGAGTGTCTGTGCCTTTCTTTTGCGCCAAGCGAGAGCCTGACATTGTTCCTGTTTTTATATTTGTTTAACTTAGGTTCAACCCTGCCTGAGGCAAAGTTGTGATTTCCACGGGCGCCTTCACGCTAGGCCTCAATCGGTGGTATCGTGTAGAGATTATCCGCGTGGGAAACAAGGAATCCTTATAGTCGACTATGATCGAAAGGTATTTTCCCGTATTGCCCCCGGTGGTTGGACCAATCTGGATTTACAAAAAGCAAAAGTGTACCTTGGTGGGGCAGTAACCAGCCTCAGCGGTCAAATGTGAGTACTGATCTTTCACGTCGTTATTTCTGGGGTGGTTAGAATTAGCAAAACTCGAGCGAAATTAACCCGTTCAACTTTTTCGACTGAATAAACTAACACAATTGCAGAGTGGCTGGTACAAATATTTATATGTACCTCAAAATTCCGAAGATTTTTTTTTTTTGGGGGGGGGGGGGAGGGGAGGGGGGCTTATTCTCGGAGGGGCTCATTATCGGTGGACGTCTTACGTTTGAAAAGTAGTAGGCCTCCTTCGGTCGGAGTCGACCATGGAAACTGTGCCCTATCACTGTCAGTTCATAGTGCTTCGCTCTAAACAATGCCGCCTGTGGCTTATAAGGCCAATGCGGGAATGGCAGTCCTTGCCGCATGAGGAGCAGATGTGAGTAGATGCGGCGGGGTCTGAAGGGATTTTGCGACTGAAGATTCAAGGCTCAAATGCGTTTAGTATATACCACACTAGTGAATAGTGTCGGTGAAAGAGGTGGATATTTACCTCCATTTCGGTGAATTATTGTTAAATATCGTACTGTGCTAAGCCATTAAGCGAAACTCAAGCCTATGAGACTATTAGAAGACGAAACGAACAAGCCATGCTGCCATGAAATGAATAACGTTGATAAATTAGCAACAAACGCAAAACCTGCTCTACAACCACTGAGAGTACGTGGGGAGTGGTTTATCACCACTCAACATCTTTGTTGTGTCGTGGACGCGGCTAAAAGAACCCACGCGCGTAATCATAGTACACACGCACGGCCAATAACTCCGTTTGGAAAAGACTGGGATCGAGACTGCCGCGTAAAGTCTTGTGGGATTGTTCGAGGGGCGGTTGTTTCTTCGCAATAGGGGAATCTTTGTTTACAATATTTACCTCATTAGCATGAGCAATTCAGTTTCTGATGGAGCTACAAATAAATCAGTTCTGAATATTGAAAGGTCATAGTATGAATAACTCAGCCAATGAATATGAGCTTCATGTATTGAATACTTTTTATGCAACGCAGGTTTAAAAACACAAAATTTTGCAGAGAATGTATGAGCTCATTAGTGCTTTTGCCGCCCAGAAATTTTGCAGTTTTGGAAGATAATATCTCCTTGAATACTACACCTAAAGAGCTCAAAATTTCACAATGTATTTAATTTCACTAGGTCTTTACCTGCCTGAAGTCAAATCACATCTAACATGTTTCCTTCTGTAAGCAAAGCCGTATGCAAATGAGCAAAAATGTAAACAATGGCGTAAGCAAAGATCCCCCTATACACGTCCTTCCCCCAAAACAATCCCACAATCGCTTGCGCGGCCGCTAAGTCCCGGTCTTGTCCAAAGTCAGTAATTGGAATCTGTTTGTTAAATATGAATGAAAACCTATGGGAAAACGAGAGGTCAGAGCGTATATGAGAAGTCTAAAACCTTTCTTTGACCCTTGGAGTCGACTTGGAGTCTAATCCTAAATGAATATTTTAGTTTCCAAAGAACAGAAGTGTTGCTGGGCTTCAAAGGATGCATCCGGGAACTGAAATCCGAAAACGAGGACTTCCGAGAGATGCCAGTGGATTTAAAAATCTCGGATAGCCCGCCAGCCGGCAGTGCGTTTAACAGAATGAAGAAATGCGGATGCAAAGATTTGGAATGCCAAAATGAAGGAACCTGCGAGGAAAGAGGCTCAGACTTCCGTTGCGAGTGTAAAATTGGTTACACTGGTCCTCAATGCAAAATATCAGGTAAATCTCCCTTCAGTTACGCAAGTGTTTGGCTTCTGGGAAATACTTCGAAAGAACAAAGATCATAAGAAGTGAGGGTGAGTTAATTGATGGAAGTTTCGAATGGATGTTGGAATTGGACGACTGCGTACGATTTGTTGAGTGTTTAACTAAAGGTTTGGTTTGAAACCAAAATTAGTGCTAGCTAACCCAGTATCTCTTGATGCTGATGTGAAATTAAGTGTCCGTTTGTTTATTTATCTTTTTGTTTGTTTGTTTTCATTATTTAGCCCACAAAGCGGGGGATTTTTTAAGGGACAGCAATCTGTGGGGTTAAGTTCCCAGATATGATCTGCGAGCAGAGGGGATAGTTGGATTGTTGCTGTCAAGTTCCCTGGAATACGAGTATCACTAAAATTTTGAGCAGTTTGCCAGTGCTATCTGTAACCTTCTACTCATGTTGACTTCTCATTGCACTCTCTTTTTCCAGGTTGCGGTAAAAATGTCAGCTTTGACTTAGGTTTTGCTATTGATGGCTCCAATTCCATAGACGACAACGAGTACAGGCTTACCAAGGACTTTGTGAAAGACATCATCAGAATCTTCAGTGTCTCAGAACAGGGGACCCATGTCGGGCTCTTAGAGTATGCAAGCGAAGCCTCAACGAAAAGGTACTTTGATGAGTACTACGGCGTTGTCAACGCAAACGAACTTCTGCAGGATGTGGAGAATTTAAAGCAGGCGAAGTGCGGATCTACAAACATCGGCAGAGGCTTACAGAAGACGCTAGAGATGTTCTCCGTTCACAACGGAATGAGAGAGGAGGTAACATTTACAATATAGCATCAACTGTTTTTGCTCTTTATAATAGTATTCTCCTAGTTGAAGTCAACGAATAATAAATTTGACTCAAGTCCTCTTCTTGTGAACATCTTGCTATTTATTACTACACCCATTTTGAAATCATTGGTGATCCTTGCAATCTGATTTGCTCCGGCTCAACAGTGCAATTTCTTCACAAATCGCACTATTTTTTTGCTCTAAATCGCACTCTTTTTTAACCCATCAAAATTTTAAAAACCGGGTTTCCTTGTTAATATTGACAAAAACTGTGATTTGAAAGTGGGTGTTTTAGAGTGGTAATTGAAATTCGTGTCGTGCAGTTTTGGTCTGAAATCATACTTGTGATGAGCTCGCGTTGCGCGCTCGTTCAATTTTGGAACCACGCGTATGGTTTCAGACCAAATTACACTCCACTCAGTTCAGTTGCCATTATTTACCGCCATAAAGTTTATCGCAGCTGATCAGAAAGAACATTTCGATTCAAAGGCGGGTCTGAACAAGCGTTTTAAACTCCCGAAAAACTTCGGGGGCTGAAAAGCTTTCTGCGTGTGTAGTGAACAGTAGCATTTTTGAAGGCTATTACGGTGAAAACTTGGCAGCAACGAGAAACAAATTGGGATAGTTTCGTCGGATACCAAGCAAAACAAAACAGGTTGAAATATAATTTCGGTAGCTTTGAGTAAGGATTTCACTAAATAACGCTAATTCAAACAAACAAAGCAAAGTCAGGTAAATTAGTTGTAAAATAAAGTAAAAAAGTCAAGCAAAGTGAGCTGAGCTGAGCTGAGCTGAGCTGAGCTGAAGAGCAATGAGGCGAAAAAAGGGAAGCAAAGTAAAATAGCGCAACATAAGGTCGCAAGACAAATTGAGAGGAGAGTTCTGTTCAATTACTGACTACTGACAATAAGCGAGACGCGGTTTCCGGGGAGACGTCCTCACTTGCGCTCGACCCAGAGTCCCTTTATTCTCGGTCGTACAACAAACTTGGTAAGACTTTTGCGGTGCTTAGAAGATCGAGGTTCAACCAGATCCATTTGTTTTTTTCGCCTGAACAATTCAAATGACAAATTTGTTTACGCAGGCGCAAAACTACTCGGGGTTAGGTGCACTTCATGTTGACTCCACATTATTTCCTTTCTTCTGAAGGAGGATGTGCAAAAACTCTTCATTTTCTTCACGGATGGGACAAACAAGGATCGCGATGAAGACTTGACTGTGTACACTCGACAGATCAAAAGCAAAGGCATCAAGACCATAGCTGTTGGAGTTGGAAGCGATACAAACGCTACTGAACTGGCAACCATTGCTTCATCTAAGAACGACGTGTTCCGGTTGGATGAGTTCGAAGAGCTTAAATTCATCATAGAAAACTTGACTCCAGCACAGTGTAAAGGTAACGTATCGTGGAGTTACGTGAAACCATTTTGAGACCCCCAGAAAAATGTAGGATAACGAGCGAAACGTCCCGGATTTGAAATAACCACGCTGAACATGCTGAGGAAGGCATCCACTATCCCCAGACCCCTCTCTGTTTTCCGCTGGAACGAGTTCCGCTTATTACAATGATTGTCTTTTCCTATCTTACCTTTTTTCTTCACGAGAAAGTTTGCCTTCCTCTCCATTGTTTCATATTTGAGAGAGCGCCGGTGTATCGTAGAAATTTAGACTAAGTATTATCAAGATGTTGCTTTCTCGCACATTTGTTACCTTTTCCACGTTCTCTTCTGACTGCGCACACGGTATGGGATTATGCATCCTTAGCTTTTCCGGCGCTTCTCAAGTCAATAGTTTCTAAATTTTCCCGCGCTTGTCTAGCAAGTGCTTCACCCAATTCTTCTACCCTTTTCCTTTTAACACTTCTGCCACTTTCCGGCTTTGGAAGGCAAAACTTCAACCTACTTTTCCCGTATGCTTTACTTGTGACATGTTACAGTTTTGGCGTAATATATCAATTCATGGTAATGAATCATTGAAAGATCTTATTCAGGCGCTATCAGAGTTTACTTTTTGAAACTTTACCATTATCTCAAAATATTTTTCATTCTTGTTTCTTTGTAGATGGTGACTGAAACCTTGCAAAATCTTATCCAGGATGAGTGCGAACTAATGAAACAAACTTATTTCAATTAACTTGTATAAAGCAGGTTATCTAGTGTTTATTTACTAAATATATTTTTGAGCTGAACTTAAGTTCAAAAAGCATTTTTTAATCTTTTACCTATGTATATCTTAAGCATTTTAATTTAGAGCTTCGTACAATGAAATACTGGTGCGGTCTTCATGATAATTGAAATTAGTGAGATCGAGAACATAAGTTTACTTCATTGTTATGACAAAAATAGGGTTTTCAGGGATATTTTTAACTGTACCATTATTTGACTACTTTTAATGCTTATCATAAGATTTTTGATTTAATAAATACAATGAAAACAATTTATTTTTATTGTTCAGTTTAGTTTTGGTTTTTTCCTTCCTGTTTATTCCTGCGTAAGATTAGAGAGAATGTTTCCCAGGACTTCTGAGAAACTACTGTAAGTAAGACAGACGGCCAAGGTTGTTTAGAACGGTAAAATATAGTTGGTAACGAACACTTTCCTTCAATTTTTTCCGTTTCCACCCAAAAAAAACCCATAAAATTTAGGTCTTCGGTCCTCGGTCTGCAGTCTTCGGTCTTCGGTCTTTGGTCTCGTTTTTCGGTCTTCGGTCTTCGGTCTTCGGTCTTCGGTCTTCGGTCTTCGGTCTTCGGTCTTCGATCTTTGGTCTTCGGTCTTTGTATTGTTAATGGGGCCCGGACACTACAAAACATTGACAAAACGCAAGCATCGGCGATTTCATTTCCGCTTTCGATTCAGTCAAACCGTAGTTAATAGAGAGAAATGGTTATGAAACCTAGCAAAGTTCTTTGTTATATGTTTTTGTTTGCTATTTTGGGGGTTGACCCTACACAAATAACAATCGGTGGTTACGCGTGGTTTTGCAACTAACCAATAGAAACATTGCGATTATGTAATTCATGCATAGTACATGAGTGCAAAACAAAAGATGTGCAGGGTCATGGACCTTCCAACATAAATCTTGGCCTCTTTGTTTTGCTCCTTTGATGTTTGCCGGGCTTCATAACCATTTCTCTCTATTAACTATGGTCAAACTAAAGTAAGTTAAGGAGGTTGACGACAAACTGTTGGTCTCTGGATGCTGAAAGCTCGGTGACAACACTCAGCTAAGGATGGGAGGAAATTAAATGTAAGTTGTATTTGATAAAGAATTTCTTTCCTTTCGAATATTCGGAAATTACAATGGTTCTGTCCGTGAAAGTAAATTTTGCATCGACTGAATACGTGCACCAATTACAGCACATTAATGCGTCTTGGTTTGCGATTGATTCGATTGATTGCAATTGATACCAATATTACACCTTGTTTTAAGGTCTAGTACCGAAGTTGTTATCAGTCATCCACCAAGTCGAAGAAAGACTGAAGAGTGTCAAAAGAGAGCAGAAACTGTACTTTAATTTTCCCTGATTGTCAGTTTCGCCAGCTTACATTATATTGGCGCAACATATTTGAATCCGTCTCCCATCGCTTTAATTGAAAGCATGGCTCCTTGATGTATTAAGGTGATGATCACTGTTGTAATAACAATGTCTTGATACTTTTTCAAATGTTTTGGTAAGTGTTTCTCACAGAAGCCGTTCTTGTATCAGTTTCTCTATTATTTATAAACTTAACTTTACTCTGAAAACAAGTCACGCTATATGAGCACGAAATTATTCTTACATTTTAGACGGACGATTAAAAATTGGTGTGAGTTTAAAAATAACATGAGTGGAACGTTCAACTTTCAAGCTTAGTTATTGCTTTGGTTTATAAATCAGTGAAAATATTGAAGTTTTCAGTCATTACAGCTAACGTCGCATTTGCATTTAAAACCTATGCTCTACCGGCAGAGCAATAAACATATCAAGCCCTGAGGCTCTTTTGTACTTTAAGGTCTGAGGAAGGGAGTTTATTTTAAAATCATCACCAAGCCGGCAAGGCTTAAGTTGATTTTCCCAACTGTCTTTCTTTTTGTACCGCTTAACTTCCAACAGAATCCCGAAAGAATGGGTTCAGCGAAACCGCGCGTATGTAAATAAAACATCATCTATTCCTGTGGAATGATCTAGACCAATTTGTTCCGCTATTTGAATTCCAAACTAAAATTACTTCGGTCGGGCGAAAATTAAGTTTTTTGCCCTCTTATGTTAGGTATTTTCACAATAATCGAACACACGAAAAAGCAAATGGCTTCAGTCTTAATCGTATTTTAGATTTCCATAGCTGCTACTAAATGATATGATTGATAGGCCTTAAGATTCGCAAATAGCTGTAATGCTTGAGGCAGCTACCTGCCCGCGGGCAGTGCATCTACTTATTCAGTCCAAAGACTTGCAAACACATCTTACTTAATTTTGAACAATCTACGTTTTAGATTTTACTATTTCTAAAAGACGAATAACTTGAAGAATGGCAACAGGAGGTTGGGTTGCTGACCTTGATAAGAAAGAACACAAAAACTGGGTAATGGTGGGATGTGCGCTCAACATAACCAAAAATGGAATTACACCAAAAATACGAACAGAGATGGAAGCTTGGTACCAGTCCCTCATTTCCAGTCCACCTCTCAACTCGCTGACACCGTGCGCCTGCTCATCTCGAGGTCCTAAGTGTCCTAGTTGCGTCACTTGGGAATCAGAGCTTACGCGTCTTCACACGTCAAGGCGACCAAAGATTTGCTGGGGAAATAGTGACAGAAAACAATGGGGCTCTCCAACTGGGGCTTGGGAGATAGCGAAAGTGTTTATGCCAACTCTTGGAAGTCGAAAAAAAGACGTTGTCGACGCCAAAACAACTGACATCGGTGGCCTGTTAAATTTACTGGAGTGGTGCCCGTTCATCAAACCTCCTGTCAGCGGAAAGGTTTTGAGTTTAGCACGAGACCAGTGCCGGAACCACTGGGCCCATGCTCCAAAGCAAGAACTCAAAGATGTCGATGTCCCAGCCATATTTGGTCATCTAAATAGTCTTCTCGGTGAACCAGTGTTTACCGCCGACAAGGCGGCCCAAAACGCGTGCAAAGACTTGCAAGACCTGTTTCGTCAGGGTCTAGTAAACATCAGGGATTCCGAGGTCGAAGGACTTCATTTGCTGCGACAGTCGCTAGTTGCTGACTTGGCGAAGTGCCGAGATGACTTAATTGATGTTCAGGATAAAAGTGATCAGCAAACCGCGGAAATACAGAATATTGACAAGACTATCCAGAAGTATTCATTTGAGTTGAAGACACAAGGTGAAGCGATTGCCAAGTTGGAGGAGGTGGATACAGCAACAACAATAGAGATGACCGCATTGAAAGAGCAAAGCAAAGTAAACAGAGAGAGGATTGAAGAGCTACAGACGAAGGTAACGGAAGCGAAAGAAAGCCTTTCTAATGACATATCCACAATACTGCTTGCTGTTGATGATTTCCATACGAAATTGAACGAAAGACATGATTTGAGAGGCGCCTTTGAGGTTATTCGTGAAGACGTGGACGATGTAAGAAATGGTGTACAAAAAATTCTTGAAGACCTTATTACGACAAAAAACCGGTTGGCCAACTTGGACACAAACTTCGCAAGCATGAAAAGTGAAGTGAAAGAAGTCAAAGGCGCCGTAGCCTGCAACAACGACGCCATTTTCGGTTTAGAAAGAGATGTCATGGACGTCAAGGAAGAAGTGGAAACATTGAAAGGAAAAACTTCGCAAAAGAATGGCAATGATGACCACCTACTGTGCACAGCACCGTGCAGACTGTCATCATTTACTGGCCGCAAGTCTGCTCTGGAATGGTTAGAAAGGAATCTAATCTCGGATGGTCATGAAAAGCAACCAGGAAGATTCTGTAACACCAAAGCAATATGTGGTCTTGGAGGTTGTGGCAAGACGTCTTTGGCTGTAGAGTTTGCCTGGAGCTCCATGAACCGCTTCCCTGGTGGCGTATTCTGGATCAACGGGGAAAGTGATGAAAATATTCAAAAATCAGTGGTGGAGATACTTGCCCTGGAGAACATTCCTGCCACAACAACTGAAAATATCGACGACATCTTGAACCGATTTCTTTCTTGGTTGTGCAAGAAGACGGTACCGTGGCTTCTCGTAATGGACAATGCGGATGATTTGCAAGGTTCAGTGCTTCCAACAGGTGTTAAGAAGATATGCAGTGGGTCTTGGCAGAGAAATGGCAACGCATTTAATCAAGGGCACATACTTCTCACAACTAGACAGAACACAAAAGACGCAAGGTCGTTCCTAAGGGTCTCAACGGATGACTGTTTGGAGTTGCAGTGCTTCAGTGAGGAGGAAGGTGCACGGTTTCTTATCAAAAGAATCGGTTTAAAAGAAGAATCCCTTGATCAAGAAGCGATTTCTCTGGTCAATGAACTTGGAGCCTTGCCTCTAGCCCTTGAGCAAGCAGCATCTTTTATATCTGCAAGCCCTATTCCAGTGAGCTTCAAAGATTACCTTGCCAAGTACCTAGCTGTGAAGCTACGTCTGTTAAAGCAACAACATGCTAGAGCACTTAGTGTTGAGGCTGAGCATCGGTTGTCAGTTCACACAACTTGGGAGATGAATTTTGAATTTGTCAAAGAACAGTCACCAGCTGCTGCAACAATGATGCGTATCGCAGCCTTTCTGGAGTCTGACAAAGTTCCTGTTGAGGTAATCAACCCAGGTTTCCCTGAATTAGATCAAGAGGAACTGAGGGACTCCGCACGGTCTCAGATTGACATCGCTGCCATCCTTAAAATTCTGTCTAGTTACTCCCTTTTCTCTGTTCACCACGAAAGTAGAGTATTTTGTGTTCACAAACTCGTTCAAGAAGTGGTCCGAGACAGTCTCACTTCATCGGAAAGGACAGAGGCATTGGTAGCAACCATTCGAGTTCTTCATTTTGCATTCCAAAACATCTGTTCCACGTCAGAATATCATATTGTGGATACCCTGTCAATGATGAAGAAAGAAGATGCAAAAATTACCATAAGTCTTTTTTTGAATTTTCGCAAGTTAAAGAACTATTTGGAACAGGAAATGAAACTTTCAAGAGAGGTATATAATCACGCTCTTTTCAACAAGAGCACATCAAACTTATGCATCATTGCTTGCAATCTCATCAAAAATAACATTTCCTTCTTCAAACTATCGGCGGAACTTTCAGACTTCAGTATGAAAGTCATGATGGTCAGCGGTGGTGCTGATCCTGACGTACTTCTGTTCCATATGGTCGACACAGCCATTAGACAAAGAAACGTCTCTACCACTGAAGGTTACAATGAGGCAAAGAAGCTGTCCGAATATGCCGTGCAGAAGTTAAATGAGCTTGAAGGAAGTGGCGCCATTATCAATGCTGATGTGAAATATAAGGTTCTCCGCTTCAGAGCCTCTTTTTACTCATTAGAAGACCAATGGGAAAAATATTATAGAGCGTTGCTGGATCTTGAAAGCTTACCATTGAGTGATAGTACGTATGTAAACCTTCAGATGAATATTGGACACGCAGAAAATTATGTATCAGCGTGTAATTTTCAATCGTCTTTAAAACGTTACTACAATGCCCTTGAGATTGCCAGGAAAATCTACCCCTGGGATCACCCAGAGTTGTTACGTCTCCTTCAGCATATCACCACGCTTTTTTTCAACGAAGGCAAGTGGAAGGAGGCAAAGACGTATGCCGAGGAAATGCTGAAAATTTGCCAGAATATTCCCCATGCAACCGATTACTACATAAAAGGAATGGAGAGTGCTCTTTCAGTATTACGTAAATTTGACCCTAATAGCTCAGAGGATATTCTGCTGAATATACTGAAAGACAGATGGCCTAAGATGTATAACAGTGCTAAGGACGGTTATATGGACAGCTCTGGTTCAATCATCGATGACGACGGTAGCGATGATGCCGCGTCGTTTGTTTTACAAGGTGTACTTGAGTGTTTCATGGTCGTTTTCAAAGAAGGGAAAAAAATTTCAACAAGCAAGCTGAACGTTTACAGGAGGATTGCGGAGATGTTCATGCTCATTCAAAAGAAGTTCTACGGGGACACCCACCCAGGGATGATAGCCCCATATTGCTATCTAACTACCGTGCACATGCTCCTTGGAACTGATCGAGAAGAGGTCTCCAGACTCTCGAAACTAACCGCAAAGTGTAATCAAGGAGCATCTGAAAATATATACAGAAGTCCAACTTGTGATTACAATATGTATGACGCCAGGGAAAATAGAGATTTGGGTAACAGATTCTTCAAGTCGGGAGACTATTCGAGAGCATTAAAAGCCTATGATGTGGCTCTGAAAATGTTTCCAAATGATGGGAAGTTACTTACAAACAGAGCTGCTACACATGTGAAACTTTCAGAGCAACACAAGCAAAGCCGTGTGGAAGAACAACGTCACTTTCTCAAATGCGCTCTTGAGGACTCAGAGAATGCAATAACTGCAGATCCCTCCTGGATGAAGGGTTACTTCTGGAAGGCTGTTTGTCTTGCTAAACTTAGTAAAAGAGGACCGTCCCTCGCTGCAGCTGCAATCGCCGAACATTTGTTTCCATCACAGTGCACCCAAATACCTACCGTTGTGGAACAGTTTGGAGGCTACAATACAACCGTTGTAAACACATTGGAGGACTTTCTTTGCGTCCCTGAAGCAACAGGAAGTACCCTTGTCGTTTTAGTGAAAGAGGGGATATACGAGGTACCTAAGCCGCTGAGAGTTCCCGGGAACGCAGTGATAGTTGGTGTTGGTAAAGTGCAAATTGTCTGCAACAACGACGTTCCTCTGCAGCCAGATGAAACCGTATATATTGAGAAGATTAAGCTATCTACCACAATGAAGTCCATCACAAAGCTGAAAGAAAGAGCTAAAGAATGTCTCAATCGTGGCCTACTGGACATGGCCTTATCACTCTACAGTGACGCAATGACCAAGTGTCCAAATGATGCCGTGTTACTAACTAACAGAGCTGCAACATACATCAAGCTTTCGAAAAACGGTGAAATCCAGGCAGTCGAGCAACGCGGTCTTTTCAAACGTGCTCTGGAAGATTCGGAGAAGGCTATCACTGCAGATCCTTCATGGGTAAAGGGTTATTACTGGAAGGCAGTTTGTCTCGCTAAACTGGAAGAAAGAGGGCCATCACTCGTTGCTGCTGCAATCGCCGAACATCTGTTTCCATCACAGTGCACCCAAATACCTGCAGTTGTGGAGCAGTTTGGAGGCTACAATGTAACTGTTGTAAGCACAATGGGGGACCTTCTTCGTGTATCTGAAGCAACAGAAAGTAATCATGTGATTGTGGTGAAAGAGGGGATATATACAGTACCTAAACCTCTAAGAGTTCCAAGAAATGCAATGATAGTTGGAGTTCGTGACGTGCAAATTAAGTGCACCAAAGGCATTCCCCTGCAGCCAGATGAAACCGTTTACATTGAGAACATTAGGCTATGGCCCACAAGGGAGTCCATCACAAAGCTGAAGGAAAATGCTAAAGAATGCGTCAATCGTGGCCAGTTGGACATGGCCTTATCACTCTACAGTGACGCACTGATCAAATGTCCAAACGATGCACAGCTTCTGACAGCAAGAGCCACAACATACTTGAAATCTGCAAACGAAAAGAAAGATCTTCCCTCGGAGAGGCGATATTTATCGGAGCTTGCCTTGAAAGATTCCGAAGCTGCGATCATAGCAGATTCTTCTTGGGTGCTTGGATACCACAATAAGGCAGTGAGCTTAGCACAACTTGGAAGAAAACATCAAGCTCTGGCTGCTACCGCAGTCTTCAAACACTTGAGCTGCGGTCAAGACATCCCTGTAGTTACTCAACGATTTGGAGAAGTGACAGTTCAAGCTGTGGAGAATTCTGATGAGCTAAGCGTTGTCCTACACAGAATCGAGGAGCTTAAAGAAGCAGATCAAGTTGTTTTACTTAAAGAAGGCGAATACCTTCTGGACAAAAGTGTTGAAGTTGCACAACCAGTTGTTATGGTCGGTGAAGGGAAAGTAACAGTATCTTGCAAGACTGGGCGGAGTCCTTTTTACTTTACCCAAGAACACCATGTAGAAAATGTAGAACTTTGTGGAGACTCACAGAACTGCAGCGATTCAAACAACGCACAGGCAGAAGAGATGTCTTTGCCTGGACTCTCAGAGGAGGAACGCACCAACGTCAGCAGTGAGTGCAAGGTGAACTAACCACGAACGCTATAAAATAGTACTACAGCAGTTTTGATCCTTCTCTTGTGCCTCAGTAAGGTCCCCCCAAAACAACGAGCAACTAGAAAACATTTTACAGAAAAGGGGAACTGAGGACTTCATGTTTGATGGCATTTCCAAATCTGAGCAAACTTTCTGACGGAAGGAAAGTGGACACACGGATAAAAGGAGACTTCTGGTGCAAAATCTCCTCGTCGCTTAGCTCCTCGTCAATTTTGTATCTTCTTTTACCCGTGTGTGTAAATTTAAACTTATTAAGCGGCCGTCGCCTAGCGACTAGCCGCTTCTAGTAATACCAATTTTTTTTGTGGTTATTTTTCGTCGTGGTGTCCGCCGAGAGGCCCGTGCCCCTCTCGGCCAGAGGTGGAAACAATGACATCAGTAAAGACATAAATTTTCTACTATCGGCGCCCGGGGCCTGAACTCGTGACCTATAGATCCCAATCTCGGCCCCTTATCCGATTGCGCTAATGAGACATCTCTTGCTAGAGAATTTTGTGGTAAATAAAGTCATTGGGTCGGTCACGCATCGTCTCTTTAAAATCCATTTCAATGCCCAAGGGTTACAAAGAAAAGAAATGTTTTGTCAGAATTAAATTACTCCATGTACATCCCATAACAAAGGATATTAATTTGAGAGCGTTTGTTTTGAGCAGTATTTCAGAACACCGATGATTGGCATTCCGATATTTTCGGACAAATTCAACAAAATCAAAGAATTTATCTGATCTTAGCTAAAGCTATTCGGAAGACCGTAAATGTTTTTAAAAAGAAATGTTTAGTCAGAATTGATTTACTCAAATGTATGTCTTATAGGAAACGAATTTATTTGACCGTTCCCTTTGACCCGGTTTTGAAGATAAACAAGTGATGGTGCAATACCAGAAGTGAAATGAACAACACAGTTCTTTTGATTGCGTGGCGTTGTTTGAGCGTAGCTTTTCTCTTCAGTGTTGGAGATATCGGTTATCGTCGAGAAACTGGTCGACGGATCTAAGACGCAGATTTATACCTAATTCTTCCCTTTGTTTGAAATTGTCAAATAAATCGAAGTGCCAGTGTTTTGTCAAAGGAGGAGGGGGAAGGGGGGAAGGAGGCCTGTTAAAACCAGTTTAAACCGGTTATAATGAATCAAAAACTGCACCAAATTTACAGGCATTTAAATAAAAGTAATAATGCAGGAAGAGGTCCTGAACGACTTTTATGGCCCTCCCGCGCAAGCGGGGGCAGCCACAGGTGAGCCGATTTTGGATGAGTTTGTCGTTTAAAAGACAGACTTTCAAGAGTGGAATAATGTTTGGAGAATGGATGTTGATACTAATAATCAATTTAAAAATGACATAGATAAATTTTCTGACAACATTATGAAGGAAAGAGCCTTTGAAGTAATTCAAGGCGAAATTCAAAACTTTGGCAGCATCAAAGCAACTTTTGGGATGCAAGTTGGTTTTGAACGTGAATTTCGTAATAAAGAAGGTCAATGGGAAACGGAAAAACAGAAATACTTCCTCAAGGGTGAAACACACATTTTGAATCCTGAAAATTTTGAAACAGAATTTGAAACCCAGAATTCAAGGTGAAATTGCTCAATGGTCGGAAAGAGGTTCTGGTTGGAGAGTTGATGGAGTGACACGTGGTTATGTCAACGTTTCAAGATACCAACCTTTTGCAAGAGGAACATTTATACCTCTCCCCCCAAAACTGGCAAACAAAAAAGCAATAATTAACGCGAAAAACAAAGACAACACATGTTTGAAATGGGCCTTAAAAGCTGCCATGTTTCCAGTTCAGCAAAATGCTAACCTGCGATCAGGCCCAATTGAAGCATCGCTCTTATGTCCTCTTATGTCGGCGCTCGCTACAATTGGGCCTGATACAAAGTCTCACGGGAGTCTGTGGCTTCGTCCAGAATTTGGACGAAATCTGATTGGCTGATTCAATAACCGGAAGTCACTAAGAGGCGTGTTCGCGAGGCTCTCGCGAAATTCTCTCGCGACTGACGAGACAATGAGTAATCTCAAGTTCTTTTTTGTTTTATAACACAAAACAACAGAGCCTTTCTATTTTCATGTAAATTAGCGGAGAGGGAAAAGTTTATTAGCTTTGCTTTTGATGTACATACTGGATTCACTTAAAAGATTCGCGGAATGATCTTCATGAAGAATGATAAAGACGAAGCGTTCTGACGAGTTCCCACTGTTCCCTCTGTTATTCCTCTATTTCGAACATTATCTTTCGTGTTTGTGAAAGCCTGACAACGGTATAAAGACTTGGAAGCTGGCTGGTTTGTATTCAAGAACAATTCAACGAGAAGGAAGACACATCGAAGCTCAGCTAATAAGTACAAGATCATAGACACGTTGGTTTCAATGTTAGGATGCGAGAGTACTCCTATTCTATGGACAAACATTTTGAAAGCTTAATGTAAGTTCTTTTAAATGAGAGACTGCGCAGGACCCGAGATGCGCTGCCACGTTTTTTAAGCAGGGCACACATCTCTTTTCCAAAATCTCTGCAAAATAATATTTAAGTCGCTTTTTAACCTGAAAAGTAGCACTCGTCTTCAATTAAACATCGATGACCGGCAAGTTAGCCAAAAAGAACAAGAGAGGAGAGCGTGGCTCCATTGAAACTGAAGAACTGTCTTCCTCAAAACGATTAAACATGGCGGACACCGAATTACAGCTTGACGATGCATCAAGTTCTAACTCTGCCGCTGCTATCACAGACGAACACGAGCCAACACGAGCCGATCTAAAAGAAGTTCTCATCGACATTCAGATCAATGTCAACAATATCTTAAGAGACAATATTAAAATTCGAGAAGAAGTTGTGGCTCTACGAACAACGATACAACAACAGCAGGAAGAACTAACCAAGCTTAAACCGTTGATCTTGACTTTACAGCAAGAACTACAGGATGCAAGAAGGAAAACTGACGAACAAGAAGAAGAAATATCGCAACTGTACGATCTCCAAGACAGTTTAGAACAATACACTCGTAAGAACTCGCTAGAAATACACGGCATCCCAGAAAATGTGTACTCTTCCACCGAGGAGGCTGTCCTAGAAGTTGCTAAAGCTCTTAACGTCGAGGTAAGACCCGATGACATCGAAATCTCGCATCATCTAAAGGGGGAAGTTGGAGCAAAGCCTATAATCGTCAAATTTGTCAGTCACAAAAAGAAAGCTGAACTTTACAAGCAGCGAACAAAATTGAGGAACACCTCTTTGTCGGTTGTTTTTCCCGAGTCATCTGCTGCTTCGATTGTCTCTTCGAAAGGCATATATATAAACGAGAACCTAACCTCTTTCAGACGAGAGCTGTTGAAGGAAGCCAACAAAAAACGTAAGAACAATATTATTTCAAGTGCTTGGACCATAGATGGAAAAGTTTTTGTTAAAATTTCCCCGGCGAGTAGACCGATAAGAATCTACGACAAAAACGACTTAGAAGACCTTTAAGAATTGATAAATTTCCGTTATCATTATTGATCTTTAGGCGTTTCACTGATGTGACCTGTTACATCTTTTAAAAGGAGATTGGGAAATTCTAATCTTTTTTTTCCTCCCGCGCTATACTACCAAATGCTCTTAAACATAATTATTTTAGGGGTGTCTTATTATATATGCTTTTGTGTTTACTTTCTTTTCTTCCACGCAACTTCAATGTCGTCGCTTCCAATTAGGTTTAATTTTCTGTTATTTTTTACTTGTGCACAGCACTCTATTCCTTTCTATTTAACTGTTTTGTTTGGTTTTTCGGAGCAAAACAAACGTTTTCCTAAACAAAAGTTCGAAGCTAGGAATTATATGCAAATCGGCTACAAATGCAAAACAGCCAATTTAATTTCTCTAAATTCAGCGTAAAACAATGGATTTGAAAATAGCTTCACTTAATGTCAGGGGAATAGGGAACAACACTAAAAGAAGAGAGGTGTTTAATTGGCTGAGATCAAAAAAACTCTCAATATACATGCTGCAAGAGGTCCATTGTTCTGAAAACACCGCGAATCTATGGGCTTGTGAATGGGGCTATAAAACGCTTTTTAGTTGTTGTTCAAGCAATAAAGCGGGAGTCAGCATTCTTTTCAACAACACTTTTAATTTACAGATCCTTAAGGTTTTTTCAGACCCAAACGGCCGCTTCATAATTTGTGACATCGAAGCAAACGGCAAACCTTTAACTTTGGCTAACATATACGCTCCCAATGAAGACGATCCAAATTTCTTTCGTGCCTTTTTTGATCACTTATCCAGCTTCCACTGCGAAGAAATTATAATTGGAGGCGATTTTAATTTAGTGCTTGAAGGACAAAAAAGGAGGCCTCGCGAAAACTCATAAGAATGCTTTGAAAGTAGTACAGGATCTCTCCGAGAGCCTCGAATTGTCTGATGCATGGAGAATTCTCAACCCGGAGGCCACGAGATATACTTGGCGCCAAGGGCAACCTGATATCCACTGCAGACTTGATTTCTTTCTTGTAAGCCAATCATCTATTTGTAATATCACTCAGGCAGATATTATTCCAGGGTTTAAAACTGATCATTCCATGATTACCCTTAGCTTATCCTTACATTCAAATCCGAGGGGAAAAGGGTTTTGGAAGTTGAACACTTCATTTCTGTCTGACGCCAGGTACCTCGAAGAAATAAGAACAACAATTCAAGAAACCGTATTTGAATATGAAAATGATGTCTCGGTAAATCCCGCCTTACTCTGGGAGATGGTAAAACTTAAAGTACGAGAGAAGTCAATCTCTTACGCTGCTTATCACAAATCAGCAACAACAAAGAGAGAAAACGAGCTGGAAAATACAATAACCATACTACAAAAACAACTTGACATGGCAAACAATAATGAACCCCAAAATCAGAGTATTATAGAGAGAATCAATTTATTAAAACGCGATCTCGAAAAAATAATCGAACATCGGACTAAAGGTGCAATTCTTAGATCAAAGTCCCTGTGGTATAATGAAGGAGAAAGAAACACCAAGTACTTTCTTAATCTTGAAAAGAGACATTTTAAACAAGGGACAATTAGTCAACTGAAAATTAACGAGACAGATTTCGCCACTTCCGACAAAGCAATCCTATCTGAATGTGAATCCTTCTACAAACACCTTTACACTTCCAAAGTCAACAATGACTTTGCATCGGACTTCTTTCAACAAGCGAACGAAACTGTCTTAAGTCACGAGGAACGAAATTTTTGCGAAGGCTTTTTATTCGAAAAAGAATGCGCAGAAGTTGTAAAGAGTATGGATTCAAACAAAACGCCTGGAACAGATGGCCTACCAGCCGAGTTTTATAAAATTTTTTGGAAAGATATTTCCACTTTGTTAGTTTCGGCTCTCAACTATGCCTTTGAATCTGGCTGCCTCTCCATAACACAAAGACGGGGTGTCATTAAGCTTATTCCGAAAAAGGATGCGGAACTGTACTACATAAAAAACTGGCGCCCCATAACTCTTTTAAACACGGACTATAAGATCGCTGCAAAAGCTCTTGCAAATCGAATCAAATCTGTACTTCCCAGCATCATAAACAACGATCAGACAGGATTTATGAAGAACAGATTTATTGGAGAAAATATCCGTCTCATAGACTGCATCATCCAATATGCCGCAAAGGAAAATATTCCTGGTTTACTGCTCTTTATAGACTTCGAAAAAGCTTTCGACTCGCTCGAATGGTCTTTTATCGTTAACTCCTTACGCTTCTTCCGGTTTGGCCCATCGATCATTAATTGGGTAAAAGTTCTCTATTGCGAAACGGAAAGTTGTGTTCTAAATAACGGGTGGTCAACCAACTTTTTCCAGACTCTTCGAGGCGTTAGACAAGGCTGCCCCTTGTCGCCATATCTATTTATCCTTTCCGCTGAAGTGTTAGCCAAGGCAGTTAGAAACAACGTAAACATAAAAGGCATCTCTGTTGAAAATAACGAAATTAAAATTAGCCAATATGCAGACGATACCACACTTATTTTGGATGGCTCAAGAGAAGCGCTTGCTTCAGCACTTAATTTGCTAGATGACTTCAGTAAAGTCTCGGGTCTCAGACTAAATAACAAAAAAACGGAAGCTCTTTGGATAGGTTCCAGCATTGGCAATGAACAGCTTATTTTGCCAGGAAGGGATTTTAAGTGGCCGAAATGTAAGGTGAAAACCTTAGGGTTGTGGATGTCAGTCAAACCTGAAATATCTGCACGCTTAAATTATAAGGAAAAGATTGAAAAGATAAGAAAAATTCTGAGCTGCTGGAAGTATCGTAGGCTAACCTTGCTGGGGCGAATCACCGTGCTTAAGTCCTTAGCCGCCTCGCAACTAGTCTATTTGCTATCTCCCATGCCTTCCAATTATCACGCAATAAATGAGATTAATACATTGTTTTATCAATTCCTTTGGAACGGGAAGGGAGACAAAATCAAACGAAAAATTATGATTAATGATTATTGCGAGGGTGGCCTTAAGATAATTGACCTTGTCTCTTTCAACAAATCGCTTAAAACAACTTGGATAAAAAAATACTTGGATTCCACGAACAACGGAAAATGGAAAGTTTTTATCGACTTAGCCTTGAAAAATCACGGACGCAAAAACGTATTTATTGGTAACCTTAATACAAAAGATACAAATAAGTCGATCATAGTCTCCGACGTGTTTCTCGAAGAAATATTGGAAATTTGGGCGGAAGTTAATTTCGAACAGCAATTACTGTCTTTGGAGCATTTCCAAGAACAAAACCTATGGCACAATTCCTTAATAAGAATAGAAAACAAACCAATCTTCTTTAAGGACTGGTGCTCAAAAGGCATTACTAAAGTAAAACATTTGCAAAAACCAGAATGCAATAGCTACCTTTCTCTAAAAGATTTCCAGGTAAAATACGACCTGAATGCTGCTCCACTTCGTTTTTACGGCCTTATATCAGCTGTCAAGGCACTTGACAATAGCAGCCTCAAGCAAGAGAACGATGATAAACAAGAATACGAACCTCTTAGCACAAAACTTTTAAAGTCCAAAAAAGTTAGTGCACTGGTATATAAATCCTTAGTCAGAAACAAAGGTGGAGCTCCAAGGAATAGCCAAAAGAAATGGCTTATGGACTGCAGTTTGAGCAGTGAAAACCTCGACTGGAGCTCGGCATATCTTTTGGCTTTGCGGTGCACCAAAAGCACAAAGTTAATAGAATTCCATTTTAAACTTCTTCACAGACGTCTGGCAACTAACAATTTCCTGTTCAAAATTAAGCTGAAGGAAAATGAAAATTGCACCTTCTGTCAAAACGCGCCTGAAACACTAATACATCTTTTTTGGACATGTCAAAAAACCTCTAAGCTTTGGAAAAGTATAGTGGTATGGCTACAAAATTTGAATATTATGCAGAACAATTTCACGCTACTGAATATTACTGCTCTCGGACTAAAGCCTGACACCTCGAAATATGCCCTCCAAATTAACTACTGTTTACTGCTAGCACGATATCATATCTGGCTTGCTAAAACAAACGAAACTTTACCCCACTTTGAGCATTATCTGCTTTTTCTGAAATCAAGATTCGAGCTGGAGACAAAAGGTGGTGACGGGAAAAAGTGGGAACCTCTTGCAGTGTATATTGAGCTTTAAAAAACTTCTGTATTTCAACTGGATATCTGTATGACCCTATTCTCGCAAGACGTAATTGACGCTTTTCTTCTCTAACCTGAAATAAGACTCTCTTTAAAGCTTAAATCAGCGCTGATAGATGATGAATATTGTAGCTTGGCCTGTACTAGTACCAGCTCTGTATTGCTCCGTTTTGTTTTATTTTGCTTATTTGTGTTTTCTTATTTCTATTTTCTATTTGCATGTCCTTTTGTAACTGCATTTTGTATTTCACTTTTAATTTCTTTTCGCTCATGTTTTTCCACAAATGTAATGTTTAAAACATAGCACGGTAAAACAATAATGTATTGTAATGTAGTGTATTAAAGGTTATCGATTCGTAAAAAAAAAAAAAAAAAAAAGTTCTTTTAAATTTGTTTTGTACCATTCTTTTACGGCCGTAAAGTTAATAAATTATCATTTGCATGTTGGTTCGCCTTTGGAACAACAACTAAAACATTGTTGGGTAATTCACACCACCAATAATAAAGTTTTCCTTATTAGGGAGTAATAAAATAAGTGCGTCTTGATATGAAAAAAAAAAAACATAAATAGCAGAACGACCGGCTATAGAAAGAGTTCGATGGAAGGGCTTTAGGAACTTCACAGTGGACGTCAGTCTCTCCAGATTAAATTTAAGCTTAAATTGAATATTTGTCAATTTTTACACTTAACTAAATTTCATGAGGACAGCATAAAAGTGCCAATTATCTTGTTGATAGTAATACATTTAACTCAGAAAAACCAAAAAAATTTGTAATAATTATTTGTAAATTGTAGCAAGAGAAATCTACATAAGAATAGAGGAAATAAACTGAATAGAGCTTAGAGGAGTACATTGTTGTTGTTGTTGTTGAATGACAAGGTCATTGACATCCTCCACAAAAATGTAAAACATGACTGAACTCCCATTGCAAAAATTCTCAGTGCAAGGTGCAGTAGTTTGAAATGCACCACAAAGACTGTTGTACTACATAAGCAGTACAGGCCTTTGTTGAGTTAATGAGAGATTAACCTGATGAAAGCTAGATGTCCTTATAGTTACCCCTCCTGTACCAAGTTGTTTCTCCATTCAGTCGATGAATTACAGAATAACAGCATACTGCCCACCACTGGACTGCTGAGGAACAGGTCGATGGTTTGAATCCCAGATCAAACCATGGTGTTAATTAAAATAATTGTTTGGATCAAGCTGGCTGGGTTCTCAACATCTGTCTCAGGTCAGAGAATCAGGTCATTGGTTAGTGAGATTATACTCTACAGTATTGGCCTTTTCACCCTCACACGTAATTTAAACATGAAGGGTACATAAAAGAACCTACATACTTGATGAAAAGAGTAGGCGGCATAGCTCCCAAATTCTCTGCTCTGTCTTAACATACATTTCAGGGTCAAGGTTGGGTGGTAGACGAACCACCTGTTCCCAGAGGCCTTATGACTGACTGATAAAATAGCAAATATCTCTCAAGGGAATGTGCCACCCTCTGAGCTGATCTTTTTGTGATTTTTCCCAATAGTGATTTCAGAACCATTTTCAGTGAAAAATTTAGGTGTTGCATTTGGAAATCCAATGGCTTGTTTCCCTTTTTCCCCTCACTGTTAAAAAACCTGTTGGCAAGAAGATGCTTGGCTTCCCCCTTAGAGAGGAGTGCTAATACCAAGGCAAAAAAAAATGCAAGAGTAAAGGTGTATTCAGAGTGCTGGTAATTATATTCCATCAGAAGAACAAGCTTAAAGCATCTAAAAAGCCTAGCAGAATCCCCTTCCCTTATTGCATCATTTAGATTTAATATAAAGAAACCAAACTGCAGTCTACTTGTGTGTTAATTGTAGATGAAATCTTTGGTATTTTCATTTGCAATGTCTTCATCATTTGATAGTATTTGTGGATAACCATGTTTAGTGGTCTCATGCCTGTACACAGTAGATAAATTGGGTAATCCATATATTTACTACTACTGTTTCTTCTCAGTCATGGTCAGCATGCAAAATAAACAATGGGTTGGAATTATCCAATTGCCCCTCAGGCTAGTTGATTATACCTTTCACTGAATCAATGATCACAGGTTCATGCTACACTTAAAAATTTCAGATATTATTCCAGTGGATAATTAGCCAACCAGCGTATACATGTAAATACCTCTCATCCATTGAATAAAGTTATGTATCAAATTTACATCAAACATGGAGCCTCTGATAAACAGCTAAAAAAGTGATTAATAAAAATGGCTCCTTAGACAGCCAAGCACTTAACGAAAAATCGTATTTTTGGTATCCCAGTGAATGAATTCAATAACAGTGCACCACCACAATGCAGCTTTTTAGTGATGCTGCAAAATTTGTTTAATAGATTAAATTACATTAAAAGAATACATCAAGGCCGGCCTGCATTTATTCATTTGTTCAAATTAAAGGTAAGCGAGCTTCAAAAGGTAAAACTTAATAAACGAGTGAACGACAAAATCCCGTTTTTCCACAACTCAAATAGAACAACACTCTCGACTCTACTAAAAACATTCTTTTGTATTTCGAGGGGAAGACGAGAAATACATCGACAATAGTAATTCACCTGATCTTCCTTCAGTCGAATCATCAGTGGTGCTTTACTACCCACAAAAAGATATCAGCATCACATAGTCTTTGGAAACACATATCATCTGTCCCAGCGTTTATAAAATTTGTTATGTGCGCTTTCTTTGGGACCAAAACCGCAACTTTTCCCCAACAACAATTAATGATGTAGGACAAGACGTTCCCAAAACAAAAATGGCGTCTTCTTCATTCCACATCACTTCACGCGCGAGAGCTCGCGAGTATCGCGTAACGGAAGTAATTTTGATTGGCTGATTTTGAAACATGTCAAACAATCAAAAAAGTGGGCGGTAGACGTTCCGTGGAAGAATTGTATTCCCGCGGGAAAGGTTTACCATCGAAACGAAAATAGAGCCTGATCGCAGGTTAGCAAAATGCAGAAAGACCAAGCAAATACAAAACCATCAATGATGGAATAAATTAGAATGGAGTTGATTTTCCAACGCCTGTCACAGCATGAAAAGGCAAATTTAAGTTTGAGTAATGTTAGCATAAATCCGCCGTAAAGTTCGGATTTAAGAAGTTTTACGCTACATTTACATTATGTAAATGCGAGCTTTACGCTACCTTTACCCGTTAAGCTAGTGTAATTAGAATTCTTTAAGAGGCCTTTAAGCGGGCATTACTAAACCACGAAACAGCGAAACGAAACACCGAAACACCAAAACAGCTATTTTTTCCTACTTTTTTCTCAAACACCGAAACTGCTATTTTTTACCACTTTGATGGTGAATAAAATAGACAGGCCAAACAAGACTCCCATTGGTCCTTTGGTGTTATCGTTAACCTTCAAAGTTTGGCTCTTACGAGTATATCTTAGGCCTGTTTCAAACGCCGTGCTACTGCCGTGCTAAGCTGGCTCGACTGTCGCACGAATCCAGCACGACTTCGTTTTAGACGTCGAATTTAATTCTGTCGGATAAAAAGCTGTTGCCCAATCTCTTACTCAGAGTCGTCGGTTGCCGTAATCAAAACACTGAGCAGCTATTGTACGAAGCAAATCCAAATTGTTAATTTATGAATTGGGTTCGACACGGCAGTAGCACGACGTTTGAAAGCAAGTCGTGCTACTGCCGTGTAGCACGGCAAGGCTTGCCGTGCTACACGGCAGTAGCACGACTTGCTTTCAAACGTCGTGCCTGAGTCGAATTTAATTCGATTAATTGAGTTCGACACGGCAGTAGCACGACGCTTGAAACGGGCCTTACTCTAACATTTGAGAATCTCTTTTTCTCCCAGCCAGCAGTGTGAACTCCATTAGCCAGACTACATGGTGCGTTTTCATTAACCCCTTTCCGCTAAACGTTAGCCTGTATAGCAGACGTTTTGGCTTTTTGGTGTGCGAACGGTCGTTTAAAGGCCGCCATTTTGGAAGCCATCCAAGGAGAGAACTGGGGATAGGCTTTTGTACATTTTGCTTTTGTTTCTCCCCTAAAATGCTCCACCTTAAATGCTCCAATTTTCCCACTAAAATGCTCGGTCTTCCCTAAAAAAAGCCACTAAAATGCTCGGATAATGCTCATTATATAAACGGTTTTTTAATTAATTTCAACATTTTTAACATGGTGTTAACTGTTCACACTTACAAAAACGTACAAGTGTTGCAAGTAACAACAACAACAGCGTATGCAAGTTCATAAATACAGTCAAGAAACCTTAATCCTCGAAATCATCTATGAATTTTGAGTTTTAGTCTTCATTTTCTCTAAAAAAAAATAATTTCTTTCTTAGTTTCTCGGAAAAAAATTAATTTTCCGGGAAAAAGCCACTAAAATGCTCGAATAATGCTCAATGCTTTTGCCTCACTTAAATGCTCGAAAACATGCTAGCATATTGTACAAAAGCCTAACTGGGGACGGTCAGTGTAAGATATGGATTGCGGACTGCAGACCCGGACTGCGGACCCGGACTGCGGACTGAGTATAAAACGCTGACTGAAGGCTGCGAACTAGGAACAAAAAGTGGACCGAGTATAAAAAAGGTAGTATAGAGCAAAACTAGGATTGTACTGGCCCAGAGGCAGGTTAAAAAAAGCCTTGAGTCTGCTTATGCCGTGGCAAGATTTGTCACGTACCTAGTAATGCTCAGTTACACGAAATGCTCATTTCCGACATCGACCGAGCTAGAGAAAGTATAAGAGTAGAGACTTTATCCTGAAATTGTGCTTTACTCCACGAGTTTAACACTAGATCGAGGGAGTCGAAGAAATTATTATTGGCAAGAATGGAAACAGAAAGGCATATAAAAGCCAACCGGACCTTGCACTGGCGTGCATCACAAAATTACTGGTCACAAATCTAGATATAAATGCTGTAAATGGAAATGTGTGCTCGTTGGACTGCAACTGACAACTGGTGAAGAGAAGATAAAACAAGAAATACCGGTGCGTTTCTTTGTTGGGAGAAAGTCCAAATCCGTATTTGTGAACATAAATCAAATAAAGTGGATTCTCGATCAGACAATTCTGAGCGTTTTTAAAAAAGGTATTTTAAACAAGCGGTTTTCCGTTTCAAAATGGTACAACACAATTACCGTACATGACATTATAACCGACAAGCGTCGCCATTTTTCCTATCATGAAGAGCTCGAGATCAAAATAGGTAGGTTTTCTGTGTCCTCTGGTAATATTTACTGCAATTGTAAGCACCTTTCCTACAGTTCAAGAATTTGAGTGCAATAATACATTTCGTTGCTCCGTGCTTTTTGTACAATGTTTTGTACTCAGTCCGCGGTTTGTACCCAGTCCACAGCCTTCAGTCCATATTTTATACTCAGTCCTCGTTTTATACCCAGTCCGCAGTCCGGGTCCGCAGTCCGGGGCTACAGTACGCAATCCATCTCTTACACTCACCGTCCCCAGTTCTCTCCTTGGATGGCTTCCAAAATGGCGGTCTTTAAACGACCGTTCGTACACCAAAAAGTCTGGCTAATGGAGTTCACATTGCTGGCTGGGAGAAAAAGAGATCCTCGAATGTTAGAGTAAGATATACTCGCAAGAGCCAAACTTTGAAGGTCAACGATAACACCAAAGGACCAATGGGAGTCGTGTTTGGCCTGTCTATTTTATTCAACATCAAAGTGGTAAAAAATAGCTGTTTCGGTGTTTGAGAAAAAAGTAGGAAAAAATAGCTGTTTCGGTGTTTCGTTTCGCTGTTTCGTGGTTTAGTAATGCACATGTCATCGGCTTCCCCGTGGGGTCGATCCCCGGGCCTACCAGGGAGATATGTGGGGGAATACAAGGAGATGGAAAGGATTCTTTGCCCGAGGGTAGGGGAAAATCTTGACATTGTTTTACGATCAAAGATTAGGGGGTGAGGGAATTCACAAGTTTGAAAAGGATGTCAAGGGAATTTTCTGCTGAGAGACACATAACCCAGGGGACTTTGTCTTGAGAGATTCCCCAACCCCCTGGGGAAATTCCTAAGGTTTGCTTGACTGATTTTACAATCCCCCTGGTTAGCCCGGGGGTCGACCCCACGGGGAAGCCGATGACATGTGCATAATGCCCCCTTTAAGCACTGCGTAAAGCAGGCGTAAAGTTTGGATATCGATTTAAGAAGCTTTACGCAGCATTTACGTTAAAATGTAAAGCTAGTGTAATGAGAGTTCAAGAGGCCTTAAGCACTGTGTAAAGCTGGTGTAAAGTAGAGATTTAGGCCAGCTTTGTTATAGTTTGAATTCTAGATCAATATAATTATTTATTTGATTAAAATAATTGGTGAGAAAAATGGTTATTTCCATCGTAGCCACACTGACCTTTGCGACCCCTTAAAAGTAGGTTGTTGTGATCCTTTGCACTTTTAATTTATGTTACCTTAATATTGGTTCTAATAACTATATTGTTTATGGTTGTTTTAACTCCATGTTGTTTTGGTTTGGGTGGTGAATCTGTGGTAATCAGTTAAGCCGGTTACAGACGAGCGAGTTTTCCTTGACAAGTTTTGACTTGACAAACTTTATTTGCTGGTGTGTAAGGGCAAAATTGTCAAGTTTTTCCTTGAAAAGTGCACTTGTTCAAAAACTAGCATGCTAGTTTTTGAACAAGTGGACTTGTCAAGGAAAAACTTGACACATTGCAGAACTTGTTCGTCTGTACGGGTCGACAAGGAAAACTTGTCAAATAAAATGTTGTCCGCTGTGTAGTTGTATTGCTGGCTACCGTGAATACTTGCCAAAGAAAACTTGTTCGTTCGTTCACACCAGCAAATAAAACTTGTGAAGGCAAAACTTGTCAAAGAAAATTTGTCGTTCATAAATATGAGCAAATAAAAATTGTCAATGACACTTGTCAAGGAAAACTTGCTCGTCTGTAACCGGCCTTAATGGGTAGTAGATATAACTATTCCCTGTGGGTTGGAAAATTAAGAAATGGGTTGTTAAACTAATAATAAAAGATTAAATTAACTATACAATGACAGTTCCAGTAAACGCTTTTAATGGTTATTCTGACTAACAACTTTCTTCATTGCTACAAACTTATGACAATAACCATGCAATAAAAGTTAAGTTTAACATAGCCAGGTGGCTATTTCCATTCTACTGTATGTTTCTAAATCTAGCTACATGTAGCTTTACAAACACTGATTTGCTGCATCTGTTAACAGGAAACCTATGAAATTAACTGTTAACATTTACAGTGCATAAGATTAATAGCAAGAATATGTTTCAAAAGGCTTTCTTGGGAACCAGAAAGTACACAGGATAATTTGGAAAGTGGAGAGCATATTGCTCATGGATAATTTTCATATGAATATTAAAACCTGAAGAAACCAAATCACAGCCTGAAATGCAAGGTTGGTTTCATAAATCACATAAAATAGAGCAAAACTATAGGGCATTCGGGCTATACTGTATGAAAGAGGAAGTAAAGTCTTAGCTTTCAACAAATCAGACAAAATATTTTCACTCAAAAGTGAAGTGTGGCTCTACACTGGCCCAGAAAGATATCCTCTAAACTAAGTAGCAGGCAAGGGTTGCTAGTTACTGTACAATTAGCAGTTGCTACCAACTACTCCAGTTATGCTGGCCATTATTATTACAAAATATTTTGACAGGGCTGCCATTACCCTTTTGGATACTCCATGTTGAAACATGAAGAGGCAGTCCCGCTAAAAGCGGTCCTCTCGACTTGGCGACCAAAAAAGGTTTTCCTTTATTTTTTTGACCATGAAAAGGGTTTGGTACACATGTTTAAAAAATGCTATAATTATTTTCCAATTCTTTATTTTTGCGCCGACACAGGCCCAAATTGAATTTTGGCTCACCTGCCCGAACTGATAGCGATCGAAAGTGTAAATTTCACAGATTTTGTCAAGCGCGCTCTGACTGCAAAAATCTAGCCCACTGAATTCTACAAGTTACAAAGTGTATTCAGTTAGTTCACAGACAAAATGTAGAAACTTACAAGAAAATCTTACGCATTCCACCGTGATTAAAAGACACCCTTCTCTTGAGCCTTAATTTGCATATCGAAAACTAACCAAATGGAAGGAAAGAAATCTCAAACGTTTGGTCTAAATCGTGATAAAAAAACCATATCAGAGCAAAGTCTATACTCCAATGAACTGGTATATCGCTTCAAACCGGCGGGTATCACCTTAGCTTCCACACACTACGAGCTCAAAATTGACGAAAATCCATGTGTTTACATAATTATCGTTGGTGTCAAAGTCATTTGCATAATTCTAAAAATCGGCGAAAAGATATTTTTTTCCCGTTACGATTCTTTTACTGGCCTCCTAAAGAATGAGCCTTAACTTCCTTTAATGATTGTATGCAATAGAAATCTTGTGTTGTGGTAAAAAGCTGCATAAACGTAATCAGTCTTTATGGCTTGCGAGACCCACAAAGTAAACATTGGCGGTTGTAAGTAGTCTATTGAATAAATATCGTTAATTCACGTTGCGAACCACGAGATGGAAAATATCAAATTCTAAAGTTAAAGTTTTGCAATTTGGTAATTGTAGATATTATATGCATCTTGAGGGGACACACAAACATAAAATACATTATGCTAATAATTTTGAAACAACCACATGCAAACATACACTCACGGCGTGCCCACGGAGAAAATGCTCTGAATGCTTACAGCAAACACAAGCGACCCTATTCAATGGCACTACTTTCTGCAATTTTCTTTCCATCATTGATGGTTTTCATGCGGCTACAGTCTTCAAAGTTTCCAAGCTACAAACTCAACATCGCGGACCGTTAAATTAAACCAACAAGAATAACTCTGCTGTCTTGCGTTACATTGAACGTGACTATGCTAATTGGTTTGTTTGTTGTGTCATGGGATGGGAGGGGAGGGAACAAAATGTGGGAGGGGGACGGAACAAATAAATAAGAAAAACTTCTGTTTTTGCAATACGTGTATAGATAAGTATCTAAACGGTAAATAGCAAAAGAAAAAAGGAATTCCTTCAATATTATTTCAGTCCATCACACTGTTTCCAATAATAGACCTTTTTAGCTTGTAGAATTTGTTTTCCCAATGTAGACCATGTGATCTTCCCGCCAAGGGGGGTTGCCTTTTGTCTTTTCATAAATTATGCGTACACATGCACGTGAATAAGGCGAAATTTCAAAGAAACAGTTCTCTAGGGTAACATCACGTGGTCTACATTGAGAAAACAAAATCTACAAGCTAAAAAGGTCTATTATAGTGAACACTAACACGACGCGACTATACAATTCTGTGGTAGGAGTGGCCTGAAGTGATCGGCAACTACAGATGAATGGGCTGTCATTTTATCGGCATAATCAGCATTTTTTGTTTTTTATAACAATAATAATAATAATAATAATTATTATTTATATGGGGCAAATTCAATTATACAATTTTCAAATGCGCCTCACATATATGAAATCAAATCAACTCTAAATAAATCAAATCAAATCAAATCTTGGTTTTTGTGGAGAGGGGAAAACCGGAGTACCCGGAGAAAAACCTCTTGGAGCAGAGTAGAGAACCAACAAACTCAGCCCACTTATGACGCCGCGTCCAGGAATCGAACCCGGGCCACACTGGTGGAAGGCGAGCGCTCTCACCACTGCGCCAACCCTGCTCCCTGTATGCTCTACTGTATTGATTATACAGTAATTTGTGCACACGAGGTTTTTTAGTAGTACCTAACCTTTGTCTTTTTCAACTCAGTGGATAATATAGAATAAAGTGCACATTTTAACCCATTGGCGCCCAGCCGTTTTTACGTTTTCGGAGTGATTTTCCACCTATAAACGATCCATAGCATTTCGTGGCTCTTTATTTCAAACTACCATGGGAAAGGGGTGCTGTCCTAAGGCACTGGAGGCTCAAGGTTTCTGAAAACGTCATTCTGACGTAGCTATTTTTCATACGTGGAGCCACCAGAACAGCCCAAGTTCGGTTTGCTTGCGATTTTTGCTAAGTTAATTTTTTTTACAGCCATTTTTCATCTTTAGTGGCTGCCTGATGAGCATCGTTAAGCGTGACGGTAGCTAAGAGTCCACTTTCTCAAAGAATCGAGCAAGGTGATGTACTTTGTTGTCGAATTTGGCTTGTTACTCTACGAACTGCGAATCTGGCCGGTCGGACACTTAGTACCTTTGGGACTCGACTATTGATGAATTTCTCGACCTACCGCCGCATATTTTGGAATTTATGAGCACTGAAGATGACCACAAGGAGGAATTTTTGGCTTAAGGTCGGAGTGGCTGTATGTGAAAGAATTGGGGGATGGAACGGGTGCTGTGAAAAATTCTCGTTATTTCCCGGCATCCAGTGCGGTCGAGATGTTGAAAATGGCGGGAGGCCCGAATGCACTGGAACAAAAGGCTGTATCTACGCTCGGGAGAAGAATATGAACCAAAAATGTCATTTCTAAGCTAGAACAAGGACTGAATTTTTTTATGATGGTTGAAGTTTGGTTTTTTGACGATGATTTCTTTAAAAAACATAAAGTAGGGGGCATTTTCGTCGCTCCTCTTTGACGTTAAAAATGGTCAGTTTCGTTCTTGTCCAAACTCAAAAGGCCATCTTTGGTAAAAATCGCTACGTTTATTGCGTTTATTGGATATCCAAATTTAGAGGACATTTCATTTCGTGCTCACAACTGACAGTTAAGGCAATATTCGTGCGATTGAGAAAGTTGCAATGTTTTGAAGCATGGGAGTCTTGTGCGGCTGGTTTTGGCCGGCACGGGCGCCAGTGGGTTAAGGGTACAATTTTTTTTTAGACTTTTCTGCTTATTTCTTTTCCTTACTCCTATTCTGTCATAGAATAGGTGGATTAAAGATGAAAGTGATCTACACACAGCTCGTCACAGAATAGTCTGGATGGAGCAACTGAACCTGTCTTCGGCAGGCCGCGCATAGGCTCTTACCGATAGTGCTAACACTTTTTGGCATTATTTGGCTTCGCGGGCATTTTTTTTTTACATTTTATCCCAAAACGCACTGCTAGTATTACTTTGGCTTTTCGACTGATTATTTGTATAATTTTGTTTCTATGTCGCTGTATTTAGAAATTG
>JAEMWC010000022.1:812500-827500 GCA_016490735.1 Pachyseris speciosa
CGCCTCCTCGAAATGTTCGATTTAAGTAGTTTACCAACGTTTTCTTGCAAAAACGGAATCTTTTACCTTATCATTACATTTACTTGGCTTTCTAATTGAGTCTGTTTCATTTTGAATTTTGTATAATTTGGGGTCAGTATTAATGTTAGTATAATTAAAGAGGTAATTTTTACCAATTGGCTTCTGTTCTTTGTACTACAAATTCAATAAGGTGAGGTTGAGGGCAGGGCTTCGACGACAACACAGAAGTCATTTCGCTCTGTGTTGTGTATCATTGCCGTACACTAACTTCGAACAATATAGTAACAATTTGTTATCCTCTACTATATTTGAATTTGGTTTCCTGCCCCCCCCCCCCCCCCTCTCCTCCCCTTGTCCCAACGGTGTTATCCTGTGACTTAAGAAACGTCATGCCATTTCAAAATTCATTCAGGGGGTATCATCGACTAACCAGCTCGACCCATTGCTGCCAGGTAAAATCAAGGGGTTGACCGCATGATCGCTTAATAATTTCAAGCAAACGCTTTGTAGCAAAAAAATGAAAATTTTCAATCAATGTCTGAAATCAATGTTGTGTCATCTGCATTTTGGCTGATCTTGATTTCCCGAGTATCTATCAAAATTCTTTGTGTATTTATATTGTTCTAATTGCTTTAACAGTTTTGATTTTTCCACCATTCCGAATAAAATAAAGATGGATTATTAGGGGTACCAATAAAAAAAATTGGAACCTGTCCAAGTACGAGGAACACTTTATCATTTTGGTCGTGTAAATGGGGTCTTATGTTCTCGCCGATGAATCTCCCTTTCAAAAAACTTATTTGGAGACAACGGGCTTGACAGTATGGATTTCAATCGATTTCCGATGGCTTTTGCGGTTATCTAATAGTCAGTGTCCAGGAGGGTTATTGGATTGGGCGCCAGTTTTAGATAAAGCAGAGTTCTGTGTCTCTTTTGGAATAAGCTTTATCTCTCATTTTTAGCTTAATCCGGTGAATTTCCTAGAGGTGTCATCATCCTGATCAGTATTCCTCCGCCGTTACCTGAATTATTGATTTAACCTCTTTCATTAATTCTAATTCAAACAGGATAGAAGCGTTCATTTTCCAGTAGTCATTTATTTTAATTCATTTGACGAATTTAATACCGAATCGTTTTATACGTCGAACAAAATAGTTACCAGTAGTTTGTGTCCGCACTGTAAATCATCAGTGGTCATCTATTAAAAGCAAAATGGCGTCGTTCAGTGGAGCGATCGCCATGTTAAAACGTAAATGTAATTTATGCATTTAATTCAATGCGTCTGAAGTGCGACGTCTAAAATCAATACGCGTTTCACACGTTTTATCCGTGTGGGGCACAAGGATAAAACGTCTGGACGAATTTAATTATTAGTTTCGTTTTATACGTCGCTATACAGACGAATTTAATCGCTATAATTAAATTCGTGTCAATTATATTCGTCCGTACTGCGACGTATAAACCAGGCCTAAGTCTAGTGTTCTCATTACCTTAATCGTTACATTTTGCTAAGTGTTCATAACAGGCCCTACGATCAAAGCAGACCAGGTTTTTTCCATAGAAAGATAACTTAATATTGTCTCTCATTAAGCAATCTTCAATGGCGATTCACTGTTCTGGTGGAAACCTACGTCGGGACTGTTTAAAGAAGGAATCCAGTCTTCATCTTCGATCCCATTTTCTCGTGGTTCAAACTTCACAAGATATCCAGTGTTCTTATTGTATGCTACTATCTTCCCTCTAAACCACCCCAGATAATTCATTTTCCCGTTTATCTCTTCTTGATATTCCACTTCTATTATGGAACCAATTAAAGCTCTGCCTGTTCTTCTCTTGTGCTCTTTTTCATTGCTGAAAAATCTACGACGCTTGTCAGGTGGGGTTTGGTACTGTTCGGGTGACCCTTCGTATCCTTTCGCAAGGCTAGAACGCTTTCGCTTTCGCTTGTTTACACTGGATTTTGGACCCCTTAATCCGTAGTCGATGTTGATGTTTTCTTCCATTGCCACGATTTTTACAGCGTGTAGTCTATCTTCTAAGTAAATGTTTTTGAGGAGGACAGAAATGTTACTAGTGCTGTCTGGAACTGTTTGTCTGTTCAACGATTCAACGGGATTGTTGGTGTTGGCTGTTGAATCCCATTCCTCCGTGTCTCTCAAAGTGAACGCCTTACAAAACATTCTGAGAGTTCTTTCTCTCTTCCACCAAGCCACCCAGTGTTCTGCTTTTTGCCAGTGATCAGTGTCTATACTCCGTGATGTTAATACAAGATGTTCTGGTAAGAGGTGCGTTGCTCGCCAAGGGGGGGACTTTAGCACAAAGAACATCAAATATTAACATCACATCTGCTTGATCCTCAAGCTCATGAACTTGATAAGCAAGTTTCCTGAATATATCAAATTCATCCTTACTTTTAGTAACTATCTTGTTTACCCTATTCACCGACGTCTTTCAATGTACGCTGCATCCTCTTATAATGTTTTTCGCTAAATCAGGTCCGAGCACCTTTTGTAAGCCGTTATACTGAGCCTGGTCAAAATCGACCATTATTTGACGCAGATTTTTCCCATCTTTGAAGGTGGGGTGAAGCTTGGTCACGTGCCTGAAAACTTCGCTAATTGCGAAGGCATAAGCTTCACCGTCTTGCTTGCTGCAAATGACCCTGGAAACTGCATTAAAGTTTAGCGTCAGGTCATTGAAAGCCACCATGTTTAGAAGATACGGAAAAGCACTGTTGCCGGTGTGAGTTATGTCTATGAAAATGTCCTGAGCATCCTTCAAAAGAATTGCTTGATACGGAGCAACAAAGAATGCGAAATTCCTCCCGGGTGAGACTGAGAAGGTATTCCTTTCCTTCCATTACGTATCTACCCATTTTCGCATTTACCTTCGAAGTAAATTCATGATCGTCTGGATCTTGCTCATTTTCATGCATCTCCCTATAATTCTCAAAGTCTAGTATTTGAATTATCGGTTCTAACTCCGGGTGACTTTTCCCGTGATTAACCAGTGCCATGTGCCTCTCGCGTCGTATTCTGTACGAATTAGCTGCCGCTGGAGACTTTTCAGCTGGTATGAAACCAACACCCTGCCCTTTTTGAAGTTCTTTAGTTGTTAGGGTGCAATCTTTTATCACAGCTCTATGAATCTCACTTTTAACGGCCTGCGAAATAAGATGCGGCGCTGGCTTTTCATGATTATGAGTTCCCCCTGGGATACATCCCATCCATCTTCGACCGTCATCTTCCTCTGGCCATATATAAACTATATGCGCCGGACAGGACCCACTTGCTGTCAGTTTATGTGTAGTACCATGGTCTGAACACTTGTTAAGTCGTTGTCGGTTGGAAACAGTATATGAACAGTTTTCAGCAGAACATGTCTTTACTCCTTCACACAATGCTCTCCGTACAAAGACTTTGACTGTTTTTCCATCAATAGCCATCTCTACAAGTTGAGTAGATGTACTGCGCGCGTCTCGTCAATTGGCAGTCGTCCCACATATAATGAGGTCTTTTGCAAGAGCCAAATGAGTTTGAATTCCTGTTGTTTTCACAGTAACCTAGTTTTCCGTCTGCGTTCGCCTGAGCGTACCCAGGGTATTCATATTCTTCCTTCTTGTTTAAAATGAACCAATTTGAATTCAATTTCAACAAGCTTCGTATTTTGGGAAGAACATTTTTGCTATCCCTCGATGTAGATCGGCCACATGTCATCTTTATTACAAAGGAATAATTTAGCCGTTAATTTACGGCGAAATCGAGGTTCATGTTTTATTACAAAGGAATAATTTAGCCGTTAAATTACTGCGAAATCCAGGTTCACCTTTATTACAAAGGAATAATTTAGCCATTAATTTACTGCGAAATCCAGGTTCACCTTTATTACAAAGGAATAATTTAGCCGTTAATTTACGGCGAAATCGAGGTTCATCTTTATTACAAAGGAATAATTTAGCCATTAATTTACTGCGAAATCCAGGTTCACTTTTATTACAAAGGAATAATTTAGCCGTTAATTTACGGCGAAATCGAGGTTCATCTTAGTTTATTACAAAGGAATAATTTAGCCATTAATTTACTGCGAAATCCAGGTTCACCTTTATTACAAAGGAATAATTTAGCCGTTAATTTACGGCGAAATCGAGGTTCATCTTTATTACAAAGGAATAATTTAGCCGTTAATTTACTGCGAAATCGAGGTTCATTTTTATTACAAAGGAATAATTTAGCCGTTAATTTACTGCGAAATCCAGGTTCGCTTGCTTATCGTATGTACGAAGCCAACTTCGAAAATCGCTCCTCGCCTTTGAAATAAATAAATTGATAAACGTTCGATGGAACACTAGTAAAACTCCAAGGAAACATCCGAAGTGAAATACGTGTATAATTTGGATAGAAACTCTTCACTCTTCGGCCAAAAATAGCGCAAAGTAAACATTGAATCAAAAATAGACTTCACGGACGCCGCGCGTGAGAACACAATATTTGCATACCATAACGAATTACACACATTTGTGTTTCTAGTTTGGAGGAGTTAATACATTGTAAAATTTATTCCTAAGAATGGTCGAAGAAAATCCTGTTTCAACGAAATAAAGTTACGAACGAGCACCATTAGGCTATGTCTAAACTATGCCGGATAGCATTTTATGCCGTTGTGAAAAATACTACGGCGTGGTGTGAACGGCAGTGGCCCAAAACCGCCGCTATCTTTCCACTAGAATCCAATTTTTGCTCCTCGTTGTTGATTTCCGTTTCGGTTCGATTCTTTGTTCACACTACTCCAGAAAGTGGCACGAAAACCTATCCGATATGTGACGATTCACTTTCAAGACCGCAGCGGCCCAGCATCGCTCCGACGCAAAAATCGTGCCGAAATCATCGTTTTGAATGTGAACAAAAGCCCTATCCGATATGGTTTTCGTGCCGGCACAAGAGCTATCCTGTATAGTGTAGACATAGCCTATGTCTACACTATGCCGGATAGCATTTTATGCCGTTGTGAAAAATACTACGGCGTGGTGTGAACGGCAGTGGCCCAAAACCGCCGCTATCTTTCCACTAGAATCCAATTTTTGCTCCTCGTTGTTGATTTCCGTTTCGGTTCGATTCTCTGTTCACACTACTCCAGAAATTGTCACGAAAACCTATCCGATATGTGACGATTCACTTTCAAGACCGCAGCGGCCCAGCATCGCTCCGACGCAAAAATCGTGTCGTAATCATCGTTTTGAATGTGAACAAAAGCCCTATCCGGTATGGTTTTCGTGCCGGCACAAGGGCTATCCGGTATAGTGTAGACATAGCCATAGCCTTAGTGAACACATGTATTGACACCTACGCGTATCGAATTTCATCTTAAAATTATGCGTGTCTGTGAGAAAAACATTATAGTGGTCGGCCAAGTGTTATTCATCGAACATCTGTTACTTATTGCGAGATATTGTAGTGGTGTGGTCAGTCCTTGGCCATTCTGTTCTTTCTCAAGCGTTGATTTCTGCGAATCTGCCCATCTGTCAAAGAGGTTGAATCACATTTAGAAACATATCGCGTACTAAACGACTACTCTTACAGAACGACTTCTCTACTCAGCACAGTGTACATGTAGGTATGTCAGAGCACAGCATTTAGAAACTTTAAATTTGAATTAAAACATGAAATGTGCTGAAACAGCACAACAACTCCTCAATTATAATGATCTGGCAGCTACAAATTTTTAGTTAAGCAAGACTTATTTTTCCACAAATTTCAATGCATTATGTTTACTTTTGATTCGTTCAATTTAAATTGAGCCGGACATTTCATCCCCATTGGGTCTGAGTATCCAATCAGGAGGGAGAATAGAACCGGTAAAATCAACAGCTGCAAAGGAGGCAATGAAAAATTAGCCACTGAAATTTAAAAGCCACAGTGTGATTGGTCAGTTCCAGGGAATGGAATGTCCAGTTCAGTTCAGCAGATGTTGGTGGGGAGGGAGAATAAGACTGACACAAACAATGGCTGCAAATGAGGCTATGTACATGTATTTCTCTGATAGTTTTTGTCGTAAAAACAAGCCCTAGAGGATTTTTTCTTAACACAACAAAAACTGTCAAGATTATTGATTTAACTAATCTAAAACAGAAGCAGATATTAAATGTAAAAAAAATAATACAAGAAATTTTCTGTCCACTTCTTTATCTAGACTTTTGCTAGTAATGCACAATGTCATCGGCTTCCCCATGGGGTCGACCCTCACGCTAACCAGGGGGGATTGCAAAATCAGTCAAGCAAACTTGAGGAATTTCCCCGGTAGATCGTGGTATCTTGCAAGACAAAGTCCCCTGGGTGAGTTGTCTCCCAGCAGAAAATCCCCTTGACATCCTTTACAAACACATGAATTGACCCCTACCTGTGGTGTTAATCATTTGCTAGTGACGCAATGTAACCTTATAGGGGATGGATTAAAGGGATAGGATTCTTTCTGATCTACAACATGGCTCGCGTGGTTCTCTGTTAGAGAAATTATTCATGGTGTCGCAGAAGTATTCAAACGGAGAAAATCGAGGAAAGATTGAGCGACATGGCATCTAACATTATCGCCCCGCCAGCATCTTTCGATTTCAAGAATCTAGAAGGAATGACCTAAATGGATACGACGGTTCGTCGACCGAACTAGACAAAAACAAACAAATGGGTGACGAGGCAGACGACATTTTAAAGAGCTTTAGTTTCGCCGAGGGAGACGAGAAGAAATACAGCAAAGTGAAAGAAAAATTCGATCAACATTTCGTCATAAAAAGAAACGTGATCTTCGAACGGGCAAAGTTTAATATGTGAAAGCAAGAACCGGATGAGCCAGTTGACGTATTTATCACAGATCTCTATTGTTTGTCTGAGTACTGTGAATTTGGAACCCTTCGAGACGAGTTAACAAGAGGCTACAATTAGCCTAAACTCGGGCTTGCAAAAAACAGTATTGTATCCCTAAATTAGCGCTAAACAAAAGAATAGAAAAAAGTCTGTCTTTCTTACATCGGACGCATTGCGCTTAGCTTGTATTGGACCCCTGTATATATATATATATATATATATATATATATATATATATATATATATATATATATATATATATATATATATGTATTTAGACCCCTATCAACATATATTCCTCTAAAATTACAAACTTGCTTTACAGCTCAACCATTGAGAAAAATAATTATAACACTTGTAAAAAATATTTCTAAAAGAACAAGAAAGAGAGAAACAGAAAAAAAAGCCCGTGATATATACCACTTAAAGTTAGCTGCGTCACAGGCAGCAACATTGACCTTTAGGCCACAGAGGTTTATCGTTATGTAATAAGATAAAAATAGTGTATTGATTCCAAAAAACCTAAGCACACTTGTTTTCGCTTCGATGGATAATTGTTTGAAGTGGGAAACGCTTATCGAACGATGTAGGATTTTTTCGCAGTCTCGGTGAAATGTGAGTAGAAAATTAATTAGCAGAGTGAAACTGTTTACCAATACGTCAATCCAGGGTCATTTGAAACATAAGAAAGGAAAGTTTCTCGGACAGTTACAAGTCAGGCAAGTACATTTTTTTAAAAAACTAATCGCTTATCATTCAAAAATTTAAGTCCAGAAATTGAGATATTGTAGGAAAATAGTAAATAAACTACCTGTCAAAGTCTCAGGAGTGTGTGATATCCCGTACTTGAGTTATTCAACAAAATATACGTCTCAATGGAGCGGATACGGGGAACACGGCAGTCCATCTGGAGTTAAATTTTGGTCATGTTAAAAGCTTTCTTCTCGCAGTTGAACTTGCAAACATTCGTATAGACACTTCTCTTAACATATTAGTTGTTCAGACTTCAAAGACACGGGTGAATCGACGTTTTCCGATACGTGACAACATGCATCATTCTTGCTGTTGTGAGTTGAGTTTTGGCGCTCCCCTCGCGTCGCGTCTCCTCGCAACTTCGCACGCGCACGTGTTTTTCGCCCGCCCCACAATCCTTCGCCAAAATTAGAGACTACTCGCAGTCTACAAAATTTACATCTCAATGAAGCAGACACGAGGAAACACGGCAGTCCATCTGGAGTTAAGTTTACTCATGTTAAAAGCTTTCTTCTCGCCGTTGAACTTGCAAACATTCGCATAAACACTTCTCTTAACGTATTGTTTGTTCAGGCTTCAAAAGACACAAGGTGAATCGACATTTTCCGATACGTGACAACAGGCATCACTCTTGCTGTTGTGAGTTGTTAAAAATAGTTAGCGCTTGCGCAGAAACGCCGGAAGTGAGCTTTGTGGATGAAACTCGACGACGAAAAAGAAGAACCGTCGGTAATTTTAGACCCAGGCGACCCGCGAGACGCGGGCAGCCCGAGTAATTAGAGATCGTATCGTAGTGGGATTGCGAAATGTCAAGCTGAGTGAGAAACTCCAGATGGATTCAGCCCTTACGCTACAATCGGCGATAAACAGTGCCAGGCAGAGTGAGTCAGTTAAGAAGCAACAAGAATCTCTTCGAAGTGGAGTACCAACACAAATCGATGAAGTAAAAGGATCGAAAGCACACCATGACCAACGACAGAATTGGCCACAAAGGCGACCAACGAAATGCATGCGTTGCGGCGTTATTTCGGAATATCACGCACGCCAAAAATGCCCCGCAAAGGACGCTACGTGTGCCAAGTGTAACAAAAGAGGTCATTTCGCCAAAGTTTGCTTGTCGGCTCCAAAGAAAGTTGGCTGATTGCAGCCGACGATTTGGATGAGCAAGAAGAGCGGGACGATGACGGATTCTTCCTCGGAGAGATTGGAAACGCGGACGGAAAACCTTGGAAAAAAGAGATTGACGTTAATGGCACAAAAATTCGGTTCAAGCTAGACAGCGGAGCCGACGTAACAGTTATAATAAACTCTAAACTCTAAACTCTAAACTCAATCTTTTCGCGTTTTTTCGGGCGAAACAAGCTTGAAAGATCCCGCAAGAAACTATTTGGCCCGTGCAAAAGCCGACTGTCGTGCCTGGGGGTACTAAAAGCGAATCTTGAACTTAAAGGAAAATCCTGCGTAGAAGATATTTATGTTGTCGAGAACTTGGAGACACCGCTCCTCGGTATATCCGCCTGCTTAGCATTAGAAACCATCGCAAAGGTTGCAGCCGTGACTCACCCAGCAGAAGGAATTCAGGAACGCTTTCGAAAGCTCTTCAGTGGCCTGGGTTGCATGGACGGAGAATATGAGATCAAACTGACGTCATCGTATGAACCCTCCAACCAGACCACACCGAGACGGGTTCCAATCCCCTTGCTGCCAAAAGTCAAGGGAGAGCTGGCCCGTATGGAAACAATGGGAGTGATCGAAAAGGTAGATGTGCCCACAGAGTGGTGTTCACCCATCGTAGTAGTCCCAAAGTCAACGTCCGCATATGTGAAACGTCCGCATATGTGGTGAATTCATTCAGCTGAACGAAGCTGTACTTCGCGAGAATCATGCGATGCCCACAACAGAGCAAACTCTGGGAAAGCTGGCCGGTGCGAAAGTGATATCCAAGCTGGATGCCAGCAGTGGGTTCTGGCAAGGAAAGTTGAAAGAGAGCTCAAAGCTGCTAGCCACGTTTATCACTCCATTGGGCCGGTACTGCTATACGCGTCTATCATTTGGTATTTCTTCCGCCCCAGAACATTTCCAACGGAGCATGCAAAGAATCCTGGAAGGCCTACCTGGGGTCGAATATCAGATGGACGACATCATTGTGTACGGGGCAAATCAAGCAGAGCACGACGAAAGGCTAGAGGCGGTCCTAGTTAGGCTCCAAGAAGCAAACGTCACACTTAACGCCGAAAAATGTGAATTCTCAAAGGAGACTTTCGATTTCTGGGCCAATAGGTGGGAAAAGATGGAATTCGCGCCGACCCAAGCAAGATAGCTGCGGTGAAGTACTTAGCTGAACCTACCGATATACACGAGCTCAGACGATTTCTGGGAATGGTCAACCAGTCAGGAAAGTACATTCCAAACTTGGCTGAACTCACCCACCCACTACGTGAACTTCTTAGCAAGAAGAACTCCTGGATCTGGGGCCCCCAGCAACGCAGTGCCTTTGAAAGCATCAAAGAAAAGTTGAGTTGCGCGCCAGCACTTGCAATTTTCTTCAGCGTTTCCCATGTCCCAGGCAAACACCTCAGCACCACTGACGCACTCTCCAGAGCACCCATAGTCGTGGAAACCAAAGAAAATGATCCAAGACCAGAAGAAGAAATTAATCTATATGTTCATCACATATTTAACTCCCTCCCAGCTTCTAACACACAGCTTGAGCGGATTAGAGAAAAACAAGAGGAAAACGAAGTCTGCCAGGCGCTAAAGGAGTACTGTGGCGAAGGCTGGCCAGAACGACCCAGAGTTCCAGACGCACTTCAACCCTACTGGCAAGTCAAGGATGAACTTTCAGTCGTCGACGGCTTGCTTCTTAAGGCAGACAGAATCGTTATTCCTACATCCATAAGGCTGGAGATTCTAGACCGCATCCACGACGGTCATTAAGGTGTCACGAAATGTCGCAAGAGGGCAAAGCGATCAGTATGGTGGTCAGTTCTTAGTCGGCAAATTGAGGATCTTGTCAAGCAATGCCGCAAGTGTACGGAACGGAGGCCAAATATCAAGGAACCCTTGATCCCAAGTGCAATTCCCGATAGGCTGTGGCAAATGATCGGCACGGATATTTGCTATGTCAAAAAACGGCCCTATCTGATTGCGGTGGACTATTTCTCAAAGTTCATCGAAGTCAGCTACCTAGCCTCACTCAGCTCCATGGAAACAATTCGAGCCCTCAAATCGGTATTCGCTCGACACGGGATACCAGAAATTGTGCGCTCGGATAACGGCCCCCAGTACGGCAGAATTATCCAAATTCGCTAGAGACTGGGAATTCAGACATGTCAAGAGCAGCCCCCTCTACGCACAGTCTAACGGGGAAGCAGAAAGAGCGGTACAATCTGCGAAGAACCCGCTACAGAAAGAAGAAGACCCTGCCAAAGCTCTTCTGGCCTATCGATCCACACGGCTGCAAGGTGGAAAGACACCTTCCGAGTTACTGTTTGGCCGGCAGATAAGATGTACACTACCTTGTATTCCAGCAGCCCTTCAACCCAGCTGGCCGGGAATAGAGAAATGGAAACAGGAGGAGAGTGAACGGAAGATTAAACGGAGACAGAACTACGATTTGCGACACAGAGTCAAGGAATTGGTTCCCTTCCAGCCAGGCGAGCGTGTATGGATTCATGACGAAAACAGACCAGCTACGGTCAAGAACTGTGCGCAGGCTAACAAGCCACGATCTTACCTGGTAGAAGCTTCTGGTAGTATCTTGAGGAGGAACCGGTCCGCTCTTCAACAAATATGCTGACGAGTCGTTGAGCAGCGACGACAAGCCGTGGACCAGCGACGACAAGCCGTTCCACCAGGAAGATAGACCAGCTGCTCCAGAACCAGCCGTTATACCGGATGACTCTGTCATGCGTACGCGTTCGGGACGACTGATAAAGACACCCCAAAGACTTGACTTGTAGTCCAATATCACCCGATAGAGACAAACGGAGAAACATTGTGTATTATTATTATTATTATTATTATTATTAATTATATTATTATTATTATTAATTTTTTTGCTAGTCTTCTTTCGAGATGTTTCAGTTCTTGTTTTTTTTTTTATTTTTGCAATAATAATATTAATCATTTAGTGAAATACTTTGAAAGGGAGATGTGGTGTTAATCATTTACTAGTGACGCAATGTAACCTTATAGAGGATGGATTAAAGGGATAGGATTCATTCTGATCTACAACATGGCTCGCGTGGTTCTCTATTAGAGTAATTGTACACTACCCCCTAATCTTTGATCTTAAAACAATGTTGAGATTTTCCCCTTCTCTCAGGCAAAGAAATCCCATCCATCTCTTTGCATTCCGCCACATACATGTATCTCCCTGGTTGGCCCGGGAGTGGACCCACGGGGAAGCCGACCACACATGCATGACTTCTGATTTAAATTAACCTACGGTAGTTTAGAATTCTTTATTCCAAAAAACTCTTAAGACTTAACAAATGAAGGAATTCCAATTAAGTTGGTACATGACATTGTAAATTTAAAAAAAATTCCAAATGCTTCAAAACAGATTATTCCATTCAGTACAGTGTTACAAGTCTACAACCTTATTTGATAATTGTTACTGTCAGTTGCCAGTCACGACAAATTAAACAGTTAAAATTTGATTCCCAAACTCCCGAGTGAATAGAGACTTACAGTGTAGTTCTGTGAGAATCAGTTGGCATTGACCTGATTCCTAATCCCCCACAGTAGCTGAGTTGAACATCTACATCAAAACAAAACAGTGTGGTTATAAAACCAGTCTTTAGAGTGATCAATGTACTTATTTTCTCCTTAAAGAACAGACGTCCATACTCTATAAACTGATCCTCAACTTTACCGAAATCGAGATCACGATTGTTTAAAACAAACAACCAAGAGATGCAGTGAATTAGTCACCATGAAGGGAAAGGCATTATTGTTAGAGCAGTCTCAGTACAACTTAAATCACCTGGCATTTCATTTTAAAACTTGGGGATGATACCATGAAAAGGTTTGAAGTGTTTACTTTAGGCGAATTGAGAAGAACAGTCTAAAGGCACGTGGCCGAGAGCAGTGCAATACACACTAGTATCCACCGGTTCAGGGGTACCATTCTCCGAGTTAGCACTACAGTTTTTCCTAATAGAAGATTAAAGAACGAAGAATATTGATACTGCCTACGATTCGTCCGATTCTATGACTGCGCTATGCTGTTCTACGATTTAGCACTTTACAATATCGCACTCTTCGATCTGATGGCCGATCAAGAATAAACAATTTTGATTCTTCCTTCACAATTTACTTCATTTGATTTAACGAAAGCTTATCTGTTCCACAAAAGCACACATCCGCCTTTTCTTGTACTGGTGAACCATTATTTTAAGTGGAATGGAACTAGAAATCCTGAAGAAATGTTCCCTTCACTTGCCCGCCAGAAAATAACGGTTTTCTGTGAGCCCGCAATCGAGGGTGTTGACCAAAGCGGCTCGGTCATTCCCAGTCTCCTGACGCGAATCCTGAATTTCAACATGTCGGGCCAACGTACTCCGCTTTTCTTACCCGTTTTAAGTATCTTTGTCGTGCAACAAGTGGCCAGGAATCATTTGACGGAGTCTGTGAAAATAACTCTGTCACAGACGTTGGAGTGTATTGGTATTGGTCGTGAAACAACAACAAAAGCGCACAATGGGTGAACCTTTAACGAACACTCTGCAATAGTTTGATCGGAAAATATTGTTTGAATTATTGAGAATAGAAATATTTATAGAACGGTACTATTTTCTTATTATTCTTTTAGTGCTGGTTTTACTTACCCAGGCCCAGACCAAGGGCGCTTACCATTAGCCAAGCCGGTCAGTTCGCAAATGGTACACGTAAGTCCGTAGAACTGGTTCTGGCCTAAATGGCCCTGCTCTTTGACTAGGACCAGCTGGTTCTCTCGCTCCAGCGCGGAACGTGGAAAGCGCGGCAAATTTCGCGCGCCTTTTCAGTGTAGACAGTGTATGACTGAGACGTCCGAAATCTTTGTGGCTAGTTTGAGGATGGCTTCTACACCTTCTGCTTCATCCGAGGCGTCAATGACAGAAACTGCCGGTAAGTTTACAGGTTTCGGTATTTTATGGCTAATCAACCTAATAAATATGACATTTACTACTTCAAAAAACGTGTTTCCTTAACCATTTTATCTCTGCTCGTTGTAGGTGATCAAAAACTCTGTGCTTGGACTCAAACGTATACAAAGTTGCTAATTTCACTGAGAAAAGAAAAAGATGATCTCTTTTCCAAAGGCAAAGTACGTAAACATGTAGCATGGCAAAAAGTTGCTGAAAATTTTAATTCAACATCACAAGTTATAGTAACGTGGGAGCAATGCTCTGATAAATTGAAGAAGCTAGAGGAAAAATATAAGAAGATTCAGGAACACAACGGAAAAGCAGGGAATGATAGAAAAGATATGGAATTCTATGAAGAACTTTCCGACTTTTTTGGCAGTGACCCCAAAATTATTCCGCGTTCAACTGTTTCTTCCATGGCCGACAATCCATATGAGGGAGATGAAACGTCGTCGGACGAAGATGCTTGAAGAGGTGAGGCACCGAAGAAGAAAAGGAAGCGAAAATCGAAATCATCAGCCTCAGAGATGATCGAATTCCTAAAAGGATTCAAGGAAGACAAACAGAAAGAGGATAAAGAGAAGCTGGCTGCTCAAAATAAAATGCACAAGGAGAAAATGGATGTAATGAATCGGTTCCTTAGCATACTTTCAAAGAAGTGAGATTACCAGAGATACGTTTTTCATTTTCAAAAAGTTTTAATATGTTATTGTTCCCTTGTACGTAAGCTTTTGATATTGTTGAAACGTTTTTTTAAGGGATAAAAGTTGTAATTGGTTCAAGTGCTTCCTAAAGGACAATAATTCTCATAGGTATTTTTAAATACAACAGCATTACTGTCTGATAAGAACTTGTCTTGAGTATTTAACAGAACAGCATAGTTTTTGCCTGATATGGCTTTTAATATACTTGTAGTTGTAAATATGATTCTAATAACGGTTCACAGTTTTCGAATTTACTTCCAGTATAACTCACTGTTAGATCTTTGTTAAGTTAAGAACAGTTACTTTTATCTCTTGTAAACAAAGAACTATGCAGATACTTGTATATGATGATTTGTCCGAATTTTCACTTTTCAAAAAAGTACCTAGTGATAGCAAAAGCTACCTGTAGTTAACTTAAGATATCACATCAGAAAAACAAGGTTCTTCCTACCTAGAGAATGCTAATTGGGTGATAAAAACTGAAATTTTCTATGACATCATTCATATGTAAAGTGAAGTTTGACTTACAAACAC
>JAEMWC010000022.1:832500-835000 GCA_016490735.1 Pachyseris speciosa
ATTGTCCACACAGTTTCTGCTGGTACCGGCGTCATCCTGGGCGTAACTGGTAATGGCAGTCTACTGAGGGCGTCGGCATTGCAGTGCTCCTTACCGGTTTGTACTTGATGGTGTAATTGTATGCAGCTAGTGTCAATGCTCAACGTTAGATTCGAGCAGCTGCCATGGCGGGTATAGCCTTCTTCTCATTAAACAAGGACTCGAGAAGCTTGTGGTCAGTCTCTAATGCAAACTGTCTACCATACAAGTATTGATGAAACCTCGTAACGCCAAAGATAACTGCAAGCGCCTCTCTCTCCAGATTAGAGTAATTCCTCTCTGCGTTTGTTAAGGTTCTAGATGCAAATGAAATGGGATGCTCTGAACCATCTTCCATCTTGTGCGAAAGAACCGCTCCCAAACCATATTGGGCAGCATCGCATGACAAAGTCAGTTCCTTTTTGTCATCGTAGTGGACCAATAGCTTTGAAGACTTGAGAAATGACTTAGACTGTTCAAAGGCTTGCTGCTGTTCTTTTCCCAAATGCCAACTACTCTTACCGTTGAGTAATTTGTGTAGTGGGGCCAACACGCTTGACAAATTTGGCAGGAATTTCTGGTAATAATTGATCATGCCCATATAGGACTTGAGCTCTGACACATTCTTTGGAGGTGGTGCATTAGTGATAGCATCCACTTTATCCTCCATGGGTTGAATACCATCCTTGCTCACTTGGTGACCCAGGTAAGTTACTTGAGATTCCATGAATACGCACTTCCCTTTCTTCAATCGCAATCCAGCTTCTGCAAGACGTTTCAAGACTTTCTCCAGGTTTCTCAAATGATCATCGTCGTTGGCACCCGACACCAATACGTCGTCTACCCGGACAATCACATACGGAATGTTCTGCAAGAGATTTTCCATGTTGCGTTGGAAGATACCAGGGGCAGACGAGACTCCATAAGGAAGGCGATTGTATTGAAACAGCCCTTTGGGTGTGTTGATGGTGGTGTAGTGTTTAGACTCAGCTTCCAGCTGTAGCTGTTGATAGGATTGACTTATGTCCAGCTTTGTAAATTTCTCTCCACCACCTAGGGTAGCTAGCAAATCCTCCACCTTTGGGATAGGGAAATTATCCACCTTTGAAACTTGATTGACAGTTGTCTTATAATCACCACAGATCCGAATGGAGTTGTCTGATTTCAGGATTGGCACAATAGGGGCTGCCCATTCAGAGAATTGTACAGATTCGATTGTTCCTTCTTCCTGTAATCTCTTGAGTTCTTCTTCAATCTTCCCCTTCATGGCGTATGGCACTGGCCGTGCTTTGCAGAATTTTGGCACTGCACCTGCCTCCACATGAATCTTGGCCTTTGGTCCCGTGAAAGTTCCTAAGCCTTCTTCAAACACTTCTGAGTACTGAGTGATCAATGTCTTGAGTTTAGTTCAGCCTGATTTCCATCAGCCTCCACTTTGAACAATTTCTTCCAGTTGAGCTTCACATCTTTCAACCAATCTCTTCCTAACAAATTCGGTCCAGACCCCTCCACGACCAATGTTGACAGCATATTTTCTTGTCCTTCGTAAAGAACAACAACGTCCACAGTTCCCAGAACTTTAACCGATTCACCAGTGTATGTTCGCAGCTTTACTTGAGTCGGTTTCATTTCGAGTTTGGTCTGTGCTGAGTTTCCTTGACTGATTTTCTTGAACGTTTCTTCGCTAATAATCGTAGCGGCTGCTCCAGTGTCGACCTCCATGCCCGTTGAAAATCCGTTCAAGTTAATCTCCACTCGATATGGCTCTTGATCTTTTGCGGCTACATGAAACAACGTGTATTCCTCAGTATCTTCTTCTTCTCGATTTTCTTCCAAGGCTGTCGCTTCCGTGTGATGTGTGTTGCCTTGCTTTTTGCCGTTCCCCTCGTTTATTTTCAATTTCACGCGACACTTCGACGCCTTGTGACCTTTCTTCTGGCATCGATAACACTTTTCATCCTTGTACCTGCATTTTTCGGCTTCATGAAACTTCCCTCCGCAGCGATAACATTCTTTGGCTGTTTGCTTGTACTGTCCCTTGTTTAAACGGTTGACTGGTGATTCCTTGGGCTTCTCCACCGGGTTGCCTTGCTGTATATCGCGCGTGTTTTGGTCGGCTATTTCCATAGCTGTAGCTAATTCCAGTGCTTTCTTGAAATCCAACCAGCTTTCGGCCAACAGTCGACGTTGTATCCTTTCATCATTCACCCCACAAACCAAACGATCTCGGATCATATCTTCCAATTGATCACGAAAGTCGCAATGCTCCGAAAGACTTCGCAATTCAGTGACATATTGCTGGATGGTTTCCTTCGGTTGTTGAAAGCGGCTGTTGAATTTAAAGCGGTAAACAATAGTCGACGGTCGCGGGTTTAAATGGTTCTTTACAATGTTTACAAGCTCAGCGAAGGTTTATTTGTCGGTTGGTTTCCCTGGCGTTACTAAATTCCTGATTAGCTTGTACGTTTTCGCTCCACACGAG
>JAEMWC010000022.1:840000-867500 GCA_016490735.1 Pachyseris speciosa
ATTTCAAAAGAAAAAACCTGTTATGTTAAATATCTCAGAAGCGCTCAGGCATACAGTGATGCCAGGACTTCAACCTGGATGAACCAGAAAAGATATAGAACATTTGCTAGATTTTTGTCTGCACTTAAAAAAACTGTTCATGTTATATATCCCAGAAGCACTCAGGCATACAGTGATGCCAGGACCTCAACCTGGATGAACCAGAAAAGATATAGAACATTTGCCTAAATTTTTATCTGCGCTTAAAAAAAATGTTCATGTTATATATCCCAGAAGCGCTCAGGCATACAGTGATGCCAGGACCTCAACCTGGATGAACCAGAAAAGATATAGAACATTTTCCTAGATTTTTATTTGCACTTCATAAAACTGTTCATGTTATATATCCCAGAAGCACTCAGGCATACAGTGATGCCAGGACCTCAACCTGAATGAACCAGAAAAGATATAGAACATTTGCCTAAATTTTTATCTGCAAGTTACAAATGCTAAATCACTTGAATATTTTACTTTTGTTATTCTCCACGCACAAACAAACATAGAGTCCTAAACTCCTTGGTAGTTTGAAAAGGCTTTTAGAAGTTGTTTCTGGACGATAATATATTCTCCAACGATAATTTTCAATTTTCAAACTGCCACTATTTTAAAGAAAACGACAACACTCTTAAATTTGCAAAACATGTTTCGACAGAAACTTCTGTCATCTTCAGTTGATAGATTTACAAAGCGTTAGAAGTTGAATTTATAAGTAGGAAAAATGCTAATTACATAGTAACAACGGAATGTACATAAAACGTGGCAATGTGAAAATTAAAAGGATAATTTCAGATTTACGTGATGCAGTTGTTGATTCAAAGAAGGTTTTTCTCTTTGAATATGAATTGCCTCTTTTATCAATCTATCAACTGAAGATGACAGAAGTTTCTGTCGAAACATGTTTTGCAAATTTAAGAGTGTTGTCGTTTTCTTTAAAATTTTGACTTGCCTGCTGACATCAAGACCCTTTGGAAACTGCCACTATTTTAATCACCACCATAAGTGGAAGAAATAGTCGCCAGATAAAATATTTTGTGCTTTGACAGAGAGCAGCTATGTAAAAGATATAAGCATCCATATCCAGTTATAAAGACAAAATAAGGAGCCGCCCACTTCCGCGCCCCCTCACCAGCCCGATATTCATTATCGTGGATCGATGACGAGTGCGCGCGTAATTCGCGGCTTCATATTCAATTTTGCCGCCAGAATATAATTAATTTGCCGCCGGAATATACATGAACTTTGCTACATATACATAAATACGCTTAAACGAAAGATTACCGCTCAACAATGGTCCGAAACCGAAGGAATTCCAACTCAATCAAATCTTACAGAAAATTCACATTAGAATATAATCCCAGGGAAAATGTCATGGGCGATTCCTACCAAACGTACCAATGTAACAAAATCGAAAGTTACGTCGATCTTACCTCTCACGTTCGTATTTCCGCTTTTAAAATTGTCTGAAGGCGATTTACTTCGGCTTAAAATATACTTTACAACTTACCAAAGTCCATTGCACGTCAATGAAATCACCCGATAAAACAGAATTCCATCACATACCGAGATATGCCGATTATCCCTCGAAAATCTCAACGAATCGCTAAAGCATAACATTTGACGAAACTAGCGTTTTATCGTACAAGTAAAACCACAAAATGCCATAAGAACAAGGCGTAAGCGTGCCGCGTGCCGGTAAATTAAATTCTGCCGCTGAAGCGCAAAAACAATACTTCTTTCAAGGTGTGTTAGGATGCTCCTGCAGTGAAACCACAAATGGAGTACGTTGACGGCTCTAATGCAGACTTATAACGTCACTCCTTAGCAACCAGACTTGGGAGATTTTTTAACTTCCGGTTATCTCTGGCTCGTTATGTTTCCGTAAATCTCTTTTTTCGTGCTGTGTGTTAAACAGATTGAAAAACTTGAAAAACAAAACCCATGTCTTACAATAAACGTTTTTGGTTGGGACGACAAAAAGGAATGCGAGAATGTTCACAGAATTTCAAAAAAAGATAAAAATTCAAAAGAATCAATCTCGTGATTTTGCAAAACAATCAAAACATGCATTATTGCTTCATCAAAAGGCTGTCAGCATTGTTTCGAGATCAGTCAAAACAACACAACAAAAAACACCTTTGTGAAATGTCTTTGTCTTTGTTCTCGAAAGAAACAATTCTTGAAAATCATCAAAAATACTGCAACGGGGTTAGCAAAGTCCCAACAAGAACTGAAACGCCCAAAGAAGGAGAACACACCTTGAAATTTCAAAACTTCAAAAAACAAATGAAAGCACCTTTTGTTATTTATGCAGATTTTGAAGCAGTCATAAGAAAAGTTCCCGAAAACGGACGCGAAAAAACAAAATGCCGGAGAAAACAAACATGGACGAAGCTTGTGGCTTTGTTTTCACAACTGTCAGAAGTGACGGAAAACTGATGCAGCCAGTTTGCAAGTACAGACAAAAACCCGGTTCAAAAGAGAAGACACCAGAAGTGTTTCTCAAATTGCTGTTGGAAGTTGAAAAAGAGTTGCGAGAAAGCTTGAAATTCAAAGAAAAAGTAAAAATGGGTCCACTTGATTGGCACATTTTCAACAACGCAGAAAAATGTCATATTTGCAAAGAGCCTTTGGTGAGAGAACAGTATCTGGATTCAAAACAAACTTTTGACATATGGACAGGAAAATACGCCGGGCAAAGTCATCGAAGATGTTTTCACAATGAGCAAAAAATTGTCATTCCTGTAACAGAAGATAAAATTGAATTTGACTTTTGGTCGTTTTTTAATAAAGATGAACAGAAACCACTTGATTGGATTGATAAATGGATTCAAAAAAATCAACAAGACTGCTTGTTTTGCGGTGAACCCTTGCTGCAAAAAAACTTCAGAGATACTGTCATTGAACACTGTCACATTTCAGGAGAATTCCGTGGACCAGCACACGGTAACTGTAACAAAAAGCTGCAAATTGACCCCAAATCAATTCCAATACCTGTTGTTTTCCACAACTTGAAAGGCTACGATTCGCACCACTAGATGCAAGCGATGGCAGACATTCAAAAGGTCTCAAAATAAAGGCCTCAACTGCATTGCAAACAACATGGAAAAATACATTTCATTTCATTTGGGAGGTCTGGTCTTTATTGACAGTTTCGCATTTCTGTTAAAAAGTTTGGTTGCTGTCGTCAAAGCCACCCCAGAAAACAAGCCAAACATCACGAAAGGTCTTTCCCCAAGAAACCCACAAATTAATCTTATTTTCAAAAAGGGTGTTCATCCATATGAATACGTTGATTCACTTGAAGTGTTCAATGAAACAAGCCTCCCATCGAAAGAAAGTTTCTTCAGCACGCTTTCTGATCAAGGGATTTCAGAAGAAGAATTCGAGCACGCGAACAAGGTTTGGAAAACGTTCGGTTGTAAAACACTGTGGGATTACCACGACCTGTACGTCGCAACCGATGTGGCGCTTCTTGCTGACGTTTTTGAAAATTTCAGAGACATCTGCATGGAAAAGTACGGTTTTGACCCCCTGCATTACTACACTTCTCCAGGCCTTTCGTGGGACGCTTTGCTTGAAAAAACAAAGATTGAGCTGGAGCTTTTAACAGACGTCGATATGCACCTTTTCGTCGAAAGGGGGATGCGAGGGGGAATTTCAATGGTCAGCAAGAGGCTTGCGGTGGCAAACAATCCGCTTGTTGTAGGCTTCGAGGAATCCAAACCGACAGAGCACATTTTGTATTTGGACGCCAACAACCTTTACGGTTGGGCAATGAGCAAACCGCTCCCCGTGTCTGGTTTCAAGTGGAAAGATCGCGTCTGCGAGGAAGAAACTATCGCAAAGAAGAAAAACGAAGAAAAAGGCTGGATTCTCGAGGTGGACTTGGAATACCCCCGCGAGCTCCACAAAGAACATAACAGCTATCCACTCACGCCCGAAAAAAAAGGTTGTGCCGAAAGAGTGGCTGTCTAAATACCAGAAAAAAATGATCGAAGACCTTAACCTGAAACTCCTTAAAGTGCGCCTAACCCGAAAACTCATATTTCGCTAAAATAAATCTTTGCACCATTTTGAAACGCATTGCGCCTTTTTAAGCAAATCTTGACTAGTTATTTTGACTTTTCTAGGGTGTGTAAGTTGCAAAATCTGGCCCCACGACCGAGTCAGAAGGGGGTTTGGTCTATTCTCGATTTGACGTCACAGACTGCTTTGCATGCATATTTACAAAGACTGTCTGATATTTACAAAGACTGTCAGTAGTAGGGCTTCAGCAAAATTAGCCGGATTTTGGCCTTCCCCTGCCTTCCCCTGCCTTCCTCCATACTAATTTTTGACTTCCTCCATACCAATTAAGCGTCTAGGTAAAAATGCGTTCCTCCATTTTAATCAAGTGCCTAGTCAGTGTCTTCCTGCATACTAATGACCATCACTCTAGTTCAATAGCAACAATAGACCTGCCCAAACTTGCTCGATATCTTTTAACCCTGATTGGTTCATCTAGAATGTATTACGTGTTCAAAATAAAAGCGGGTAGATTTTGAAAGCGCTATCGTTCTTGCAATCGCTTTGCTAAGGAAAAAAAAAGTCTAACTATCACCAATATTTTTTCAGACATTGCTCCAAACATGCAAGTCGAATCAAGCGCTAATGTTGTAACTTAGTTGAAAGCATTAAAATACAGGAACTTATTTGTTGTGTGGCAACAAAACTGATCCATCTATTCGAGAAACCGCTTGGTTCTGACTGTTCTTTTATTAAGCGGTAGTTCCGTTCACACAGCCAAAACACACACATGACAGGAATTTTAACCGAAAACCGCGTTCTCTTCTATCTCAATACTGAAAACCCCGATACTATCTGACCTCTCAGCTTTGGCGATGAGAGATGTGTGAGAGAAAATAAATTCTTAGCTAACTTTTTTCGTTTTCCGCTCCGTTAGTCACGCACGCGTTATGCAAAACGGATCTCAGCTCTTCTCTCAACCCTATATTTGCATACAAACTCTAAAGTAAAAAAGCCCATGGGGGAACCTTCTACCATTCAACAACGACAATAGACGGCTTAAGTTGTTTGGAACGATCAATATAAACACGCGGCTAATATGAATTACACGTTTCTTGAGAGACAAACATAAACTTTATTGTCTTTTCTCAGCGAATACAGAAACAATACAGAAAGTGATTTGAAATGAATAAACGTCAGTCATCCTCTTGAACTTCGTGTGGAGGAAAAATCAATCGTCTTCATCTTTGCTTGGAAGATAATGACTCCTCTTAAAAGTTTCTGAATCAATATGTTTCACTGCGTGACAATCAGTGCAGCAAATAAATCCATCCGTCGAGTGTTTACGATCAACAGGAATTTTGTATGCGCAAATCGGACAAGTCTTATAACCATCATGCCAGTGGCATCTTGGGCATTTCACTACTGCAGTTTGGTAGATGTTTCCCCGTTGCAATGGTAGCAAGAGCCTTTTCCTTGGGACAAAATCTCTGGACTTGCGCTCTCTTCAGAACATTCAACGTCTGAATTTCCTTCATGTTCCAGATTTGCAGGATTTTCGGTTTCTCTGTCATCTTCAACATCACTGCTTTCGGAAACCATTTCTTCATCACCAACTTCGCCGTCTTTATCCCGATAGGCTCGTTCTTTTTCCATTAGCTCAGCCAAAGTTTTCTTATTCTTTATATAACGTTTATTAATTCCTAACTCTGCCAACCCGTCTATAAATGTTTTGAGGGCGCGGGGTTTGGCAACATCGTCGTTATAAGGGAGTAACACATATTCAACCAGCTCTGAGATGTTGGTCACTGGTATTATTCTCTGGTTTCGAAGTAACTGTCCACGAGGTGTCCAAAACAAGATATCCTTGGAAGCCGCCATGCTGTGTAATAAATCGGAGGCCTGTTGTCTGGAAACGGCTTAGGAAAGTCCTTCTAAAACATCTTTAATTCGAGGTTCCTCGTCATCACTTTCCTCTTTACTTGTGTTAGTGTCCTCATAATCACTCTCTTCCTCTTGATCCCAATCGACCTTCCTCTTCATATTGACCAGCACTCGCTAACGACAAGAACCAACTGAACAAACTACAGAGTAGTTCGCGATTTTTTATAACATTAGGGGCCCCAAGCTAGTTACAACTGGTATCAACAAATCTTAAATAAAGCCTCCACCCTCTTGAGCAAGGGTTTGCTTCTTTGTCTTGTAAGGAATACTTGGCTCAACAAGATTAAGAATGGCATCCTTGAATGGAATCATTTTACGCTTATCTTCTTCAGAGACTGGAATATTTCCACGAAGCACATTATAAATAATTTGCACTAATGCGTGCATCTGTTGTGGAGCGGCTGTTTCCAGGAGAAACTGACACTGATGTTCAGGGCAACAAGTTAAGATTTCAAGGAAACCGCGATTGTTCTTTACTACTCGAGACATGGTCATAGAATGAATTAAGGATAGTAGACGCCAGTATTTTATAGAGAGCCCAGCTTAATTTACGACCAAAGTTCAAAGTCGTCTTGGTCTTGATCCAACACAACTGTTTTTCGTCTCTTCCCTGGAGGTAAACAACGAAACTGCACTTTTCTTTTTGTAGAACTCTGACCACTCCCAGCCTGAGATACTAGATCACCAATAGCTTCTCTACTTCGCTTTGCAAGCACTGTGTTAACATGATCTCCATCAAGAACATCTTGAGCGACTTGAGAACCTGTTTGTAAAGCCTTTTTGCCGAGTACCTTAGCACCTTGTTTCAGGTGAGGTATCGCCCAGCGAAACAAACCTTTAAATATGGAACCTAAGCCATATCCCCGCTGAAATCGGGATCCGTGGAAAGCCGGTAAATTACCTCCTTTTTGCTTTGCTTGGTTTAGATAATAATCTTCATACAAATTGGTATTTGGAATGTAAAGTTTCTTCATCGCGTTTAAAAGTTCGAGGTTCTGCTCTGACGAAAATGAAGTGTAAGCAACACTTTCCCAGTGTCTCGCTTTATATTGATTTCAATATAGTGATAGAGCAAAAGAATTGAGGAGGAGGAGGGACAACAATAGAATAGAGGAGGAGGAGGAGGAGGAGGAGGAGGGAAAAAAATAGAATTGAGGAGGAGGAGGAGGAGGAGGAGGGAAAACAATAGGAGGAGGAGGAGGGAAAACAATAGAATTGAGGAAGAGGAGGAGGAGGAGGGAAAACAATAGGAGGAGGAGGAGGGAAAACAATAGAATTGAGGGGGAGGAGGAGAAGGGAAAACAATAGAATTGAGGAGGAGGAGGAGGAGGGAAAACAATAGAATTGAGGAGGAGATGGAGGAGGGAAAACAATAGAATTCAGGAGGAGGAGGGAAAACAATAGAATTCAGGAGGAGGAGGAGAAGGGAAAAAAATAGAATTGAGGAGGAGGAGGAGGAGGAGGAGGAGGGAAAAAAATAGGAGGAGGAGGGAAAACAATAGAAATGAGGAGGAGGGAAAACAATATAATTGAGGAGGAGGAGGAGGAGGAGGGAAAATAATAGATTTGAGGACGAGGACGAGGACGAGGAGGAGGAGGAGGGAAAACAATAGAATTGAGGAGGAGGAGGAGGAGGAGGGAAAACAATAGAATTGAGGAGGAGGAGGAGGAAGAGGAGGGAAAACAATAGAATTGAGGAGGAGGAGGAGGAGGAGGGAAAACAATAGAATTCAGGAGGAGGAGGGAAAACAATAGAATTCAGGAGGAGGAGGAGAAGGGAAAAAAATAGAATTGAGGAGGAGGAGGAGGAGGAGGAGGAGGAGGAGGGAAAAAAATAGGAGGAGGAGGAGGAGGGAAAACAATAGAAATGAGGAGGAGGGAAAACAATATAATTGAGGAGGAGGAGGAGGAGGAGGGAAAATAATAGATTTGAGGACGAGGACGAGGAGGAGGAGGAGGGAAAACAATAGAATTGAGGAGGAGGAGGAGGAGGAGGGAAAACAATAGAATTGAGGAGGAGGAGGAGGAAGAGGAGGGAAAACAATAGAATTGAGGAGGAGGAGGAGGAGGAGGGAAAACAATAGAATTCAGGAGGAGGAGGGAAAACAATAGAATTCAGGAGGAGGAGGAGGAGGGAAAACAATAGAATTCAGGAGGAGGAGGGAAACAATAGAATTGAGGAGGAGGAGGAGAAGGGAAAACAATAGAATTGAGGAGGAGGAGGAGGGAAAACAATAGAATTGAGGAGGAGGAGGAGGAGGAGGAGGAGGAGGAGGAGGAGGAGGAGGGAAAAAATAGAATTGAGGAGGAGGAGGAGGAGGGAAAACAATAGAATTGAGGAGGAGGGAAAGCAATAGAATTGAGGAGGAGGAGGAGGAGGAGGGAAAACAATAGAATTGAGGAGGAGGAGGAGGAGGAGGGAAAAAATAGAATTGAGGAGGAGGAGGAGGAGGAGGAGGAGGGAAAACAATAGAATTGAGGAGGAGGAGGAGGAGGAGGGAAAAAAATAGAATTGAGGAGGAGGAGGAGGAGGAGGAGGAGGGAAAACAACAGAATTGAGGAGGAGGGAAAGCAATAGAATTGAGGAGGAGGAGGAGGAGGAGGAGGAGGAGGGAAAACAATAGAATTGAGGAGGAGGAGGAGGAGGGAAAAAATAGAATTGAGGAGGAGGAGGAGGAGGAGGAGGGAAAACAATAGGAGGAGGAGGAGGAGGGAAAGCAATAGAATTGAGAAGGAGGAGGGAAAACAATAGAATTGAGGAGGAGGAGGAGGAGGAGGGTAAACAATAGAATTGATGATGATGAGGAGGAGGGAAAACAATAGGAGGAGGAGGGAAAGCAATAGAATTGACGAGGAGGAGGAGGAGGCGGAAAAACAATAGAATTGAGGAGGAGGAGGAGGAGGAGGAGGAGGAGGAAAAACAATAGAATTGAGGAGGAGTAGGAGGAGGAGGAGGAGGGAAAACAATAGAATTGAGGAGGAGTAGGAGGAGGAGGAGGAGGCGGGAAAACAATAGAATTGAGGAGGAGGAGGAGGAGGAGGGAAAACAATAGAATTGAGGAGGAGGAGGAGGAGGAGGCGGGAAAACAATAGAATTGAGGAGGAGGAGGAGGAGGAGGGAAAACAATAGAATTGAGGAGGAGGAGGAGGAGGAGGCGGGAAAACAATAGAATTGAGGAGGAGGAGGAGGAGGGAAAACAATAGAATTGAGGAGGAGGAGGAGGAGGAGGAGGAGGAGGGGAGGGATAGCAATAGAATTGAGGAGGAGGAGGAGGAGGAGGGAAAACAATAGAATTGAGGAGGAGGAGGAGGAGGGAAAAAAATAGAATTGAGGAGGAGGAGGAGGAGGAGGAGGGAAAACAATAGAATTGAGGAGGAGGGAAAGCAATAGAATTGAGGAGGAGGAGGAGGAGGAGGAGGAGGAGGAGGAGGAAAACAATAGAATTGAGGAGGAGGAGGACGAGGAGGAGGGAAAAAATAGAATTGAGGAGGAGGAGGAGGAGGAGGGGAAAACAATAGGAGGAGGAGGAGGAGGAGGAGGGAAAGCAATAGAATTGAGAAGGAGGAGGGAAAACAATAGAATTGAGGAGGAGGAGGAGGAGGGAAAACAATAGAATTGAGGAGGAGGAGGAGGAGGAGGAGGAGGGAAAAAATAGAATTGAGGAGGAGGAGGAGGAGGAGGTGGCGGGAAACAACAGAATTGAGGAGGAGGAGGAGGAGGAGGAGGAGGGAAAACAATAGAATTGAGGAGGAGGAGGAGGAGGAGGAGGAGGAGGGAAAACAAAAGAATTGAGGAGGAGGAGGAGGGGAGGTAAAACAATAGAATTGATGAGGAGGAGGAGGAGGAGGAGGGAAAACAAAAGAATTGAGGGGGAGGAGGAGGGAAAACAATAGAATTGAGGAGGAGGAGGAGGAGGAGGAGGTAAAACAATAGAATTGATGAGGAGGAGGAGGAGGAGGAGGGAAAACAAAAGAATTGAGGGGGAGGAGGAGGGAAAACAAAAGAATTGAGGAGGAGGAGGAGGGAAAACAATAGAATTGAGGAGGAGGAGTAGGAGGAGGAGGAGGGAAAATAATAGAATTGAGGAGGAGGGAAAACAATAGAATTCTGGTGGTTGAAACCTATATCATTGTGAAACATTACACATTTTGTCAGTTGAAGTTAAGCTTCGATTCAGTTGACATGAGTTGGTCCTGTACTGTTTGTCAAAAGGAATTTTCGAGGAAAGATAACATGCAAAGACACATGAACAGTAAACACAGTTATACCGGTTTCGCTCCATTTATACCTATGTCTCAAGAAAAGTGTCAGCGGTTTCAAATGCTTCACCCATTTACCTGCATGGTTGCAGGGATGACTGGCTCGGGAAAAACGTTCTGGGTGCAATCACTCTTGCAACAAGCTCAAACCGTGATCGATCGGCCACCGGAGAGAATAATCTGGTGTTATTCACAGTGGCAACCCGCTTACACCCAGTTATTGATGGTGATACCGACAATCGAATTTGTCAAGGGGATTCCGCCTTCTCTAGACAATGATTCCTATTTGGATATCAACATACGCAACTTGATTGTCATCGACGACCAAATGATTGAAGCAGGAAGTGATAATCGGATCGTGAACCTGTTTACAAAAGGATCCCATCATCGAAACCTGAGCGTTATTTACATTGTACAAAATCTGTTTCACCAAGGCAAAGGCAACCGAAGCATCAGCTTAAACAGTCATTACTTGGTCCTTTTCAAGAATCCTCGGGATAAACTGCAGATTTTGACTTTAGCAAAACAAATGTACCCAAGACAAACTGCTTTGTTTTAAAAGAGTACGAAGAAGCGGTGCAAAGACCATTTGGATATCTTTTTGTTGATCTCAAGCCAACGACTCCAGATAGTTGCAGATTGCGAACAAATGTATTACCTGGCGAAGAAAGATTCGACAAAGGTTCGAAGAGAGTAACATTTCCCAGGAACTGCTCCAGTATCTCAAGCAGCAAACCCAGATGGTTCCCCGGTAATTCCGAAGATGCAGCGCATTCAGAATAATATGGATAACCTTCTGTATCGTACAAACCTTGGAGACGACGAAAGAGCGAGGCAGTACATGCAGTTGCAAAACAAGTTTTAACATATAAACACCAGTTCAATTCCTTAACACCTGAAGCAACAATTCTGCCTCAACCTCAAGGGCGGGAACACATTTCTAACGAGGCTATGGTAAACAATTTGCCACCAACTCCAGGTCAAGCGCCAGCACTTGAACAAACGGTAAAGGAACCAGCCCCACATCCCTTATCTACCATGGCAACCTCCACGCCCGCACCTCCCTCCCTCCCTCCGTCGATCTTGACACCCCCTCCCACAGTCGAAACGCTGTCGCCAGCAAGAAAGCGTAAACGCCCACAATTAAAATTTGTAAATTACATGGACGATGAACCGAAGAAGCTTTCAAGACGATCTCGACGTTTACACAGGAAGTCACCTTACAAGTATTCCAAATATCAAGAGGACGATTGATTGCATCCTAATTTTCTGATACTTTGTGCTAAGCATTTCGTAGTTGTTGGAGCTTTCGTTGTCAATAAATGTATTTTTATTCATTTCAAATCACTTTCTGTATTGTTTCTGTATTCGCTGAGAAAAGACAATAAAGTTTATGTTTGTCTCTCAAGAAACGTGTAATTCATATTAGTCGCGTGTTTATATTGATCGTTCCAAACAACTTAAGCCGTCTATTGTCGTTGTTGAATGGTAGAAGGTTCCCCCATGGGCTTTTTTACTTTAGAGTTTGTATGCAAATATAGGGTTGAGAGAAGAGCTGAGATCCGTTTTGCATAACGCGTGCGTGACTAACGGAGCGGAAAACGAAAAAAGTTAGCTAAGAATTTATTTTCTCTCACACATCTCTCATCGCCAAAGCTGAGAGGTCAGATAGTATCGGGGTTTTCAGTATTGAGATAGAAGAGAACGCGGTTTTCGGTTAAAATTCCTGTCATGTGTGTGTTTTGGCTGTGTAAACGGAACTACCGCTTAATAAAAGAACAGTCAGAACCAAGCGGTTTCTCGAATAGATGGATCAGTTTTGTTGCCACACAACAAATAAGTTCCTGTACTTTAATGCTTTCAACTAAGTTACAACATTAGCGCTTGATTCGACTTGCATGTTTGGAGCAATGTCTGAAAAAATATTGGTGATAGTTAGACTTTTTTTTTTCCTTAGCAAAGCGATTGCAAGAACGATAGCGCTTTCGAAATCTACCCGCTTTTATTTTGAACACGTAATACATTCTAGATGAACCAATCAGGGTTAAAAGATATCGAGCAAGTTTGGGCAGGTCTATTATTGCAATTGAACTAGAGTGATGGTCATTAGTATGCAGGAAGACACTGACTAGGCACTTGATTAATATGGAGGAACGCATTTTTACCTAGACGCTTAATTGGTATGGAGGAAGTCAAAAATTAGTATGGAGGAAGGTAGGGGAAGGCAGGGGAAGGCAGGGGAAGGCCAAAATCCGGCTAATTTTGCTGAAGCCCTACTACTACTGTCTGCGATGTAAATCAGTTTGTGAATGATATATGAAATGAATCATATATGAACTGCGGAAATGAAATCAAATGAAGAATGATCCTCGCAGTTGTGAACGCAATTTATGCAATTGCGAAAAGAAGCCTGAAAAAGATTCAGGACTTCAACGGGGTTTGAACCCGTGACCTCGCGATTACCGGTGCGATGCTTTAACCAACTGAGCTATGAAGCCACTGACGTTGGGAGCAGGTCAATTGTGGGTCCATATGTTCCCGTGAAAGAAATGAGTGTGAATGATATATGAAATGGACCCACAATTGACCTGCTCCAACGTCAGTGGCTTCATAGCTCAGTTGGTTAGAGCATCGCACCGGTAATCACGAGGTCACGGGTTCAAACCCCGTTGAAGTCCTGAATCTTTTTCAGGCTTCTTTTCGCAATTGCATAAATTGCGTTCACAACTGCGAGGATCATTCTTCATTTGGTAAATCAGTTTGTGACGTCAAATCGAGAATAGACCCAAGCCCCTTCTGACTCGGTCGTGGGGCAGACGATGGCCAGATTTTGACACTTTAACACCCTAGAAAAGTCAAAATAACTAGTGAGATTTGCTAAAAAAAAAAAAAAAAAGGCGCAATGCGTTTCAAACAGGCGCAAAGATTTATTTTATCGAAAAAAAATTTTTGGTGTTAGGTGCACTTTAGCTGCGAAAAGCTTTTGCTGACTCTTCAAGACAAAAATAACTACGTGGTTCACTACCTAAACCTACAGTTTTACTCTGTCTCAAGGAATGAAGCTCAAAAATGTCCACAAAGTCCTGGAGTTCGACCAAACGCCGTGGATGGAGCCATATATCCGGATGAACACGAATTTTCGCAAGAACGCAAAAAAAGATTTCGAGAAAGACTTTTACAAACTCATGAACAACTCTTATGGAACCATGCAAACACAGTTTGCCACTCGTGAAAGAAATGAGTGTGAATGATATAAGAAATGAATTATATATGAACTGCGGAATGATCCTCGCAGTTGTGAACGCAATTTATGCAATTGCGAAAAGAAGCTGAGTGGCAAACTGTGTTTGCATGGTTCCATTAGAGTTGTTCATGAGTTTGTAAAAGTCTTTCTCGAAATCATTTTTTGCGTTCTGAGTGGCAAACTGTGTTTGCATGGTTCCATAAGTATATTGTTGTACGGCTTTCATGGCTTCGAAGGTATTTACATATATATATGAACAACTCTGTTTTTGGGAAAACATTGGAAAACCTGCGGAACCGAATTGATGTCAAACTTGTCCGCCCCCACGAATCCAGAAAAATGCGAAAACTTATTGCGAAACCCGAATTCAAAAGTTTCCACACATTTGCGAAGAGCCTTGCAGGCATCCAAATGCGAAGAACGTCTATCTTCCTGAACAAGCCGATTTACACGGGATGGCAATCCTGGACAACAGCAAAATCTTGATGTACCACTCCTTCTTTAACACGCTCAAAAAGCGCTACGGCGACAAATGCGAGCTCTTCGACACAGACACAGACACAGACAGCTTTCTGCTGGAGATAGAAACGGAAGACGTTTACAAAGACATGGCGGCGCAGAAGGAGCTCTTCGACACAAGCGACTACCCGAAGGACCACTTTCTGTTCTCAGAAAAAAACAAAAAGGGCTTGGGCAAAATGAAACATGAATGCGCAGGAATCCCAATCGCTGAATGCGTCTGTTTGCGCCCAAAGATGTACTCGATTCTCAGATCGGACGAAAAAAACGTGAAGAAGTGCAAAGGGGTGAAAAAAAATGTCGTGAAAGAAATAATGCACGGCGTTTACAAACAAACTCTTCTTGAAGGAAAAGAGCTGACGCACGGAATGAACAAAATCACAACATATTCGGCATGAATCTGCAGAAAACTTCTTTGTCATCGTTTGATTCAAAAGTTGGATCGAGGAAGACGGGATAAACACAAAAGCCTTCGGCTTCAACCCACCACCGACTGAAGCTGAAGAAAAGGAATTTATGGAGTGGTTAGATAATATTTTCGCCGGGTTAGTAAAGATAGCGTACATTGACAAGAGGAGGGAGCTGTTTTTCGCTTTTCCCCACAGGTCTTCGATATGCTGAAGATGGTTTGGCAAAAACGGATTTTTCTTTTATCGCCACTGCAGGTTTTTTGCCAGTAAGACTCGTTTCCTCGTTGTTCATTCCGCAACAACCTCAGGCAGGCGTTTCACCCACGCAGTTGATCGCTTCCCTTCAGGCAGAAGCATTACCACAGCATACTGGTGGCCGAACAGGCGCTCAGCCAGTGTGCAGTTGAAACGTTCGACAATTGCCTGGTCGCGGTGAATCTCTGGATGTCCGCGTCTGATAAAGGCTTCGTGCTTTTCCATCTCTCTGGAAACAGCTCCCATAAACTCACGCCCCGGATCCACCTGCAACATTTCAGGCCATTTCAGAGGCCCGTGTTTGTAAATTTTCTGAAACGCCTGGGCAACTTCATCGGAATCTTTCGAGGTCAGAGGTTCGGCCTCTTTGTATCGGCTGGCAACGTCGGCGACGGACAGCGCGTACTTGAAAACTTTGCCGCCTCTCGGAAGCTTGTCGTGCGGCAAAAAAAGAAGGCCGGCTTGGTGCACCTTATTTGGTGTGAAAACATCAAGTTTTGGTCGAGGAAAGCTTCGTGGTGCAGGGAGATATATCTGCCAAAGCGCTTGCCTAACTAGCCAATTTTTTTGCGACATCTTCAGGAACTTTGGCAGCCTCAGCAAGTTTTTTGATCGCGGCCAGGCCTTTCCAATAGCCGCCAGGGCTGTAGTACGTTTTTGCAAGTTTTGCCTGCAAGGCAAGTTTGGCATCCATGGAAAATACCTAAAAGGTAAACTGCTGCTTCGCAGCAAATATGTATTCCCTACACAAAAGTTCAAAGGAAACGAAAAGCGGCGTAGCCAACAGCAAGAGTTCCGGCACACGAAAAAAGAAGCTCGCCTTGTTTTTGCTGCGCGCTTGGCTGGTAGAAATCGGAGAACTTTGGTTCTTTCAGCGGTGTAAGGCGTTGTTCGGGATGTGCTTGGTTGTACAGCTTGAAGGCGTGGTCTGTATTAGTGAAGTTCTGCTTGGCCTGTGCTTTTATCTGCGCATTCGTTTGGATCCAGTCAAGTAGCTGGGTTCGCTGGCGATTGTATTTATAATAATAATAATAATAATAATAATAATAATAATAATAATAATAATAATAACTTTATTAAAGTCTCAAATCTTTTTAGCTGAGCACAGATGCTCTACTAATTGGGGAGACTAAATCAAATCAACGCTAAATCAAATCAAATTAAATGTTGGTTTTTGGCGAGAGGGGAAAACCGGAGTACCCGGAGAAAAACCTCTCGGAGCAGAGTAGAGAACCAACAAACTCAGCCCACTTATGACGCCGAGTCCGGGAATCGAACCCGGGACACATTGGTGGAAGGCGAGCACTCTCACCACTGCGCCAACCCTGGCGCAAGCTGCTTGATCCTTGAGGGCCTTGTCGTGGCGCTTTTTGCGTCGAGCGCATAATTATCGCCTCCACCAAGCGCTTTGGCGAGATAATTCCCCCCAATGAAAGTCGCCGCATTCAACACCGCCCCACCAATCATGATTGCGATTGTCGCCTTTTGTCAAAAGACGATTTGCTATATTTAACTTTTTTTTAATTCGCTGCGGGGATCAAACGTTTGCTAGGAGAATTTTTTGGTCCTCAAGGTACGGTTTGAGCGCAGTGCTGCCCGCCATTACACTAGTGAACTGCACATAGTTCATTGCGCTGCTGTTTGGGTCGGAAGTGAAATTTTCTTGCAAAACCTTTTTCGTTACCCAGCCAACCCCGGCAACAAGACCGGTTAAAATTGCGACGTCCGTAATTGTTTTGCCAAGCTTGTTGTCCGACATGGTTTATTGCAAGTGGCAAAAGTTTAAATGAAATTAATTCGCGGGCTGACTTTCTTGCTTGCAAATTTGATTTAATTCATCAACCTTTTCAAGAATCTTATCTAATTTCTCATCAAATTCTTCATGCCCTTCTTCTTCATCATCCTCCGTTTCATAATTATCTTCTTCTTCTTCATTTTCAAAAGAAGCTTTCAGAAGATCGTTTATTACTTCAAAGGCCTGTTCATTAAGATAAACCATAAGCAAAGTAATACCAAAAGCTCTTGTGGCGGAGAAAAGTGCTTTGGAAACATTGAACATCACCATTTTGATATATACCATACCACAAATATTCAATGAATCCAATTTTCTTAATCCAACTTTTGTAGTTGCAGAACTTGTTAAATTTTTAACAGGAGGGGCAACAAAAATTTCTTCCACCACATGACCAGTTTCTTGCTCATTGGTAGGAGTTTGATTGTAGGTGAAAACTGTTTTGGCCGTTTTAAATCCTGCATTTAGCTCTTCGCGTTTGTAGTAAATCCCGATCAACGAGACTACGATACTTCCTACCATGAGCCATTGGGTTGTGCTAAGTCCAGGGGTTGATGAACTTCGCCCGCGGTCTTCATCTTCAGGGGAACTTTCAGGAGTTAGGGGTTCGCGTTGAGTGGCTTTTATCGCTTTGTCGTTCCCCGCCCCTAGGCGGGAGTTCGCGATTATGATAGCAGCCTCGGCCGCAGTTTTTTGTTTTGTGCTTCGCGGGCCTGTCGGGTTTTTCGGCGACCAATTTGCCCGCAGCCACCCGCTTGGGATTTTTCACTCGGGTTTTTTCTTGAGGAGGTGGGCTTGTGTTGTCTTTCTGAGCCGATGGCGCAATTTGCTTTTCCAGCTCATTAGCTGGGGTTGGGTGTTTCAGGGGTTTGGTGTTTCAGGATATATTATTTATTCAAAAGAAAATGTTTTGAACAAAAAGCTTAGCATTTGTTAACAATTACTCAACATTTGGTGGGCATTTCTCAACAATTGGTGACTGCTGGACAGCTGATTCATTCGCAGGCTTAGAAAAATCAATGTGCTCCGTGGTTATCAGCGCCGCATTGGCCGCCGCAAGAAGCCGCCCGCGGTCAAAATCTGGTGGTCGAGACGGATCTGGTACTTTTTCTAGTAAATCGTTTCCAGCTTTTTTTCCGCCGCAACACCTGAGGTTGGCTTGTCCCCCGCACCCGAGCTGATCTTGTTCAGGTTCTCGCTCTGGATGCCCTCGAGAAGCATATTGTCCCGCTCCTCCTGGGAAAGAAAAAGGTCTTCCCAGATTTTGAAAATGTCGTATCCGTCCGTGTCCTGCAAAGTGTGTCCCTCATACTTAACAACCAGCTTGTCGATCAGCGCCCGCGAGACGTTTTGCACGAGGAAGTTGTTGGCGTGACCCCCGGCCAATTCTATGTCGAACAGCAGGGAGAGCGAGCCGGGCACAAGGACTTCGTGCTTGATCAGCTTGGGCACCGAAACATAGAGTGTCTCGACGGGGTTGGCCTCGCTTGGCTTAAACGTTATGCGCTTTACGGCGCGCTCGTCTTTCATGGCCCCAGGGTTTTCTCGCCGTGTGTCGGCAGAAGGTATGACTGCACAGACATATTACCTGAAAGGTAGTAACTGTTCACGAACAATTATGCTGTCCCGAATTATTATCTTCAATGAAAAAATTAATTGTTGGATAAATATCTGTTGCATTTTCTCTGCATATTAGCAAAAGATGGCAGAAGGTGGGGGAGACTTTGGAATTGAGCAGCCCGATCTTGACAACAAACGTGATCATGATGATGATGAGGAGGAGGAGGTGGATACAACCCGCCCCTTTCGGCCAAGGGCCGCATCCACGCCATACGGGGCAGAGCATGAGCAGAGGAACACAGCGGGCTGCCAGACACGTCTTTTGATGAAGACATACCTTTACTCAGTGGTTTCATTCATGAGGATGACAAGCCAGCGTTGCTTGAAAAGGCTAAAGCCTGGATAAGTAAGCTGCGAAACAAGGCAAACTTTGCATGAATGCGTCCAATCGGATTTAGCAAGAGGCCTGGAAATGAAAATACAGTTGTTTCATTTGGTCCAAAAGGCGGTGAAACTCAAGTTTTCAAAAAAGATGGTAGTGGCCTTACGGCGGACTTCATAAAAATTCCTGAGAAGCCCTTGGACCAACAGCCGAACATGAAATTTCTCAATATGGCCAAGAAATGATACAAAACAGGCAGAGTTTGCGAAAAGCGGAAAACCAACTCAAAGAGGCGGAGGAAATCAACACGCAAAAAGAAACGGCCGCGCAACAAGTGAACAGAATAAGAATCGAGCGAACCCAAGCCAAAATTGATCAACTAGGGTCAAAGGCTGAAAGAGATCGTCAAAAAAACAGCTTCTCTTCTGCCCGGCCTGATTGGCTCGATAGTTTCTTTCCTTTTCAAAACCGTCGGGCAGGCAATCGGTTTTCTTGCCGAGCACACATGGCAGATAATTCTGGCCGTAGTTGCTTTCTGGTTGAAAGGTATGTCAAGAAAAACAAGTAATCACCGCCGGGTTGAAAGTGAAACAAATACAATACCGGCTATCAAAACAGCCCCCACCCCGATGAGAATTTTGTTGATTTCGTGGTCCGCATCAGAAACAGCCGGTGGTGTTGGTTCTTCTATATCTGATTGTGATGATGGTGTTAGTAGTGGTGATTATTTTATTTGTGGTGGTGGCGGTTGTTTTCTTTTTTTGGCCCCTTTGTTTTGTGCTTCGATTGCAACCTTGTGAATTGGGTTGGAAGGGTGGCTGTTGGCAACCTTTACCTTTGAAGGCCCGCCCGCCATCAGGTGAAGGGCAGCTTTTTTGTGGCTACACAAATAGTGGAATAGAGAATTAACTCTAAAGTGTAAATTAAAGTGCTACTTAAACCCATGAATAACCCACTGGGCGTAAGCCCTAGTAAAGGGAAACAGGGAACCACACGAGGCAAAGAAAAAATCTTTTGACCTCGGTGGGAATCGAACCCACGACCTCCGGATTAGATCTACCGTTACTCTGCCGACTGAGCTACAAGGTCGTACAGAGAAAGTAGGGGACGATTTTAGATGGTGGATCGCGGCAAAGAGAAAGTAAGGGTACATATGAATGTTGTGCCGCGTAGCACTAGGAACACAAATAGTGGAATAGAGAATTAACTCTAAAGTGTAAATTAAAGTGCTACTTAAACCCATGAATAACCCACTGGGCGTAAGCCCTAGTAAAGGGAAACAGGGAACCACACGAGGCAAAGAAAAAATCTTTTGACCTCGGTGGGAATCGAACCCACGACCTCCGGATTAGATCTACCGTTACTCTGCCGACTGAGCTACAAGGTCGTACAGAGAAAGTAGGGGACGATTTTAGATGGTGGATCGCGGCAAAGAGAAAGTAAGGGTACATATGAATGTTGTGCCGCGTAGCACTAGGAACACAAATAGTGGAATAGAGAATTAACTCTAAAGTGTAAATTAAAGTGCTACTTAAACCCATGAATAACCCACTGGGCGTAAGGTTATTCATGGGTTTAAGTAGCACTTTAATTTACACTTTAGAGTTAATTCTCTATTCCACTATTTGTGTTCCTAGTGCTACGCGGCACAACATTCATATGTACCCTTACTTTCTCTTTGCCGCGATCCACCATCTAAAATCGTCCCCTACTTTCTCCTTACGACCTTGTAGCTCAGTCGGCAGAGTAACGGTAGATCTAATCCGGAGGTCGTGGGTTCGATTCCCACCGAGGTCAAAAGATTTTTTCTTTGCCTCGTGTGGTTCCCTGTTTCCCTTTACTAGGGCTTACGCCCAGTGGGTTATTCATGGGTTTAAGTAGCACTTTAATTTACACTTTAGAGTTAATTCTCTATTCCACTATTTGTGTTCCTAGTGCTACGCGGCACAACATTCATATGTACCCTTACTTTCTCTTTGCCGCGATCCACCATCTAAAATCGTCCCCTACTTTCTCTGTACGACCTTGTAGCTCAGTCGGCAGAGTAACGGTAGATCTAATCCGGAGGTCGTGGGTTCGATTCCCACCGAGGTCAAAAGATTTTTTCTTTGCCTCGTGTGGTTCCCTGTTTCCCTTTACTAGGGCTTACGCCCAGTGGGTTATTCATGGGTTTAAGTAGCACTTTAATTTACACTTTAGAGTTAATTCTCTATTCCACTATTTGTGTTCCTAGTGCTACGCGGCACAACATTCATATGTACCCTTACTTTCTCTTTGCCGCGATCCACCATCTAAAATCGTCCCCTACTTTCTCTGTACGACCTTGTAGCTCAGTCGGCAGAGTAACGGTAGATCTAATCCGGAGGTCGTGGGTTCGATTCCCACCGAGGTCAAAAGATTTTTTCTTTGCCTCGTGTGGTTCCCTGTTTCCCTTTACTAGGGCTTACGCCCAGTGGGTTATTCATGGGTTTAAGTAGCACTTTAATTTACACTTTAGAGTTAATTCTCTATTCCACTATTTGTGTTCCTAGTGCTACGCGGCACAACATTCATATGTACCCTTACTTTCTCTTTGCCGCGATCCACCATCTAAAATCGTCCCCTACTTTCTCTGTACGACCTTGTAGCTCAGTCGGCAGAGTAACGGTAGATCTAATCCGGAGGTCGTGGGTTCGATTCCCACCGAGGTCAAAAGATTTTTTCTTTGCCTCGTGTGGTTCCCTGTTTCCCTTTACTAGGGCTTACGCCCAGTGGGTTATTCATGGGTTTAAGTAGCACTTTAATTTACACTTTAGAGTTAATTCTCTATTCCACTATTTGTGTTCCTAGTGCTACGCGGCACAACATTCATTTTTTTGTGGCTAGGTTCACGACGTTATTTATCCCAAGCTTCATTCCAGGCCCGGCTTGTTTGAGATGGTTGTTGTAACCCACAATGCTTCCTGGGTTGATTATCATGTGCCCCGGCATGAGCCATGCGCTCGGACAAACCGCGAGATTTAGTCTGACCTGCTTCCTGCCTGATCCACGGCCAACTGATAACGTTATACGCTCTTTGACAAGTCTGGCTGCCTTACCGCGTCTTCAATCAAAACAAGGAATTCTTTTTGTGCTTCCTGGGCTCGACCCCTGCTTCCAATAATGCTACTTCTGACATTAACTTGGGTCCCCAAAACACAGTAAACAAAAGCCTCGGCCGTGTGGTTTATTCTCACTAAGCCCGCTTTTGTGAGGCAAAACCAATTAGCCTGCCTCTCGGCAACACTATCTGGCTTGATATATAAAATTTTGGTTCCAGAACCTCCATAATCATTGACCTTGGCGCTACCTGGGTATGTTCCAATCACTTTCGCTGGTCCGCATTATGTTACCCAAATCCAAACACTTCCCAGCCCATGATTCTCAGCCATTGTAAAACGAAAATCGGGGTTAATTCCAAACTCAAATGGGTTAATTCCAAACTCATTACAAATTCTTTTGTATGAAGCTTCACCATACTTGTTATTTGTTTAACTGAAATTTGGATCGTCGGGCAAAGAGCTTATGCTTTGAATCTCACCCATCTGGAAATGAACTCGCCTGATAGTAAAATAAACGTGGGACTGGTAGAAAGCTCTCACCTGGGGTGGTAAACTGAGAGTTGAATAATCTTCATCAAAAATCTCACGACTAATGCCACAGCCTGTTGTCGCGCACCAAACGGCGAAATTAAGCTGTTGAGGCCAGTAGTTCATATTTGGGCCTGCTAACCATCTTCTTGACTCTTTCCCTGAACGGTGGGTCAGAAGGGTTCGTTTGAATAGATCTCTGAATTTCGTTGTGAAATGTTGGTCTGGGGTTACATAAATATCGATTGAGTTGCTGCAATTTTTTTGCAACTATTCTGGGTTGATTCTTGAAATTGAATAGTTGGGATTGGCACACTTGAAAATTTCGAACCGCTTTTCATCAGCTGATGTGGAAAACCGCCATTGTTTTCCAATCCCAGACCTTTTTTCATTGCTTCAGGCCAATACTTTTTGTCTGAACCTGAAACACTTTTTTGATAACCATCGGGGCCCGCTTTGAAATAAATTCTAGCTCTTGCCTTGTGGTCGTCGGCAAAGTAGGTTTGTGCGGAAAATTTGCTTTTGTCAGCATAAGGAAATTTCGCAAAAAAATCGGCCCAGGCCTTTTCCTCAGCTGCTTGTTGAGCCTTTTTGGCTTCTGGTGATTACAACCATTTCCATAAAGCCTCCATCTTTCTTTGCAATTACCTTTTTTGGTAGTCTGCTATTTTCAATTGGATATAAATGTGTGACTTAAATATAAATTTTCAGGCATAATGGTTGCGCTCACAATTGTCACTACAGACAACCCTTGCACCGTCTATTTTGACGAGCCGCTTCCGAAAGCCGATTATGTCGGGCTTTTTTCCTGCTCGCTTTGCAATTCGTGGCTCAATGTGAAAAGCTCTGGGTTAATTTCGTTGTTGAATAATCAGGGTATAATTACTTCTGTGAAAAGGTTTCCTCCAGGTAATTACACCCCCAAAGGTCTTGCAAAAACCTTAAATCCAGTTTTTGCAGAACTCGGCACTAAACTAACTTCCGGTGTGAATAACCCCTCTGGTATCTTGGCAATAAAAAATCCTGAAAACAACATCGTAAGTTTTCCCCTAATTTATTCGATTTTCCTAATATCCCCAACTCATTACTTCGAATGTGTTTATTTCATAGCTCAACAGTCCAAGCGTCTTCTTTGTATACTGCGATTTGGTGGATCCAGCTCAAAATTTGTTGACTGTAAAAAAAATCAACCCTGCTTGCAAAATTTGATATCCGAGGGGAGGGTTTAGAAAAGGTCAACTATCAAATGGCAAATGAGGCATACTTTCGTGCAGCTTCAACCAGCAGTGGTGTGAACAGTGTCACTATTTCAGTCAAAGATGAAGATGGGGAGCTGTTCGACTTCCGCGGCCAAAAACTTTATTTTGAATTGTTGATAATCTGAAAAATAAATCTTAATACAATGGTTGTTGTCACTATTGTAACAACAGACAACCCCTGCACAGTCTATTTTGACGAGCCAATCCATAAAGCTTATTATGTTGGGCTCATTTCCTGCTCGCTTTACAACTCTTGGCACAACTTGAAAAAGGGATCAAGAGTTGCACTGGTAGATAAGTTCTTAAATAGTAAAGTCGTTGAAGATTCTTTTCCTGCTGGTCATTACACATTCAAAAATTTAGCAGGAGATTTTGAAAATCTTTCAAGTGGAAATACAAAAGTAACAACTGAACTTAATGGTCCTTCTGGATTGTTAGTTATTACACCCCCGCCTGAGCATTCTTTACGTCTAAGTCAGCCATTATTAAATTTTCTTGGTGCAAGTACCCTTAATAGCTCATCAGTTATTTCCGGGTAGTTCCTTATGTCACGGCTGTCGCTGCATATCGCCGTATGACTGAGTTGATTCTCGCTCACCGCTCCTGCCCGGTTTTTCTTTTACCGGGTCCATCGCATGTCGCGCCTCTTACCAAGCGCCGTTTTGTTTCTCTTTTTCGCAAGTGTTCATCCGATGCGGGCATTTCGCACGCCGATAGTTTCCGCGGTCACTCCTTTCGGTGAGGAGCGGCCACGTGGGTTTTCAATTGCGGTGTACCGGGGAGCTTATCCCTTTCACTCCCGTCCCTTTAAATATCGAAATAATTTCATCGATGAGGTCAAAAAATCATTAAAAAATTGCGTTACTTCCGATTCCCCCAAATTTGGCCCACAGGAAGTTAATAGATTTAGCCAATTACATGCCTAGTTCCAGCCCCCGGAGAGGTTTGAGCTTCACGCAACAATTTTTTGAAATTCCCGATCAATGTCGGACGAAGCGAGCGAATTTTATGGCTCGTTTGGCGAAGAATGAAAGCTTGTATCGACGAATTTCAACCAAAACCAAGTCAAGCAAGTTATTTGGAAGGATTCTGGAGGATAACAAGCAAAATAAACGCGAAAATCGAAGTAAGAATAGAGTAAAAATCTTTCCGTGCCGATCGCCTATTCGGCTAAGTCTACAGCACATGTTGTTGAAATGCAATGATTTGCTTCCCGTTTGGCCTTCGCTTAGCTATTTGCCTTCCAATCCTTGCTTATTTTGATGATTTCTATCAGAAAACTCATGTTTGCTTGTCTTTAACTCATATTTCGATGGAAAACCTAAAAAACAAGGCGTCTTTGTAAAGTAAACACTGACCACGAGGTGACGCCGAAGTGTAGAATTTCATTGTGCTAATGATGCTAATCCGATTAGCATAATCTGATAAGCGCTACTGAAAATTTTTTTTATAAAATTCCAAGTCGCGTTATATTCTCCAACGATTCTCGGACTATTTTGCTTAGATATTGAAGAAAAACATATTACTCAAACCATATTACTCTACCATATTACTCAAAATAGACCACATTCCTGGCAAAATGCAGCTCTTAAAATTTTTAGAATATTTATGCAGAAATATTTTATTGTTAATTTTTTCTGCAGAATATTATGGGTTTCTTGGGACCGAAATATTTGTTTTCTGAAAGTTTAATTTTTGCCCTTTCCAATGAGGTATAGCTTTATATGGAACTGTAAATAACACCAGAGATATAATTTTTTAAAGTTACATGGTAAAAAATACTGAATCTGAAGAAGTAGACAAAGGGATTCAGTTATATGGCGACTGGTCCAGTGACTCATATAAGCTCTATTTAGAATTTAGCTTAGAAGCTAAGCTCGCTCTCGCCAGTCGCTTCCGTTCTGCCATCGGTTCCTTGCCGGGCTAGTTCTAGTTACTGTTCTTCTTTTCTCTTGTGCCGCGCAGTTTGTTTTGGTCGAGTTTGGTGGCAGAGAGTTTTATTTCGCTTTCTTGTTCGGGACTGTTTACGTCTTTTTGTTTCTAGGAAATAAACTTCTTTCTTGGCCAAAAACAGACTGTGTTGTTGCTGTGTTGTGTGGGCGGGAGGAATTTTTCCCCCTTTGGGCGCTCTTGAGCAAAGGGATTAATTGCTAACCGCACGCGACACACCCTTTTACTATTAGCGACCTTAAGATCGGACTACGAGTACGAGATCGAGTACGAGGACGACTTTTCAATTCCTAGTCGCAAGCTTAGACTATCATGTATGACACCAACTCTCGTTCCTAGAGCCTCATTGTATTCTGTTCAACAACACTGAGGAGCGAGGCCTCTGAGAACGCAACTGTATTGAAATTTCAAAGTCGTACTCGTACTCAATCTCGTACTCGTAGTCTGATCTGAAGGTCGCTGTTATCTTATTTGTCACTGTATTAGGTTTCAGTTTCGTTATAGCTCAAGTAGCGTGGACAGTGCTTTCTAGTCGCGTTGTTTTTCCCACCCACCCACCCACCCACCCGTTTTTTCTTTAGGTCTCTTCAGGTGAGGTGGCAGAGAGGTTTATTTCTCTTTCTTGTTCAGGACTGTTTACGTCTTTTTGTTTCTAGGAAATAAACTTCTTTCTTGGCCAAAAACAGACTGTTGTTGCTGTGTTGTGGGCGGGAGGAATTTGGGTGTTTGGTGCGTTTTCCCATATAAATGGTAAACAGCCAGTAGGACCCCACGGCAAGCCCACAGCCAATGAATGACATTGGGACTGGACACAAGATGGACAGCGTATTTCGTTTCCGCTTTAATTCGATTCGGTCGAAGTTCAGTAAAGCAGAAGGAGGGTTACAGCAAATTCTTGGTTTCTAGATTCTAAATGTACGGTGAAAACACCCAGCCAAGACTGGGACGCGATTAAATGTAAGTAGCTCTTGTTTGCCTTTCGATAATTAAGAAATTTATAATGACTCTGTCCCTGCAAATGAATTTTGCATCGACTGTATACATGCATTGATTACAGTTCACGGATGCATGTTGGTTTGTATGCTTCGATTGCGACAGTTAGATTACACCTTGCTGGTTTCAAGATCTATTAATTGTTTTAGCAAAGTCCTCCATTAAATTGAAGAGAAACAAAAGAGCGTTTAAAGCGATTAGAGACTCGGTACTGTAATTTTCGTTTATTTGTCACTACGCCCGGTTTGCCGTCGTCCGACATATCTAAACTCCTTTCAGGACGCATTCATTGACCACATGCTTGAGGGAGGCTCATAAACACATCCTACGTAGGGAAAACTCAAAAGACAATTCTGCTGATCAAGGAGCCAATTAAATGAGAAAGTGAGGGGGAGGGGAGGGGAGGGGGTGCTTATTCGAAGGGGCGCTATTTGCAATTTTGGCCGAGGGGCGGGCTCTTATTCGGGGGAGGACGCTTATCAGAACCACGTGGGCGCTTATTCGAGGAATACTGTATGTGCAAAGGTCGACTCGTGTTAGCTTGTCACGCTATAATACAATACAAGCCAGCACCTAGGTTTTAGTTCAGGGGTGTGCAATCGATGCCAAACAGGGGTTTTATTTTCATTTTGACGATTTTTTTAATGCTCTATGGACTCTGTAGCTTTTCTTTATGTAAACGTGATTTTCGATCCACGCAAAGGAAACAAATGATCGAAGACGGCGCTATCAGTGTCCGGTTTCTGCTTGAGAAGGTTTACGACACTCCAGATACATCCTTATTACAAACGAAGCGAAACCGCTCCTGTGGAGCTAAATGCTGATACAGATGACATTGTATGGTTGAACTAACCAGCGTCTAACACAGAAAAGTGCTGTGTGGGCCGGGTGTGTTTTTAATTCTTCTATCACTGAATATTAATTTCCAGTTGACATGAATTTAGAAAGAAATAAACCACTCAGTACTTTTGCAAATACTGGGATCAGGCAGAGGTCAGAGTCCCCATGATGATCAATGATGAGCGAGAATTCCGGCAGTCATAAGACAACAAACAAACAAAAATGGCATCATGTGTTTGCTCCTAAACAGACACATTCATACAAGGAATTTCCCTGAGATTAATTTGAACTACGTAGTTCCGTCACATGATATTAATAACACGAGTCGACCTTTGCACATACAGTATTCCTCGAATAAGCGCCCACGCGGTTCTGATAAGCGTCCTCCCCCGAATAAGAGCCCACCCCTCGGCCAAAATTGCAAATAGCGCCCCTTCGAA
>JAEMWC010000022.1:875000-975000 GCA_016490735.1 Pachyseris speciosa
TGCAAGAATGTTTTTTTTTTTTACGTATCACCGCTCGCGGGATTTTTCTTTTTGACAAGTTTCCCGAGCAGGAATTTTTTTGGGGGAAATGTAACCACCCCCCCCCCGGTTATTTCTTATGGTCCGTCCCTTACCTGGGGATATCGGAGCTGTCAAGCTAATCTAATTAACTAATTAAATACAACCACAAAATTTAATCTCACTAGAGATCAAAGATCTCTACATACACTTCATTTCCCTGCAAAAGGGATTCCGATGGAACAACATAAATGGGAACATAACCAAACAAAAGTGCACTACGCTTCCCTACATCTTTTGATTATACGCGCGTGTATTATGATGAAACGAGGAGCAAAAACAACAAGCAATTTATTAAAACCTTACCGCTGTGAATTCAGCGTCTCATAAGTGAACTGAGTGTACAACAACAAAACCATAAACGAAGTAAAATTAAAAAAAAGAAAAACAACTCAACATGTTTCGACAGTGTGACATTCGTCGACCACGATAATTCTCACACGGTTGTGAAATTTATTTCTAGTATCTTTGAGCAGCTTCTGAAAATGCTTATCGAGGACCGGCTGCTTCGGGGGAACCGATGATCACTCTATACTCTCCTCTAGTGATTAAAATTAAATAGTCTTTGTTGTAATCCACTTTTACGGCTGGAATACTTAGATCCTCGAAGTCTTTGATTTGATCACTTGCAATGCTCGTCAATGGTGACACGGTGATGACTAAACAAAATTCGTCCTCTTACATTTTTACTAGAGTAAATGATTGAAAAATAACACTTTTGCCAAATCCTGTAGGTAAAATTGCCATTACGTCCTCTCCGTTGAGGATGTCCACAACAGCTTTCCTTTAAAGGAAGACATCTTTAACAGATTTACCTTTTCTTCGATTTATACAGCTTCGTTCGCCATTCTGACAAGTCGTGGCTCTGTGACTATTTTTATCGCTCACTCCCACTGAATTACTAACCCGCCTACCAATCGTCTGTCAACAGCTCTGAATTGACCAATCGGCTACTCCATTGCTGGGCTGACGGAGAATTTGTTACGTGCAGAAGAGTCCGCAGTCCATCTTTTCTCGTCTCGCCCCAATCCCTTTCATATAAACCGCGTTGTTTTGCGAACGTGTGCGCGAGGATGAGAACTCGACGAATTTTAGAGAAAAGACGGACTGCTAGCAGTCCAATCTTCGTGCGTGAAATCAGTATCGTGGGAACCTCTACTTCTGATTGGCTCTGCTGCGTTTTGCTTACAAGAATTTCATGTAATGCACTGCGGAGATAACTATCGCTACGAACGCAAGTTGAGACAAACAGTGCATCAGAGATGAAATCAATAATTAAACTTTGGAAAATAGAATAACCCACAGAAACCTTGTACTCATTACGGATCACAAAGCGTTCTCGTTTTTATTGATTTTCATTTATTTCTTATTCCAATTATTTGGGTTCTTTTCAGAGTAAAATATTCAATCTCCTCTTTATTTTTACATTTTATTTGTATTTTATGTGGTATTTTTGTACTAGTCTGTATTTATATCATTTTTATTTCGTCTGTTTTTAATATACCTTCTTTTTCCCATTTTTGCCATTTCCGATTTTTTCCTTTTGATGACTCCGCACCCCGCGTTTTAAGAACAACCCATTTTTAATGTGTGTTAATTTTTTAAAAGTGTCACTGATCGCTAGAGAGATTTTCAATAGTGATTATTGCTGCAAATTGTAGCTGAAGTTCTTTGTTTGTTTAGTTTGTTTTGAATAGACTGGCCCGTGAGCCCGGGACACTTGTTGTTGAATATATATTTTCATTTTCCTTTAGTTAAGTTCAAAAACTCTTTTGGTATCTCCGTAAATAAGACTGCGTTTTGCTATTAGCTAAACATCAACAGCCCGAAAAATTTTCTTGGCGCTGCAAGAATTTTTTTAACATGATCCCAGTACTGTTTCTTGTCGTTCTAAAACATTAGTAATGAAAAGTTGAATTCCGTTTGTATTTCGGTTCCAGTTTTGAAATTTCTACTCGTTAATTCCGCTGCGAGACGATTAATGGCTGCCGTTTCGAGGGACAATTTTATTGAGCTTTCTCTGTTTGCTGAAGCGTTCATTGACCATATAAGGTAGTGCAGGTATATCAGCTGAGAGCCTGTGTCCGGCTAGCCAATGAAAATGCTGGAAATCTGATATCCGTAGTTCAGTTTTTAATAATTAACAATTAGATTACGAGCTCTCGATTTCTATCGCGTGATAGCTGATGAGGGCGCAGCCCGAATCAGCTATCATGCGATGGAAATCGAGAGCGAATAATTTAATTGTTTTAGTGTAAATCTTCTAGTCGTTCAAAACTAAAGAAGTAAATTATCTAAATTCTCTTCGCAGACACTTCGAAAACGCGAAGAAGCGGCCGCCATTTTGTTGACAACCGCTACTCACTATCACAGAATGGATAGCGAGTAACGTAGCCAATCAGAGAACGGCATTCGTGATAGAACGCTAGTAGATTTATACTAATTCATGATACAGTGTAGTCGATGATAGTGCATGATAGCTCGTGTTCAAACGTGCGTGATAAGGCGGGTATAAAGTGCAGGTCACATTCCACAGGTCGGGCGTATGGAAAATCAGGAAACCGGAAAGCCAGAAAGCCGGAATGCCGGAATACCGCAATGCCGGAATAACGGAATTGCTCAATTTTTCCCACGGCGGTGGAACAATTTAATTTGATGTTATGGACGGTTGCGATCTTCGCGTGCAAGCTACAGGTCATTGACAGGTGTACTCCACCATTCCGGCATTCCGGATTCTGGCTTTCCGACCCACAGGTCACAGGTACAGATCACAGCTTTATTGTTTGGTAACTAAGCCAAACAGTTTCTCCTCAATCTAAAACAAAATTTTGGATAGTGATTAGGGCCAGGAGACACTTTTGGGCTTCTTTATTTATCTGTAGCGTTGCCACCTGTATATTGACCTGTGGAATGTGACCTGTACTTTATACTTGCCGCGCATAATAGTTAAAACTGTCACCGACTATCATCAACTGTCATTGGGCTTCGACAAAATACTGATCCCCCCTAATCTAATGTAATTTGTGTTATTTTCCTTCTTCTTTTGCTTCTTTTCCTTCTGTGTTTTTAACATCCTTTTGACCCACCCGACTCGACTAGCCTTTGCTACCTTCGGGTGGGTACTTTGTATCTGTCAAACGTTGTTGTTGTTGCGTTGTTGTTGTTAATCCATCGTTTCAATGAAATAATAAAGAGAAAATAATTACTGATCCCCCACTGATCCCCTACTGATCCCTTACCGATCCCCCTACTGATCCCCTGTAAAATTTACTGGAAAAAGTAAAAACAAATAAGTAAAAAAATGATTTGAGGCTGAATTAAGTTCAAGGATAAATTCTGGCTTACCTCAGAGTTCAAAGATGGCGGACACTTGGTCCGACGGAGCACCTACTTTCTGACTCATTTCACAGTCATTACAAGTACCCCGGTCAGTTCTCTTCTATGATAAATAAACTGAAGCATCAACAAGTCTGCGAAAAGCCATGACAACGGCAACAACGAAGTTGGAAGATAAACACAAGCGTCAACCGAGCGACGTAACAAACCGGAAGTCGATCCAATCGACATCCGGTTGCAGTGTTGCTCCGTGTATTGGTGTATGCTTATCGTGAAACTGTTTTTGTTTCTTTCTGTGTTCGTTGTTGCCGTTATCGTGGCTTTTCGCACACACAGATAACATACTTGATGATCACGAGTTAAATTGATTTTGCGCTCGTTTATCGTAGAAAATAACTGGGGTACTTGTAATGACGGTGAAAGTAGGTCCTCTATCGGACCAAGTTTCCGGCATCTTTGAACTCTAAAGAAGCTCGAATTTATCCTTGAACTTGATTCAGCCTCAAATCATTTTTTATTTTGTTATTTTACTTTAAGTAGTGAATTTTATAGGGGATCAGTAGGGGGGTTCGTAAGGGGATCAGTAGGGTTTTTGTAAGGGGATCAGTAAACAGGATATCAGTGTTTTGTCGAAGGGCACTATCATTACCGTTTGAATGGGGCTTAACATTTCAGTTTTAGTCATGTGGTATTTAGTGATTGTTTTTAGAGGAAGGGGTAATAAGCAAGGTTAAAATCAGGCCATAGAAGAGATGGCGAGTTGGGACATGTCATCTTTGGGTAATGAAGAGGAAACTATGCACTTAATGATGCTATATTACAAGTTTATGACATAAAACTATGCGTGAGTCAATTCTGGGTTAAACGGTTAAACGTTTTGTTTGTCATGCTTTAAGTAGAACTGTTATCAAACTAACGTTCTGCTTCCCTTGGTCGGCGGAGTATGATTGTTCCGAATGACTTTGTAGGTTGTAACAAAGAAAAAACTAAAATAAAAAACAGAAGAACGCCTGAACAATAGAAATGAGTTTTGAGCTCCCTGGCTGCCCACCAGTGTCCCTAGATCCGCAAGTGATGAAATCCGAGTATCCCTGAACATAGCACTTTCAGCTTCTGTGAAGCCAACTATTCTAAATGCCTGTTACGCCATAAAATACCTCTTAGTTTCATATTTTCTTGATTTTTATTGCATTGAAAACACTTCTGTCATCAGCTTTTGCAGAGACCCGGTACATAATGGCGACAGGAGGCTGGGTTGCTGACCTTGATAGAAAAGAACACAAAAACTGGGTAATGGTGGGATGTGTGCTGAACATAACCAAAAATGGAATTACACCAAAAATACAAACAGAGATAGAAGCTTGGTACCAGTCCCTCATTACCAGTCCACCTCTCAACTTGCTGACACCATGCACCTGTTCGTCTCGAAGTCCTAAATGTCCAACTTGTGTCACTTGGGAAACAGAGCTTATGCGTCTCCACACGTCAAGGCGACCAAAGATTTGCTGGGGAAATAGCGACAGAAAACAATGGGGCTCTCCAACTGGGGCTTGGGAGATAGCTAAAGTGTTTATGCCAACTCTTGGAAGTCGAAAAAAAGACGTTGTCGACGCCAAAACAACTGGCATCGGTGGCCTGTTGAACTTACTGGAGTGGTGCCCGTTCATCAAACCCCCAGTCAGTGGAAAGGTTTTGAGTTTAGCGCGAGACCAGTGCCGGAACCACTGGGCCCATGCACCAAATCAAGAACTCAAAGATGCCGATGTCCCAACCATATTTGGTCATCTCAATAGTCTACTCACACATCCAGCGTTCACTGCTGACAAGGCGGCCCAAAACGCATGCAAAGACTTGCAAGAACTGTTTCGTCAGGGTCTAGTAAACATCAGGGATTCTGAGGTCGAAGGACTTCACTTGCTGCGACAGTCGCTAGTTGCTGACTTGGCAAAGTGCCGAGATGACTTAACCAATGTTCAGGATAATATTGTTCAACTGGATGCAGAAACAAAAAAGGAAACCAAGATGTTTCAAAAGGATATATCTGAATTGAAAGAAAAAGATAACACAAGCAGAGAAGAAATTGGCAATTTGAGCACGAGAGTGAAAGAGGTGGATGCGGCTGCTAAGAGAGACATATCTGAAGTGAAAGAACAAAGTAACAGAAACAAAGAAGGGCTCGACAGGATAGAGACAAAATTGACAGACGCTAAAGCAAGCCTTTCTGGTGACATATCCACAATACTGCATGCTGTTGATGATTTCAATACGAAAATGTACGAAAGAGATGATATGAGGGGCGCCTTTGAGGTTATCCGTGAAGACGTGGATGACGTAAGGTATGGTGTCAAGAAATTTCTTATGGAACTTACCACAACAAAATCCCGGATGGCCAAATTGGACACAAACTTTACAAGCATGAAAGGTGAAGTAAAAGAAGTCAAAAGTGACATAAAGGAAGTAGCTGGTGCGGTATCATGCAACAAAGAGGCAATTTTTGGTTTAGAAAGGGATGTCATGGATGTCAAGGCAGAAGTGGAAACATTGAAAGGAAAAACCTCAGAAACGAACGGCAATGATGACCACCTGCTGTGCACAGCACCAAGTAGACTAACAGCATTTACTGGTCGCAAGTCACCTCTGGAATGGTTAGAGAGAAAACTAATCTCAGATGGTCGTGAAAAGCAACTAGGAACATCTTGTAACACCAAATCAATATGTGGCCTTGGAGGTTGTGGCAAGACATCTCTTGCTGTAGAGTTTGCCTGGAGCTGCATGAACCGCTTCCCTGGTGGCATATTCTGGATCAACGGGGAAAGTGATGAAAATATCCAAAAATCGGTGGTTGAGATTCTTGCCCTTCAGAACATTCCTGCCTCAACAACTGAAAACATCGACGACACCTTGAACCGATTTCTGGCTTGGTTGTGCAAGAAGACGGTACCATGGCTTCTCGTAATGGACAATGCCGATGATTTGCAAGGTCCAATGCTTCCAACAGGCGTTAAGAAGATATGCAGTGGGTCTTCGCAGAGAAATGGCAATGCACTTAAGCAAGGACACATCCTCTTCACAACTAGACAGAATGCAAAAGACACAAGGTCATTCCTGAAGGTCTCAAGTGATGACTGTTTGGAGTTGCAAGTGCTTCAGTGAAGAGGAAGGCACACGGTTTCTTATCAAAAGAATCGGTTTAAAAGAAGAATCCCTTGATCCAGAAGCGATTTATCTGGTCAGTGAACTTGGAGCCTTGCCTCTAGCCCTTGAGCAAGCAGCAGCTTTTATATCTGCAAGCCCTATTCCACTGAGTTTCAAAGATTACCTTGACAAGTACCAAGCTGTAAAGCTACGTCTCTTGAGCCAGCAACCCGCCACAGCGGTTAGTGTGGAGGCCCAGCATCGATTGTCAGTTCACACAACTTGGGAGATGAATTTTGAATTTGTAAGAGAACAGTCACCAGCTGCAGCTAGCATGATATATATTGCAGCGTTTTTGCAGTCTGAGAATATTCCTTTTGATATTATTAATCCTGGCTACCCTGAATTGGATCAAGAGGACTTGAGAAACTGTGCTCGTTCGAAGGTTGATATCGCCACTATGCTTAGAGTGTTGTCTAGTTACTCTCTTTTTTCAGTACATCATCCATCCAGAACTTTCAGTGTCCATAAACTCGTTCAAGAAGTAGTCAGAGACAGTTTAACATCATCAGGGAGGATAGAGGCATTGGGTGCAGCGATTAGAGTTCTTCATTCGGCACTCCGTGAAAAGAGTAAGCCTTGTTTCAGATTGGCAAAGTACAATAGCTTGACCAATCTTTCCGAAATTAAGGAAGAAGAGAGAAATGTTCTTATCAATCTTGTGTTAAATTTTCGCCAATTAAAAAATCACATGGAAGATGAAGTTAATTCGTTAAAAGGAAGTCCTCTTTTTAATGACCACACCTTGGAATTGTGTAACTTTGTGTCCTCTTTATTAAGCAACAACATATTCTTCGAAAGTCTAGCAGCTGAACTTTCTTACTTCAATTTGAAAGTTGCTGAAATCCGAGGAAATTCTGATCCAAATTTTCTGCTGGCGTCCATGGTGTCTTCATGTGTTAGCAAAAGAAATTGTCCAGGTCTTAAGAATCAAGAAGAGGCGAAGAAACTTGCCCTGAAAGCTGTACAGAAACTGGTTGAGTTAGAATCTTCTGGTGCCATCATAGAAAACGATACCAAATATAGAGTGTTTGAGCACAGAGCTTCGTATTATGCCTTGGAAGGAGATTGGGAGAAAAATTATAAAGCATTGCGAGAGCTTGAGGCTTTGTCAATAAGTGATGAAAACATTGTTGATCTACAGATCCTTATAGGTAGAGCAGAAAATTACATGTCGACTGGTAATTTTCGATGTGTTTTGAGGCGTTATGAGAAGGCACTTGAACTTGCAAGAAGAATTTACCCTTCCAATCACTATGAGCTGCTGCGTGTTCTGCAGTTCATCACTACTCATTTACAGTTAGCAGGTAAGGACCCAGAAGCACGCAAATATGCTGAAGAAATGTTAGAAGTTGCCAAGAAACAACCACCTGCATCTGACTATTTCTTCAGGGGAGTAACAAGTGCTCTCTCTGTACTGCGTTTTTTCGACCCCGACGGAGCTGAAGTCACACTTCTTCGTATTTTGGAAGACAGATGGCCTCTCTTGTACAGAGCCTGTAAAAGCCAAATGGTTGACAGTCGAATCGATTCTTATTTGGCAGACATAGTTAATGAAGGAAGTTCTGACCACGCAGCCATGGTTTTAAATGACTTGTTAGAGTGTTTTGCTTACATGTTGAAGTCCAGCTCTCAACCGAAAGATTGGACACATTTGAAAAACAGAGAAAAGGTTAACTTTTACCGAAGAATTGCAGAAATGTTTTTCTCTCTTCAAAAAAAAGAGTTTGGTGATATCCACCCTCAAATAAACAAGCGTATTCATCTCTTGTAGTGGTACACCTGCTCCTGGGGAATCAGGAAGAGGCCGACAAATTCAAGGAAAAGGTGACGCAGTGCAAGGAATTGCATCTAACAAACATTTCTCAGAAGCACGTCCCAATGAAAATGTTATTTATGCCAGGAGGTACAAAGACAAAGGAAACAATTTCTTCAAATCAGAAAATTTTGTGATGGCACTAGAGCACTACAGCGAAGCATTGAAACTGTGTCCAAACGATGCCGTGTTACTAACTAACAGAGCTGCAACATTTGTGAGACTTTCAACAAATGGGCAAAACCAGGCAGGTGTGCAACGCAATCTTCTCGGATGTGCTCTCAAGGACTCGGAGAAGGCCATCACTGCAGATCCCTCTTGGGTGAAGGGATACTTCTGGAAAGCAGTTTGTCTTGCTAAACTCAAAGAAAAAGGACGATCGCTTGCTGCAGCTGCAATCGCGAAACATCTGTCTCCATCAAACTGCGCGCAAATACCTGCGGTTGTGGAGCAGTTTGGAGGCTACAATGCAATCATTGTAAACACAGTGGAGGACCTTATTTGCAACCTTGAAACAGCAGAAAGTAATTCTGTGATTGTGGTGAAAAAGGGGATATATAAGGTACCCAATCCTCTGAGAGTTCCAAGGAAAGCAGTGATAGCTGGTGTTGGTGAGGTGCAAATTGTCTGTACCAAAGGTGTTCCCCTGCAGCTAGATGAAACAATTTACATCGAGAACATTACACTATCGCCCACAATGGAGTCCATCACAAAACTGAAGGAAAGAGCTAAAGAATGTCTCAATCGTGGCCAGTTGGACATGGCCTTATCACTCTACAGTGACGCACTGACCAAATGTCCAAACGATGCACAGCTTCTGACAGCAAGAGCCACAACATTCTTAGAATCTGCAAACAAAAAGAGAGAGCTTCCTTCAGAGAGGCGATATTTATTAGAGCTTGCCTTGAAAGATTCCGAAGCTGCGATTGTAGCAGATTCCTCTTGGGTGCTTGGATACTACAACAAGGCAGTGAGCTTAGCAGAACTTGAAAGAAAACATCAAGCTCTGGCTGCTACCGCAGTCTTCAAACACTTGACTTGCGATCGAGACATCCCTGTAGTTACTCAACGATTTGGAGATGTGACAGTTCAAGCTGTCGAGAATTCTGATGAGCTGCGCAGTGTCCTACACAGGATCGAGGAGCTTAACGAAACAGATCAAGTTGTTTTACTAAAAGAAGGTGAATACCGTCTGGACAAAAGTTGTTGAAGTTGCACAAGCAGTTGTTATGGTCGGTGTAGGGAAAGTGACAGTATCTTGTAAGACTGGGCAGAGTCCTTTTTACTTTACCCAAGAACACTGTGTAGAAAATGTAGAACTTTGTGGAGGCTCACAGAACTGCACCGATTCATGCAACACACAGGCAGAAGAGATGTCTTTGCCTGGACTCTCAGAGGACGAACGCACCAACCTCAGCAGTGAGTGTAAGGTGAACTAACCATGAACGTGATAAAATAGTACTATAGAAGTTTTGATCTTTCCTTAGTGCCTCAAGACAATGCCCCCAAAACAACGAGCAACTAGAAAACGTTTTACAGAAAAGAGGAAAGAACCTCATTTGCAAATCGTAGCACACTTTCTAACATAAGAAAAATGTCACTTGCGAAACTGATGAGTTTGGACATATACTCTTCAGACACAGAGTCTGGCGTAGGCATAGACATAGACATAGACAATGACAGAGACGTAGTAGATAAAGACAGACGTAGACATAGACATAGACATAGACATAGACATAGACACGGAGTTTGGCCATATCCCTCTATTAGCCACCAGTATGTGGCGTTAGGTTTTTCAAGGAGTTGTTCGAAGCATGATTAAAGCAAATTCCTATTAGCTACCATGGCGACATGTAGGTGTTGATCACACTCAACCCAGGATTGGCGCTAATCAGGCTTTGAACAACTTGTTTTGTTTGGAGAAAAATCTTATCACGCTATTGTGTTCTAGTTGCTCATCTATTTAAGAGGAAAATTAAACGCGTAATTTTCAATTCAGCTGATTTCGAGTTCCTTTCGCCAACTCCCTGAAGAGGGAAGGGCAACAGAAGGTTGACTGGGGCCTTCATGATTATGTGAAGGGAACAGTGGGCAGATGTGAGGCATTTGATGTTTCTGAAATTTAGCAAAGTTTGATAACTGAGCCAAAAAATGGGCCACGTCTAAAGTTATCACCAGTTGCAATGATTTGTGTACAGGATCCATATTATTTCCACATACAAGGACTGAGAAGTAAAGTGAGACACGAAAAAAAATCCATGTTTTTGATTTCATGAATTTGAAGATAAAAAAAATGTTTTTAAGTCTACGGAGGGTGGTGATAACACAATAGTTCAAATGACTCATGTGTGCCTAGGATGTCCCCATTCCGATACCAGCTCAACGTTGGTTCAACTATAGATGCATAGTTTGATAGACAGACAAAGAAAGCAATTAAGCATTCTGTATTGTAAGTGTAAAATGTAGGTAATTGCAGCAAGCATTACGGGAACATTCTAAACAGGCAAATCATTTTGTTTTTAATATTAAATTGGCAATCAGGCTTATTTTTGTCTTTTTTGGTACAGCGCAATGAGTACATGAAACATTCAAGTAGCTCTTGGATAAAGCAAAGCACCTAGACTTTCCTAAGGTTGTCTGCTTCTCGCTTCCGGTTTGGCAGTACGTCTTGCTTGCTCGAGCTCGCAATCGTGCTCCATGCCCAATGAGCACAACTTGTAGGCAAGACTAAAAAGCACTCAAAATGGAATTTAGGCCTAATTGTAAAATTCATTAATAATTCATAAGAGTTATGACCATTTGAGTCACATGGCACCTCTGTAAACCCCAATACAAACTGAACGCACGGGGAGGGATTGAATAGGTAGCAGGGAAAAGATGGGGTTGATAAATTATTAATCAGTTGTATTAACTTTTGATAGTCTCCTTCTCAGTTAATTAGCATTCATTAACTTTTGACACAGATCTCTACTGATTAAAATTCAATTTGATTTACCCGTCAACTTTACTCTCTTATCATTTCCTAAATGCCGGTTAATGCCGCAAACAAGTAGGTAAAGCGTCTTAGGAGGGTACCGTTCCCCACTTTGCCTAGACCTGGCTACTTCACAAATGAATTTGCGAAGCCAGAAGTTTAAACTCCTTGCGGACATGTGCTCCAGTGGGACTGATAGGTCCTCAACATCGGTTGACTCAAGTCAGCTGACTCCATCTGCGCTATTTTGTTCATTCTCGTGTTCTGCCAGGCAGTAAAAATGTTTACCACCCATTTTGTATTGTACCTCATATTTTTAGGAGCTGTTTCAGACAACAAGCCTTCTCAGTTTTCGGAGAACGTAAATGTCCTGACGCCATAACCCGCTTCATCAGTGACTGAAAATCTTTCATAGTTGTATTGGTGTCCCATGCACTCTCTCCTCTGGAACTTACAATATTTTGGCATGCATGTCCAAAAGACCTTTCCACGGCTTATGGCGCCATTTTGACTGAAATTTTGGTCGAATTTGAACTGCTGTAACCCCGCTACAAAGAGGTGGATTTCGAACATTTGCCACTACTTTAAACAATTTTATTGATGACATTCATCCATCAGGAAATAAGGCCATTAAAAAAGTGCGACGTCCGTAAATTGGAATTATCAATCTTCCCATGGGGCTTCTAATTTCGCGGCAATTTGCATAATATGTATGAAATCTTCAAACTTTGTTTACGGCCGTTGTAGCCTGAATCTGTTCTTTATACTTCATGAAAATAATCGCAGTACAAATGTATTTTAAAAGCCATTTTCACTGTGGAAAACCACCTCTTTGTAGCGGCGTTATAGCGGCCAAAGTCGGCCAAAAGCCCATACATTTACTGAACTTTTACGTACGATAAAATATTCGTGTCAGATCTGTATGGGCGTTTACAAACGGCGAGCCGAATTAAAGTGATTAAACGCCCATACATTTGTTGTGCTACAGATAGGGTCCTTTTCTGACAAATCTTCCAATGTGTCTCACATGTGACCCAAGGACTGCCCTTACTTTTCGTGCTTGGAGACATCAAGTCCACAAACAATCAGTAGTTGTTGTTTGTGATGCATGAATATCAGCAGTGTATGGACGTTGATCCACAGGCTAGAGCAAGCCGGTGGTGACCAAGATGACATTTTCAAATCACCTTGTTCCTGGTTGTGCACCAGGCCTCGCTTTGAAAAAGAGGTCAAAGGTAATTCGGAAATGGCCTATTGCAAGTTGGGCATCCAAGAGGCACCCTTTTTGTTAAAACCTCAACTTTAGTTTGATGTATTCTGGCATCACCGAGGGTACCAGAGATTTACCTACACACCGTAAAAGCTTTTTTAAGCCCCCTCTCTAATAATCCTCCCTTCCGCAAGTCTTTCTTTTTTTGAATAACCCCCCTCCCTCCCCCCTTTTGAGGCATGAGATTTTGTGATAAGACCCTCCTATACCCTATTACGAAATCCACTTCACGGACGTATGGACATTTACATGTTTTTCATGCAAATTGAATGTTGTTTTTAAATGTAAACATTCTTACTAAATAATCCTTTTCATTTAAAGTTTCACTGCAGTTGTTTGAGTTTTGCACAAACATTATTTTAAGACGAAAAATGTGTTTTAACATTTAAAATAAGCCCCCTTCTCTATTAAGCCCCCCGTTTCTGTAACGAGGGGGCTTGGTAGATCTTTTACGATGCCTTTGACTGTTGAACAGCCAAAGACCAACAGAAAGCAAGAAAGCTTTCTCCTGGTACAGAGATGGATTTCAACTATAACTGAGTCGATGTGACAATTTTTTCTGACTGTAAGGATATCTTCATAGAACTGAATTTAAGGTGTGTGTGTCAGTTCAGGACTCACGCACAGTGTGTGTGTCCAACCAAGTGCCCACTTGTGTATGACCCAGCGTGTGGCACAGATCGCAAGAGCTACTTCAACTTATGTGCTCTACAACTGACAGCTTCTCAATGAAACGTGATGATCAGAGCTGCTTACAGGGGAACGTGCGGTATGATGTTTTTATCTGTGATTACAGTTTGAGCTTGATAGTTATCTGTTTCCTGGCTACCGCTTGAAAGAGGTTCATCCTTAGTACTTTTTAAGAAAATGAATCGTCGACTGAAACTCACCGTTATGAACTCGCTTATGCTAAACAAACTGGGCAGTTAACCGCTAGTTTTCAAAGTATTTGCTTGGAAGTTTTCGTGTTTGTGGAGTGTTGTCATAGCAAATCTTCATTGATTCCATAAATGTTTCTTTTTTTTTTATGGTGTACATGTTGCGGTATGAAATTTACTTTGGTATGAAATTATTTCACACCAGTATGAAATTTATTTCCTTTATCTCCTAACCCTAATTATTCATAGGAGACAAAAGAAATAATTTTCACACTAGTACGAAATGATTTCATATCATAGTAAATTTCATACCACAACATACACTCTCGTTGCAAACCTACCACAAAACAGTAATCAGCTTTGTGCTTTGGGTATAGTTGTTCTTTTTGTAACTATTTAATGAAGCTCCTTTAACCTTACATTTCCTTTAAAACTACCTTTCTTGTTACTAACATTCTCATTTCTTTCTATTCATTAATCGCCTTCTTTGTTTCTTTCTTTCTTAATCGTTATGCTCTCACAACTGCTTGATAAAGACAGATAGTCCCGCAACCCCTTGCGCTCGCATGAGCTGTCCTCCAAACTCCAGGTGCATTGTCACAGCAAACGGTGCAGCTGAGTGCGCATGCACCAAAACGTCTTGTCCGCAAAACAGCAGCTTTGTCTGTGGTAGCATCGGGAAGACGTACAAGAACACATGTGAAATGGAGCACGAATCTTGTGAGAGAGAACTATTACAGTAGCTCATAATGGGCACTGCAACCGTAAGTGATGCATTGTTTAACCTTAGGCTTTTATTAAACGTTGGTTACTCCAAACTAACTTCTCGCTAAGATAATTAACCTTTCAAATCTTTGAGCGGCACTTAGATCTTCACTCTGTTCATTGAGATGAAAACTATCGGGAATTCTTCTATCTTTTAACAACCTCTCGTAAGCTAATTAATTAGTCTTCAGCACGTACTATACTCTACCACCACCATCTCTTGTCTCATACCAAAGTTCTCTTTAAACCAAGTTCCGCACCTCTCTTGTGTAGAATAGTACTCTTCTGTAATGTTATCCCTTTCTCAGTTCCCCTCAAATATTCAGTATTCCCTGAAAAAAGGCCCTTTGGGCTCTCTAACAAAAACATACGAGTCGGTGTTCACTGGTCCGGGGATAATTCAGGTTCCTTGTGCCCATCGGAAAACGATAAATGGCAGCCATGTAAGCCTCCTGCTGGTAAGGTTGACTTCGTTAAAATGCAACGTCTTAAAACGAACTCTGTAAGATTCACTAACACGTCTTAAATCTTTGTTTCAGCTCCTTGTTACAGAGGAAAATGTAAATATGGCGGACGGTGCGAGCTAATCACAAGCACGACAAGTCGTTGTGTATGCGGTTCGTGTCACTTTAAGTACAACCCTGTTTGCGGCACCGACAAACTATCTTACCTTAACCACCGTCTTCTCAGACGTCAGGCTTGTCTCACCCTGGCTGCTATTTTTGTGGTGCACCACGGTCGATGTAGCAAGTCAGTAACTGCTGTTACGGAGAATACTGTAGGTCTCCTTAAGGCATTATTTTACCAATTGGTAATGACTTAACACAATAAAAGTTTTTGGCCATTCGCCTCGCTTCCCAACTGCTTTGTCTTTAATTACTTACGACAAGGCCTCGCCTTACAATAAGCGGTTTGTTTCTCTTAAACGCGTACGTTAGTCGAGACTAGACCAGTGTTTGTAAATGTTCGATATCTGAACCCCGATTAGGCTTGCACCAAGGGTGTTACGTGATAGTTTCTTCGTTGTCTCTGCTAAATATCCTTGTAAAGTTAAATTTCAAGACAGTGGACGTATATTTCTACTCATGTCGTTGTCAGTCAACTCCGCCAGTTAACTGTTTTATGGTTTGAATTCATGAGAAATCTTAAATCAGACTTATTGATTTATGGCTCCTCATGCTAGCTGGATCTTTCAAAAATTTTGCTGAGGTAGCTTTTTCTCTTTTTGTCGTGTAAGTACCTGTTGCGCGTCCCTGTCATGCGACGCAAACGAGGTCATTTTAAGGTCTAAAACATCATCTCTTACTTAAAAATGTTTCTTATTTTCTCTCTGTCTCTCTGTCTGTCTGTCTACATAAAATACATCTTCAAATATCAACTCTTTCTTGCCTGCCCTACTACGCGCTGTCCGTTTGGTGGTGAATGTGTGCTTCAGGAGGATGGGACCGAGTCGTGCCAGTGCCCACAGAGCTGTCCTCTTTCTTATGAACCCGTATGTGGAAACAACAAGAAAACATACATGAACTGCTGTGTTCTTAATCTGGACACGTGCCGAACCAACAGAACGGTAGCCCTTAAACACGAAGGAAAATGCTGTAAGAAAACTGTCAATCATTCTGTCTTTTCTTACATCTATATTATCTTCTTATCCACCATATTTTCATGTTGTAGATCCTCTACATTGAGACCAACATGTTTATCTTCTCTAAACTAGAAAATAGTCTTTTTCAGGATCTGTTTTGAACACATAACACGGAATGCAAATGGTGTCATCTAAACCTCAATTTTAGTAATCTTTTGTTTCTATTTTCCTCCAGAGTTTCTTGTACGATGCGCGACGGCATCGCCTTCAACCAGTCTTGTACTATAATTTCTTTACTTTCTTAAATTCAGAGCTTTTGTGATGTCACTTGCACGGCTTGAGGAGCTCGTTCAACATCAACTGACAACATGTCGTTCTACTCCCTCCCTTCCCCTTCCCCTCCCCTTCCCTCTCCTTCCCTCCCCTTCCCTCCCCTCTCCTCCTTCCCCTTCCCTCTCCTCCCTCCCCTCCCCCTTTCCAATAGCACAATTTTCTTCCATGTTTCTACCTTCTTATTCGTCTGAAGCTGCTCTCATACCCTTGTTTTTATTTACTATCCTCATTATTTTCTAGTCCCAGGCTGCACGCAAACCACGTGCCGCTTTTATTCGTCCTGCGTGGAGCGGCCGAACGGGCAAGCTGTTTGTGTGTGCAACGAAACATGCACTCTGTCTTTGGATCCAGTTTGTGGCAGCAACGGAAAAACATACATCAACGAGTGCCTTCTTCGAACTGATGACAACGACGGAACTTTGCTGTGTTACAGCGAGGGGCGTGCAGTGAGTTGGTTGTCTTGGTTACTTTGTCACAGTGTCTTTCTGTGCACGGGTCTGTTAATTATGTCATGTTTGACTTTCTTGGGATATTTTTTCCTCTTTTGCTTGGTTTTTTTTTACCCAGAATTAACTGGTCCGAGTTTTCATCAAAGCAGTGATGATACTAAGTGATGTGATATTTTTTCATTTCTATCCTTTTCTTTTCTTTTCCTTTTTCACCTTTCTTTTCTTTCAGCTCCCTGTGCTCTTCTCAAGTGCGACTTTTACGCGCAGTGTAAAGCCCAGCTGGACGGCTCTCTTGAGTGTGTCTGTCCAAAACAGTGTCCACTGTCCTTTGCTCCTGTGTGTGGTAGTGACGGACAGACATATCCTAACCAGTGTACTCTTCAAGTAGAGTCCTGCAGAACTCAGACTCGTATCTTAGTAGCTAAGCGAGGGCTTTGTAGTACGTGAGACTCGAGTCTCACTCAGCCGAAAACTAACTTCTCATTGCGAAGAAAACGTTAGCTCGTATCATGGAATGTGGACTTGTTCATCCGAAAACTAGTCTGGTCTGGTCTAACTGGTCGAGCGGGAACTATTTTTCCTGGAAAAGCCACTTGTGGAACTGATACAATTGAAACCAAGTCTAAACGTGCAGTCGGCTCAATGAGTTCAAAAGTAGTTGTATAAATAATTCGCTTTCCTCGCTATATAAAATTTTGCGGAAGCTTTTACGATTCCTATTGTTTGTCGCCTTTGGTAGTTACGTTGACAATGGCGCCAAGATGACGCCGAAACGTTGGTTTTTATCGCTAGCATTTGCTTGTCTGTGCAAGAGTGATACATAGACAAACTGACTTTCAATTCATATCAAATAAACTGAAACAAATGCCCAATCGACACCTTGGCTGTTTTCTTGACACTGCTGACTGAAGTGGTCTCCCAGTCTCCTCCCTGCCTCACCGTAGTTACCAGTAGCCACGGTAAGTAAGACTGAGCTGCAATAAGCGTGAGAAGTACTCGATGTAGGCTCTTCATCCAGAACAACACCCCTCCGTGGACCTCGGATAATGCGATGGAAATGCCATGGCAAGAAAAAAATGGCCTTGCAAAATGACCTTATTAGTTCCAATAACATGTTGCAAGGGTCAATAATGAAAAGAGTCCAAACTACAGTACAGACGTCACGTGACGTGTTTGCAGATCGCTTACCGTAAAGCTCTATTAAGTCCCCCTTCTCTTTTAACCCCCCCCCCCTCTTTAATAAGACCCCCATTTAGGAGTCCGTTTTCGTGATAAGCCCCCTCTGTAATAATCCCCTCCCCCTCCTTTGGGACACGAGATTTTGTTATTATTCCCTCCTATTCCCTCTTACGAAATACACTTTTTGCGGCCCAGTTGGTTTGTTTTTAAACGAATATACAATAAAACACACAATACTGTTTACTTCTCGGTATTCAATAATAAAGTTTTACTGCATTTGTTTGAGATTTGTACCGAAACTATTTAATACTTAAACGGGGTGTTCAAAGATTTGAAATAAGCCCCCCCCCCTCCTCTATTAAGCTCCCCTCTCCAATAAGCCCCCGTTAACAAGGCCCGAAATTAAATAAGCCCCCCGGGGGCTTAGTAGAGCTTTTACGGTAATTAACTACTGACTTAAGTCCCACTGCCTAAAAAGGAGAAGAAATTTGACGGGGAAGAATAGTTATTTATCGTGGGACTAGGTTAAACGATATGCAGGTAGTGTGGCCATACAGGAAAAGTTTACTGAGGCAGATAGATTATAACTATATTGAAGTAATTTAGTAATATTGTCAGGTTAAAATTCAGTGCAGAGTCACCAGATCCTTGAAGTTATCGTCTATTGGGGAGCAGGGATGGCGCAGTGGTGAGAGCAATGTGGCCCGAGTTCGATTCCCGGACTCGACGTCATATTTGGGTTGAGTTTGTTGTTGGTTCTCTTCTCTGCTCCGAGAGGGTTTTCTCCGAGTACTCCGGTTTTTCCCTCCCCTCAAAACCCAACACTTCTAAATTCCAATTCGATCCGGAATGCTCGGACGTTTACTGGGCGAATCCGAAAACCGTGAACACTTTGATTTGATTTTAACATTTCCCATTGTGCAGCAACCAATTAGAAGCAACATGAAACCACAAACTAATTACCATTTCTGTTTGCGGTTTAGTTTTCTCTCGCGTTATTGCCTTTTCACTTGAAACACAATAACATTCCAAAAATATTTCTAGTGTTCACGGTTTTCGGATTTTCACGGTAATACATGAGCCTCCGGTTCGGGAGATCGGGCAACCACTTCCTACGCTATTGTGTCATGATCGGCTTCTTACGTTCTCTCCGCATGGATTGCCTGTTCAGTACTTATTCTATGTATTTCCTACTTACCTTTGCGTTTCCCTTTCGTCATTTCTATGTAGATGTGTCTGTAGGATTCAGAGGCGACTCTTACGTGAAGTACAAAGCTTTGACACAAACTGTCAAAACAGCAGACATTCAAATGGACATAAGGCCCATCAGCCGATCCGGAGTGTTGCTTAGCAACAAAGCCTTAAGCAGAAACGGCAACAACGATTACATCTTCATTGTGTTGAAGTGCGGACAGGTCATCTTCAGGTACGATAGCGAATTTGCAACAATTACATTTAATTATACGATTAACTCATTGTCTCAAATCTCGTTGGCCGGTAGCTTAGCTGCAGTTAATTGTGGAAATCGACTCACGTAATAACAACCAATGTTTGCTTTGCAGAATACTGCTATTCCTTCAAATTCTTTCAAGCTCGAACGCAATACAAACGAAATCAAAGGAATTTTGCCCAAGGACCTTCTACAGATTTGCTGATTTATCCGTTTAAGGTTGCGTGAATCTTTAAAGAATATTTCAAACAGACGTCTGAAATCGCATAATCTATATGCTTTTCGTGCCAGTTAGATTGTCCTGCATATCAGTAGCAGCTCTGATACTTGGATTACCCCTTTATAACTGTAACATGCCCATGCAGCAAGCCAACCACCACAATAATCAACTTAAGTTAGCCCTTTGCACGCGATACGTGCCTTCATCGCTCTCCTTCTATTTCTTTGTAGCTATGACCTTGGCAAAGGCCCTTCCGTTATCAAGAGTTACCTTAACCAGACCATCAGGATAAATGAATGGAACAAGATTCGCAACTACAGAAATGGCATCGTGGGATACCTGGAGGTGAACGGCGTCAGCGTGACTGGTTCCTCTCCGTCAGGCCTAAAAAACTTGAACTTGGATGCTAACATATATCTGGGCGGAGGCGTTGAAAGCGAGTCTTCAAGGTGAGGAAATAATTGTTTTTCTCAATGATCAACCTCTTAACAACTAGGATACCTCTTTGAAATTTTCAGAACTGAAAGGAGTTCAGCAGCAAAACGAAAACTGATGTTGTTTTTCTTTTTAGAACCTCTACGAGCAAAGCCTGTAGGCAAATATATGATTTTCATATATTCACTCTCACAAAGCCTGTTGCATATCATGCTTTTGTTTCTTCAGTGAAATGTTCCAACTTGATGCTTCATTTGTCACAATGAAATACTCGAGGTTCCAAAGAAGAGTCACTAAAATGCTTAGAGGATGCTCATTATACACGTTTTTTTTCCTTTCATTAGCTAACTCCAACATTTTGAAAACCTTGATTTATTTGATATCTAGGTATATCAAACTTCTCACAGTAAGAGTTGGATTATTTGGATCAATCGCGAACCTTACCATCAACGGTGAACCCTATGGCCTTCTGTATCCCGGTCAATTAATTGACCACCCTCTAGAGCAGTTTAACGCGGTGATGAACAGCAGCTACGACCTGTGTATGATGAACCCGTGTTACCATGGAGGTGACTGCTTTGTGATTGAAAGCGAGGTTCAGTGCGACTGCCCACAAGGATTTCTGGGTAATCGCTGTGAAATAAGGGTACGTGAGTGCAGTTGTTTTTATTACCGGTTGACAAACGTTAGGAATCAGACGAACTCGACTACATTGTCCTTTTATCCCTAGGCATAGGCCGGGATAACAAATTCTTTAGAAAAAAAAATGTTAGGTTAGTCAGGTTATTTTGAATGTGAACAAAAGAATAATTTAAAGGCAGCCATTTTTGTATTCGGTCTATTGCCTCGGAATATTGCCCCTGCAGAATAATCAATCGATCAATCAAGCCGTCCATCAAACGAACCATCCATGCGTCAATCAATCAATCAATCAATCATGGTAAGATCATGCTGGCTGTGTGCTCCACCTCTGCCTCAGTGCGGATGATTGTGTCATTGGGCACTGTGATGTTAAGCCGCTAGTCTCGTCTCCTTCATCTACACATGTAAAACTGGAAGGGGATGTAAAAGAACCTACACTATGATCGAAAAGAACAGGGGACGTAGTTCCCGGTGCTATGGTGTGTCCCCACACAGTTGGACAACATAAGCCGACTGTCTGCTCCTTCTTGATAACCTTCTAAATAAATAAAGATTGAAGAAGAAAGATTAACTTGAAATGCTGCATTAAACCAATATCCCCGATTGGTGTTGTTATGCGTTCTCATTGCTTTTGTAAACGAGATTGTGTCGGTATTGAAAAAATAAACGTCAGCCCTTATTTTTTTTTTTAACCTTTCTTTCAGCGAACGTGCCGTATTTCCAAGGAGGCGGCAGTATTGGCGACTCGTATATTCAGTTACCGTCATTGGTTCTGAGAAAAGACGAATTTAGCGCCATTTTTGAAATCCGCGCTGAGCAGGCCACTGGGCTCATAATGTATTCTGGGTCAAATGTGGACTTCATCTCTCTCGCCTTGAGGGCGGGAAAGCTGGAATTTAGGTAGGGAACCATGGCCTCGGCGTTGATCTTATGTTTTCTATTTTGTGAGACCAGTCGTGCCCTTTACCTGCCTGTAAGCGGTAAGCGGGCGTGTTTTGGCCTTCTTTATCTCCATCAGCTAAGGTACCCACTGGTCCTGCTTGTCCTGTTTGGAATGGCTACAGGGTGCTATAAGGCTTGGCAGAAAAGCTTGGTCGATTTTAGGAGGAAAGAGTGGAGGCTGGCATTCAAGATACGTGATAAAGCTATTCAGATTGTCTGTGCCTTTCTTTTGCGCCAAGCGAGAGCCTGACATTGTTCCTGTTTTTATATTTGTTTAACTTAGGTTCAACCTTGGCAGAGGCAAAGTTGTAATTTCCACGGGCGCCTTCACGCTAGGCCTCAATCGGTGGTATCGCGTAGAGATTATCCGCGTGGGTTTACAAGGAATCCTAATAGTCGACTATGATCGAAAGGTATTTTACGGTATTGCCCCCGGTGGTTGGACCAATCTGGATTTGCAAAAAGCAAAAGTGTATCTTGGTGGGGCAGTAACCAGCCTCAGCAGTCAAATTTGAGTACTGATCTTTCACGTCGTTATTTTTGCGGCGGTTAGAATTAGCAAAACTCGAGCAAAATTAACCCGATCAACTTTTGCGACTGAATAAACTAACACAATTGCAGAATGGCTGGGGGGGGGGGGGGGGGAGGGGAGGGGGGCTTATTCTCGGAGGGGCTCATTATCGGAGGACGTCTTACGTTTGAAAAGTAGTATGGCTTTAATTTGAAGGGATTTTGCGACTGAAGATTCAAGGCTCAAATGCGTTTAGTATATACCACACTGGTAAATAGTGTCGGTGAAAGTGGTGGATATTTACCTCCATTTCGGTGAATTATTGTTAAATATCGTACTGTGCTAAGCCATTAAATGAAACTCAAGCCTATGAGACTATTAGAAGAAGAAACAAACAAGCCATGCTGCCATGAAATGAATAACGTTGATAAATTAGCAACAAACGCAAAACCTGCTCTACAACCACTGAGAGTACGTGGGGAGTGGTTTATCACCACGCAACATCTTTGTTGTGTCATGGACGCAGCTAAGAACCCACGCGCGTAATCATAGTACACACGCACGGCCAATAACTCCGTTTGGAAAAGACTGGGATCGAGACTGCCGCGTGAGGTCTTGTGGGATTGTTCGAGGGGCGGTTGTTTCTTCACAATAGGGGAATCTTTGTTTACAATATTTGTCTCATTAGCATGAGCAATTCAGTTTCTGATGGAGCTACAAATAAATCAGTTCTGAATATTGAAAGGTCATAGTATGAATAACTCAGCCAATGAATATGAGCTTCATGTATTGAACACTTTTTATGCAACGCAAGTTTAAAAACACAAAATTTTGCAAAGAGTGTATGAGCTCATTAGTGCTTTTGCCGCCCAGAAATTTTGCAGTTTTGGAAGATAATATCTCCTTGAATACTACACCTAAAGAGCTCAAAATTTCACAATGTATTTAATTTCGCTAGCTCTTTACCTGCCTGAAGTCAAATCACATCTAACATGTTTCCTTCTGTAAGCAAAGCCGTATGCAAATGAGCAAAAATGTAAACAATGGCGTAAGCAAAGATCCCCCTATACACGTCCTTCCCCCAAAACAATCCCACAATCGCTTGCGCGGCCGCTCAGTCCCGGTCTTGTCCAAAGTCAGTAATTGGAATCTGTTTGTTAAATATGAATGAAAACCTATAGGAAAACGAGAGGTCAGAGCGTATATGAGAAGTCTAAAACCTTTCTTTGACCCTTGGAGTCGACTTGGAGTCTAATCCTAAATGTATATTTTAGTTTCAAAAGAACAGAAGTGTTGGTGGGCTTCAAAGGATGCATCCGGGAACTGAAATCCGAAAACGAGGACTTCCGAGAGATGCCAGTGGATTTAAAAATCTCGGATAGCCCGCCAGCCGGCAGAGTGTTTAACAGAATGAAGAAATGCGGATGCAAAGATTTGGAATGCCAAAATGAAGGAACCTGCGAGGAAAGAGGCTCAGACTTCCGTTGCGAGTGTAAAATTGGTTACACTGGTCCTCAATGCAAAATATCAGGTAAATCTCCCTTCAGTTACACAAATGGTTGGCTTCTGGGAAATACTTCGAAAGAACAAAGATCATAAGAAGTGGGGGTGAGTTAGTTGATGGAAGTTTCGAATGGATGTTGGAATTGGACGACTGCGTACGATTTGTTGAGTGTATAACTAAAGGTTTGGTTCGAAACCAAAATTAGTGCTAGCCAACCCAGTATCTCTTGATGCTGATGTGAAATTAAGTGTCCGTTTATTTATTTATCTTTTTGTTTGTTTGTTTTCATTATTTAGCCCACAAAGCGGGGGACTTTTTAAGGGACAGCAATCTGTGGGGTTAAGTTCCCAGATATAATCTGCGAGCAGAGGGGATAGTTGGATTGTTGCTGTCAAGTTCCCTGGAATACGAGTATCACAAAAATTTTGAGCAGTTTGCCAGTGCTATCTGTAACCTTCTACTCATGCTGACTTCTCATTGCACCGGCTCTCTTTTTCCAGGTTGCGGTAAAAATGTCAGCTTTGACTTAGGGTTTGCTATTGATGGAGTACAGGCTTACCAAGGACTTTGTGAAAGACATCATCAGAATCTTCAGTGTCTCAGAACAGGGGACCCATGTCGGGCTCTTAGAGTACGCAAGCGAAGCCTCAACGAAAAGGTACTTTGATGAGTACTACGGCGTTGTCAACGCAAACGAACTTCTGCAGGATGTGGAGAATTTAAAGCAGGCGAAGGGCGGATCTACAAACATCGGCAGAGGCTTAGAGAAGACGCTGGACATGTTCTCCGTTGACAACGGAATGAGAGAGGAGGTAACATTTACAATATAGCATCAACTGTTTTTGCTCTTTATAATAGTATTCTCCTAGTTGAAGTCAACGAATAATAAATTTGACTCAAGTCCTCTTCATGTGAACATCTTGCTATTTATTACACCCATTTTGAAATCATTGGTGATCCTTGCAATCTGATTTGCTCCGGCTCAACAGTGCAATTTCTTCACAAATCGCACTATTTTTTTGCTCTAAATCGCACTCTTTTTTAACCCATCAAAATTTTAAAAACCGGGTTTCCTTGTTAAGATCGGCAAAAACTGTGATTTGAAAGTGGGTGTTTTAGAGTGGTAATTGAAATTCGTGTCGTGCAGTTTTGGTCTGAAATCATACTTGTGATGAGCTCGCGTTGCGCGCTCGTTCAATTTTGGAACCACGCCTATGGTTTCAGACCAAATTACACTCCACTCAGTTCAGTTGCCATTATTTACCGCCATAAAGTTTATCGCAGCTGATCAGAAAGAACATTTCGATTCAAAGGCGGGTCTGAGCAAGCGTTTTAAACTCCCGAAAAAATTCGTGGGCTGAAAAGCTTTCTGCGTGTGTAGTGAACAGTAGCATTTTTTGAAGGCTATTACGGTGAAAACTTGGCAGCAACGAGAAACAAATTGGGATAGTTTCGTCCGATACCAAGCAAAACAAAACAGGTTGAAATATAATTTCGGTAGCTTTGAGTAAGGATTTCACTAAATAACGCTAATTCAAACAAACAAAGCAAAGTCAGGTAAATTAGTAGTAAAATAACGTAAAAAAGTCAAGCAAAGTGAGCTGAGCTGAGCTGAGCTGAGTTGAGCTGAAGAGCAATGAGGCGAGAAAAGGGAAGCAAAGTAAAATAGTGCAACATAAGATCGCAAGACAAATTGAGAGGAGAGTTCTGTTCAAATACTGACTACTGACAATAAGCGAGACGCCAATGTTCGGCGGTTTCCGGGGAGACGTCCTCACTTGCGCTCGACCCAGAGTCCCTATATTCTCGGTCGTACAACAAACTTGGTAAGACTTTTGCGGTGCTTAGAAGATCGAGGTTCAACCAAATCCATTTGTTTTTTCGCCTAAACAATTCAAATGACAAATTTATTCATGAAGGCGCAAAACTTTTGGGGGTTAGGTGCACTTTACGTTGACTCCACATTATTTCCTTTCTTCTGAAGGAGGATGTGCAAAAACTCTTCATTTTCTTCACGGATGGGACAAACACGGATCGCGATGAAGACTTGACTGTGTACACTCGACAGATCAAAAGCAAAGGCATCAAGACCATAGCTGTTGGAGTTGGAAGCGATACAAACGCTACTGAGCTGGCAACCATTGCTTCATCTAAGAACGATGTGTTCCGGCTGGACGAGTTCGAAGAGCTTAAATTTATCATAGAAAACTTGACTCCAGCTCAGTGTAAAGGTAACATATCGTAGAGTTACGTGAAACCATTTTGAGACTCCCAGAAAAATGTAGGATCACGAGCGAAAAGTCGCGGATTTGAAATAACCACGCTGGACATGTGAGGAAGGCATCCACTATCCCCAGGCTCCCCTCCGCTGGAACGAGTTCCGCTTATTACGATAATTTTATTTTCCTGTCTTACCTGTTTTCGTCACGAGAAAGTTTGCCTCCCTCTCCATTGTTTCATATTTGAGAGAGCGTTTATCGTAGAATTTTAGACTATGTATTATCAGGATGTTGCTTTCTCGCACATTTGTTTCGGGTCACCCAACCTCTTCCACGTTCTCTTCTGACTATACGCACACGGTATGGGAGTATGCATCCTTAGCTTTTCCGGCGCTTCTCAAGTCAATAGTTTCTAAATTTTCCCGCGCTTGTTTAGCAAGTGCCTAACCCTATTTTCCTTACCTTTTACCTTTTAACACTTCTGTCACTTTCCAGCTTTGGAAGGCAAAACTTCAACCTACTTTTCTCGTGTGCTTTACTTGTTACATGTTTTAGTTTTGGTGTAATATATCAGTTCATGGTCATGAATCATTGGAAGATATTATTCAGGCGCTATCAGTCTGAGTTTAGTTTTTGAAACTTTACCATTAACTGAAAATATTTTTCTTCGTTGTTTGTTTGTAGATGGTGACTGAAACCTTGCAAAATCTTATCCAGGATGAGTACGAACTAAGATTGACGTAACAAACTGCTTTTAATTAACTTATATAAAGCAGCTTATCAAGCGTTTATTTACTAAATATATTTTTGAGCCAAACTTGAGTTCAAAAAGCATTTTTTTAACCTTTTACCAATGTATATCTTAAGCATTTTAGTTTAGAGCTTTGTACAATGAAATACTAGTGCGGTCTTCATGATAATTGAAATCATTGAGGTCGAGAATATAGGTTTACTTCATTGTTATGACAAAAATAGGGTTTTAAGGGATATTTTTAACTGTACCATTATTTGACTACTTTTAATGCTTATCATAAGATTTTCGATTTAATAAATACAATGAAAACAAGTTATTTTTATTGTTTTTTATTGTTGTTGTTGTTGTTATTGTTGGTTTTTTACTTCCTGTTTATTCCGGCATAAGATTAGAGAGAATGTTTCCCAGGACTTCTGAGAAACTACTGTTAGTAAGGCAGACGGTTAAGGTTCACATTTCTTTGTTTAATACGTGAAAATATGGTAAATAACACTTTCCTTCAAATTTTCCCGTTTCCACCTGAAAAAAAAAATTAAATTTCGGTCTTCGGTCTTCGGTCTCTTCGGTCTTCGGTCTTCGGTCTTCGGTCTTCGTATTGTTGATGGGGACCGGACACTATAAAAGATGGACAAAACGCAAGCATCAGCGATTTCATTTACGCTTTCGATTCAGTCAAACTACAGTAAGTTGAGCGGGTTGACGACAAAATGTTGGTCTCTGGATGCTGAAAGCACAGTGACAACACTCAGCTAGGCATGGGAGGAGATTAAATGTAAGTATTACTTGATAAAGAATTTCTTTCCTTCCGAAAACTTCAGAAATTACAATGGTTCTGTCCCTGAAAGTGAATTTTGCATCGACGGAATGCGTGCATCAATTACAGCACATTAATGCGTCTTGGTTTGCAATTCATTCGATTGATTGCAATTCATACCAAGATTACACCTTGTTTTAAGGTCTAGTACCGAAGTTGTTATCAGTCATCCACCGAGTCGAAGAAAGACTGAAAAGTGTGAAAAGAGAGCAGAAACTGTACTATTTTCCCTGATTGTCTGTTTCGTCAGCTTACATTGGCTCAACATATTTGAATCCGTCTGCCATCGCTTTAATTCAAAGCATGGCTCCCTTATGTATTAAAGTGATGCTCATTGCTCTAATAACAATGTCTTGATACTTTTTCAAATGTTTTGCTAAGTGTTTCTCACATAAGCTGTTCTTGTATCAGGTTCTCTATTATTTATAAACTACTTTACTCTGAAAGCAAGTCACGCTATATGAACACGAAATTATTCTAAATTTTAGACGGACGTTTCAGTAACACATGACTAATCGGACTGATTAAAAATTGGTGTGAGTTTTAAAAATAACATGAGTGGAACTTTCAACGTTCAAGCTTAGTTATCGCTATGGGAGTTTTTAGTCATCACAGCTAACGTCGCATTTGCATTTAAAACCTTTGCTCTGCCAGCGGAGTAAAATAAACATGTCAAGCCCTGAGGCTCGTTTGTATTTTAAGGTCTGAGGAAGGGAGTTTATTTTCAAATCATCACCAAGCAAGCAAGGCTTAAGTTGGTTTTCCCAACTGTCTTTCTTTTTGTACCGCTTAACTTCCAACAGAATCCCGAAAAAAAATGGGTTCAGCGAAACCGCGCGTATGTAAATAAAACATGTATTCCTGTGGAATGATCAAGACCAATTTGTTCCGCTGTTTGAATTCCAAACTAGAATTAAAAATTAAGTTTTAAAATCTATTTACATAAGACTAGATATACCTTTTCATAAAATAAGGTTAAGTTAAAACTAATCAATAATACAAGGTGTAAAATATAACGGTCATATCAAACCTGACAAGTCTAATTTTCTAATAGTATTTTTAAAAACCTTAAAAGATCGAATAGTTCTATATGAGTCAGGCATTAAGTTACATAGTCTTGGCGCCGTAAACCTCCGCGATTTTAAACCATAAGTTGTAGTGATGGCCTTTCGCAGCTTTAAAATGTCGTTTCCTCTTAGGTCGTAATTACCGTTTCTATGTCCAATCAGTTCTTTGATACTCTTTGTTGCGTGATCACTATTTATAACCTTCAAAACCATGCAGACTATTTTAGCGAGGCGTCGATTCACAAGTGGTGCCGGGCAAGCCTATTTGATCAAGTAGTTTACAATAGGGCGTTTCTTTTTTATTAAAGACAAAATGGAGGGCGCGCTCGACATTTTTTACCCTCTTATGTTAGGCATCTTCACAATAATCAAATACATGAAGAAGCAAATGGCTTCAGTATTAATCATATTTTAGATTTGCATAGCAGCTTTGCATTGACAGGCCTTAAGATTCGCAAATAGCAGTAATGCTTGAGGCAGCTTCCCGCCCCCAGGCAGTGCGTCTTCTTATTCAGTCCGACGACTTGAAAACACATCTTAAGACGAATAAATTGAAGAATGGCGGCAGGAGGTTGGGTTGCTGACCTTGATAAGAAAGAACACAAAAACTGGGTAATGGTGGGATGTGCGCTCAACATAACCAAAAATGGAATTACACCAAAAATACAAACAGAGATGGAAGCTTGGTACCAGTCCCTCATTTCCAGTCCTCCTCTCAACTCGCTGACACCATGCGCCTGCTCATCTCGAGGTCCCAAGTGTCCTACTTGTGTCACTTGGGAAACAGAGCTTACGCGTCTCCACACGTCAAGGCGACCAACGATTTGCTGGGGAAATAGTTACAGAAAACAATGGGGCCCTCCGACAAAGGCTTGGGAGATAGCTAAAGTGTTTATGCCAACTCTTGGAAGTCGAAAAAAAGACGTTGTCGACGCCAAAACAACTGACATCAGTGGCCTGTTGAATTTACTGGAGTGGTGCCCGTTCATCAAACCTCCTGTCAGTGGAAAGGTTTTGAGTTCAGCGCGAGACCAATGCCGGAACCACTGGGCCCATGCTCCAAGGCAAGAACTCAAAGATGCCGATGTCTCAACCATATTTGGTCATCTAAATAGTCTTCTCAGTGAACCAGTGTTTACCGCCGACAAGGCGGCCCAAAACGCGTGCAAAGGCTTGCAAGACCTGTTTCGTCAGGGTCTAGTAAACATCAGGGATTCCGAGGTAGAAGGTCTTCTTTTGTTGCGACAGTCGCTAGTTGCTGACTTGGCGAAGTGCCGAGATGACTTAACTGATGTTCAGGATAAAAGTGATCAGCAAAACGCGGAAATACAGAAGATTGACAAGACTATCCAGAGGAATTCATCTGAGTTGAAGACACAAGGTGAAGTAATTGCCAAGTTGGAGGAGGTGGATACAGCTACAATAAGAGAGATGACTGAAGTGAAAAAGCAAAGCAAAGTAAACAGAGAGAGGATTGAAGAGCTACAGACGAAGGTAACGGAAGCAAAACAAAGCCTTTCTAATGACATATCCACAATACTTCGTGCTGTTGATGATTTCCATACGAAACTGAACGAAAGAGATGATTTGACGAGCGCCTTTGAGGTTATTCGTGAAGACGTGGACGATGTAAGAAATGGTGTACAAAAACTTCTTGAAGAACTTACTACGACAAAATCCCGGTTGGCCAACTTGGACACAAACTTCGCAAGCATGAAAAGTGAAGTAAAAGAAGTGAGAGGTGACGTAAAGGAGATAGCTGATGCCGTAGCATGCAACAACGACGTCATTTTCGGTTTAGAAAGGGATGTCATGGACGTCAAGGAAGACGTGGAAACATTGAAAGGTAAAACGTTGGAAAAGAACGGCAATGATGACCACCTGCTGTGCACAGCACCATGCAGACTATCGGCATTTACAGGCCGCAAGTCAGCTCTGGAATGGTTAGAAAGGAATCTAATCTCGGATGGTCATGAAAAGCAACCAGGAACATTCTGTAACACCAAAGCAATATATGGCCTTGGAGGTTGTGGCAAGACGTCTCTTGCTGTAGAGTTTGCATGGAGCTCTATGAACCGCTTCCCTGGTGGCGTATTCTGGATCAACGGGGAAAGCGATGAAAATATCCAAAAATCAGTGGTTGAGATACTTGCCCTGGAGAACATTCCTGCCTCAACCACTGAAAACATCGATGACATCTTGAACCGATTTCTTTCTTGGTTGTGCAAGAAGACAATACCATGGCTCCTCGTAATGGACAATGCAGATGATTTGCAAGGTCGAATGCTTCCAACAGGTGTTAAGAAGATATGCAGTGGGTCTTGGCATAGAAATGGTAACGCATTTAACCAAGGACACATACTTCTCACAACTAGACAGAACACAAAAGACGCAAGGTCGTTCCTAAGGGTCTCAACGGATGACTGTTTGGAGTTGCAGTGCTTCAGTGAGGAGGAAGGTGCACGGTTTCTTATCAAAAGAATCGGTTTAAAAGAAGAATGCCTTGATCCAGAAGCATTTTCTTTGGTCAATGAACTTGGAGCCTTGCCTCTAGCCCTTGAGCAAGCAGCACCTTTTATATCTGCAAGCCCTATTCCAGTGAGCTTCAAAGATTACCTTGCCAAGTATCTAGCTGTGAAGCTACGTCTGTTAAAGCAACAACCTGCTAGAGCACTTAGTGTAGAGGCTGAGCATCGGTTGTCAGTTCACACAACTTGGGAGATGAATTTTGAATTTGTCAGAGAACAGTCACCAGCTGCTGCCACAATGATGCGTGTCGCAGCCTTTCTGGAATCTGAACGTGTTCCTGTTGAGGTAATCAATCCTTGTTTCCCTGAATTAGATCAAGAGGAACTGAGGGACTCCGCACAGTCTCAGATTGACATCGCTACCATCCTTAAAATTCTGTCTAGTTACTCCCTTTTCTCTGTTCACCACGAAACTAGAGTATTTTGTGTTCACAAACTCGTTCAAGAAGTGGTCCGAGACAGTCTTACTTCATCGGATAGGACAAAAGCATTGGTAGCAACCATTCGAGTTCTTCATTTTGCATTCCGAAACATCTGTTCCACATCAGAATATATTGTGGATACCCTGTCAATGATGAAGAAAGAAGACGCAAAAATTATCGTAAGTCTTTTATTGAATTTTCGCAAGTTAAAGAACCATTTGGAACAGGAAATGAACCTTTCAAGAGAGGTTTATAACCACGCTCTTTTCAACAAGAGCACATCAAAATTATGCATCATTGCTTGCAATTTAATCAGAGATGACATTTCCTTCTTCAACCTATCGGCGGAACTTTCTGACTTCAGTATGAAAGTCACAATGGTCCGTGGTGATTCTGATCCTGACGTACTTCTGCTTCAAATGGTTGACACAGCTATTAGAAAAAGAAACGCCTCTACCATTGACGGTTACAATGAGGCAAAGAAGCTGTCCGAAAATGCCGTGCAGAAGTTAAATGAGCTTGAGGGAACTGGCGCCATTATCCATGCTGATGTAAAATATCAGGTTCTCCGGTTTAGAGCCTCTTTTTACTCGTTAGAAAAGCAATGGGAAAAATGTTACAGAGCGTTTCTGGATCTTGAGAGCTTACCATTGAGTGATAGTAAGTATGTGGAGCTTCAGATGAATATTGGAAACGCAGAAAATTACGTATCAACGTGTAATTTTCAATCGTCTTTAAAGCGTTACAACAATGCCCTTGAGATTGCCAGGAAGATCTACCCCTGGGATCACCCAGAGCTGTTGTGTCTTCTTCAGAATATCACCATGCTTTTTTCCAACGAAGGCAAGTGGCAGGAGGCAAAGACGTATGCCGAGGAATTGCTGAAAATTTGCCAGAATATTCCGCATTCAACCGATTACTACATAAAAGGAATGGAGAGTGCCCTCTCAGTACTAAGTAAATTTGACCCTAATGGCTCAGAGGATATTATGTTGAATATACTGAAAGAAAAATGGCCTAACATGTATAGCTGTGCCAAGGACGGTCATATTGACATCTCTGGTTCGATCATAGATGAAGACGGTAGCGATGTGGCCGCATCCTTTGTTTTAGATGGTGTACTTCAATGCTTTTGGGTCGTTTCCGAAGCAGGGGAAAAAATTTCAACAAGGAAGCTGAACTTTTACAGGAGGATTGCGGAGATGTTCATGGTCATTCAGAAGAAGTTCTATGGGGACATCCACCCAGGGATGATCGCCCCATATAACTATCTAATTACCGTGCACATGCTCCTTGGAACTGATCGAAAAGAGGTCTTTAGACTCTTGGAACTAACCGAAAGGTGTAATCAAGAAGCATCTGAAATTTTTTACAAAAGCCCAATTTGTGATTACAATATGTGTAAAGCCAGGGAGAATAGAGATTTGGGTAACAGATTCTTCAAGTCGGGAGACTATTCGAGTGCATTAAAAGCCTATAATGAGGCTCTGGAAATGTTTCCAAACGATGCGAAGTTACTTACAAACAGAGCTGCTACACATGTGAAACTTTCAGAGCAACACGCACAAAGCCGTGTGGAAGAACGGCGTCACTTTCTCAAATGTGCTCTTGAGGACTCGGAGAATGCAATAACTGCAGACCAATCCTGGGTGAAGGGTTATTTCTGGAAGGCTGTTTGCCTTGCTAAACTTAGTCAAAGGGGACCATCCCTCGCTGCAGCTGCAATCGCTGAACATTTGTTTCCATCACAGTGCACCCAGATACCTACCGTTGTGGAACAGTGTGGAGGCTACAATACAACCGTTGTAAACACATTGGAGGACCTTCTTTGCGTACCTGAAACAACAGGAAGTACCCTCGTCGTTTTGGTGAAAGAGGGGATATACGAGGTACCTCAGTCGCTGAGAGTTCCAAGGAATGCAGTGATAGTTGGTGTTGGTAAAGTGCAAATTGTCTGCAACAACGACGTTCCTCTGCAGCCAGATGAAACCGTATATATTGAGAACATTACGCTATCAACCACAATGGAGTCCATCACAAAGCTGAAAGAAAGAGCTAAAGAATGCCTTAATTGTGGCCAGTTGAACATGGCCTTATCACTCTATAGTGATGCACTGAACAAGTGTCCAAACGATGCCGTGTTACTAACTAACAGAGCAGCAACATACATCAAACTTTCGAAAAACGGTGAAACCCAGGCAGGTGAACAAAGCAGTCTAATCACATGTGCTCTGGAAGATTCAGAGAAGGCTATAACTGCAGACGCCTCCTGGGTAAAAGGTTATTACTGGAAGGCAGTTTGTCTCGCTAAACTTGAAGAAAGAGGGCCATCGCTCGCTGCAGCTGCAATCGCCAAACATCTGTCTCCATCAAAGTGCACTCAAATACCTGCAGTTGTGGAGCAGTTTGGAGGCTACACTGTAACCGATGTCAATATAGTGGAAGACCTTCTTCGTGCCTCTGAAACAGCCGAAAGTAATCCTGTGATTGTGGTTAAAGAGGGGATATACGAGGTACCTAAACCTCTGAGAGTTCCACGAAATGCAGTGATAGTTGGAGTTGGCGACGTGCAAATTATTTGCACCAATGGTGTTCCCCTACAGCCAAATGAAACCGTTTACATTGAGAACATTACGCTGTCGCCCACAATGGAGGCCATCATGGAGATCGCCTTATCACTAGATTAGAGGAAATCCATATTAGCTGCCATGGCAACTTATAGGTTTTGATCAGAGTCAAACCAGGATTAATGTTGATCAGGCTTGGAAAAACTCGTGTTGTTTGGTGAACAAACTTATGACGCTGTAGTGTTCTCGTTGATCGTCTATTTAAGGTCGCACAGGACACTTGCCTATGAATAAATTCATGAGCCAAATGTTTGGGATAGGTGTTTCCGTTTCAAGCTTCAACTCATGAAGTTTGAGGATCGATTCCACTGAAATTGATGGATGATGGAATTACATCATGACTCTGCGTTTATAGGCGGATGGCACGGATTTACGGAGATATTTTAGGCTGCTAAAGTTAGAACTGGGAAAATCCATGTTTGTGTCCGAGTTTTCTGATTGAGAAGCGCAGTAAAGCAAATGGTTTTATTACATAGTGATAACGGATTATGTACTCATTGACTGAGTAGGAGGGCCGGACGGGTAAATATTTGGCTCGAGGTCATGCCGTACGGACCGAGAGCCAAATATTTTCCCGTCCGGCCCGACCTGACTCAGTCAATAGGTGCTTTATCATAAAATTATGGCCTCTTTAGACTCTTCATGAGCACGGAAAAGATGAAGTGTTTTTGCAAAAAATCGATAAATTTGCACAGAAAATTGGTCTAATATGTTGTTTGTATTTGTTTTCTGGTTCTCAAATCAATTTACATGGTTGGACGCAAAGAAATCCTCTACGTTCGTATCGCTCGGGCCGTACGTGTTCCTAACAGGGCCGTACGACTTTTTTCCGGCGCTGCTGGCGCTAAGGCGTACGGCCCTCATACGGGGATTTTCTCAATAGTTTCACAATGAAAGCGCGCGCGGGGCCGTACGGGTCATATGATAAAACGACAGAAGCAGATGTTTCAATTTCAAGACTCTATGGGAACAAAACTGTAAAACTTAGACTTTGAAGCATACTGATCTTGTTTGTGAAGTTTGTTTGTGTCATTTTGCCTCTGTCACACCACAGTACAGGATGCTAAGTTTATTTCTCGATGTATCATGTCCGCGATGAAAACTCGGACACAAAATTGAACAATTTTCCTTCCCCGAAGATCGAAAGCGTCCGCTAATATATTTAAAAATGCGCGAGAAGTTCATACGCCGAGATTTCAATCACACGTACAATTAGCAATACGCCGAACACACATTGTATTGAATAAATTTAGTATTTCAAAAGTCTTCTCGTGAATATTCCGTGCATCGTTGGAATCAGTCGCTCGGTTCGTGCATACTCTTTTAATAAATACATACGAAATGATGTAAAGTGTCCTGCGCGGCCTTAAGAGAGGGGGAGGGGGTGGTCTTGTCACGAAGTCACGACAGTAAATTTTCGATTTCACGAATCACGACTCAAGTGTTAAATTCACTTAGGTCACGGAAAAAATCTGATCACAATGCAGTGAAATTCAGTTAGGAACTCAACTTTAGACATTCACGATTTATTTCTTATCTATTCACGATTCACCGCCAAGGACTTTTGCATTTCACGCCTCACGGAATACACTTCAATCACGATTCACGGAACATTTTTTTTTATCAAATCACGATTCACAGAGCACAAAAAAACCGTATCACGGTGTCACGAAAATACCCTTTCCCTCCCCTCCCCCCTCCCTCTCTTAAGAGGGAATGAAACGTGTGAATTTGACTTCCTGGAGGGGTAATGGCAAGGAAAGGCTGACTGAGACCTTCACCGTTGTACAAAAGGCGTACTCATCTAGACAACAAATGACAAACCAAAATTTAATGGGTGTTTGCAGCCTGATGACCAACAGCTGATTAAGAAATGAAGAGAATTCTTGCAGTATCAGTGAAAATGAAATGTTTCTGGGCCCCCTACCCCAAAAGAAAATTGTATGTCAAGGATTTTACATGGTTGTTTTTAAAATGAGCAGATAAATCAACAGTAGTTAATGTGTGTGTAAACAATGACAAGCTTGCACAACTAATACAGGGATTAGTTATTTTGGCAATTTTCCATTTCCCTGGGCAACATTCTGTGGGGGGGGGGGGGGGGGAGGGGGGAAGAGGAGGGACTTATGGGTAAGCTGTGAGGCATTAATGTCTCTGAAATATTTTAGCAAAATTTCCACATCCAAGGACTGAGAAGTAAAGTGAGACACGAAAGAAAATCCATGTTCTTACTTTCATGAATTTGAAGATAATTAAAAAAGAAACCGTTTTTAAGCCTATGGAGGGTGGCTCATGTGTGCCTGGGGTGCCCCCATTTCAATACCAGCGCAACGATTGGTTCAACTGTAAGTGCATACATGTAGTTTAAAGCCGGGGCACTGTCACGGCATTCTTGTTATAAGTTGTTCAAATTGTGAAGAAGTACTTTTTCTATCACGCGATCGGCCCGTCTAACACGAAGAGGAAGATTTCTAATTATTTCTTGGACGGAAAAGGAAGTGGTATTATTTTATGGTAATTTTTCTTGGACACAATGACGAAACTTGAAAAAAGTTAACCCAATTTTTTTCAAGTTGCAATCCATTCCCTCCTCGTCATCCGTGGCCGTAGACAACTGCAAACAGATTCAATGCACATATTAAGTACTTCGTAGGAAAACGGCAAATTTTTTAAGTGTTCCACTTTGCAAACACATGTTTGGGTTCAGACCCAAATTACGCTATAGTGCCCCTTTAATATACGAGGAAAGAAATAAGGTTTCTTCATTGAAGCATTTTGCATTGAAGTGTAAAGTATAGGTAGCTGTGTCAGGTATTAAAGCAGCATTTTAAATTTGCATTGAAATCATTTTGTTTTTAATGACCTTCGATCAAGCTCTGTAGCGGCTGGGTTTGCTGTTACTTGTTTTCGTGCCCTTTCGGGTCATGTGACCTTATCGCTAGCATCGAGAGTCAGTAGTTTTTGAAGGCGATTCACTCTGAGTTATGAAGCGTAATATTTTGCGAGTGTTTTTGGTCATTCGTCGTTGTTGTAGGTCGCGTTTCCCCTTTGTTGATTGTCAAGTGTAAGTGGCGCAATAAACACAAAAGGCTTCGTCAACCGAGTGAGTTTGTTCCTTACAAGCTCATTTATGTCTTTCTTGGTACAGCATGACCAGTAGAAAATAGTTACAATCAAGTAGCCGGTGCATAATGAAAAGCACTTGGACGTTCGTAAAGTTGTTCGCTTTACCTTTCTTGGTTTGGTAGTGGTCCTCGTACTTCATGCTCGGAGGACCATCAAGACAACGGAAAAAACAAAACAAAACCTGGAATTACTCATAAGCGGGAGGTGCGAGAGGGGCGGGCGGGAAGCGGGAGTTCTAAAATAGCGGAAAGTGGGAGATACCGGGGGTGAGAGCTACGCGGAAGGAGATAAGGGAGGCGGGACAACAGGGCTACAGGAAGCAAGAGCATTTTCCTTCCCTGCTCATTCACGACACCCCCCCTCCTCCCAACACACACACACACACACACACACACACACACACACACACACCATCCACCCTTTCTCGTATCGTGAATGGGACCCCCACGTCAAGCCCACAACCGATGAATGACATTGGGACTGGATACAAGATGGAAAAACGCATGCATCAGCGCTTTCATTTCCGCTTTCGATTCGGTCGAAGTTCAGTAGAGCCGAAGGAAGTTGACAGCAAATTCTTGCTCTCTGAATGAATGCGCAGTGAAAACACCCAGCCAAGACTGGGGGGCTATTAAATGTAAGTAGTAATTGTTTGCCTTTCGATAATTAAGAAATTCTCAATGACTCTGTCCCTGCAAGTGAATGTTGTGTCGACTGTTTACATGCATTGATTACAGCACACGGATGCGTGTTGCTTGGCATGCTTCGATTGCTACAGTTAGATTCCTTGCTGGTTTCAAGATCTATTAATTGTTTTAGCAAAGTACTCCATTAAATTGAAGAGAAACAATAGAGCATTTAAAGCGATTAGAGACTCGATACTGTAATTTTCGTTTATTTGTCACTACGCCCGGTGTTGGTTTTCAGGACGCATTCATTGACCACATGCTAGGCTAAATAAAATCAGAACTAAGCAAAATAAATGAATTCGTTCAATTTTTTTTGCACACAGTAGAGAGAATGCCACGCCTTACTACAACTTACTGGATATCCTAAAACTTGATAATATTTTCAAACTAAAAGTAGCACTCTTTGCACATAAAATCATAAACAATCCAGCAGGCATCCCAACAATTTTTTCTGGAACTCTACCTCTAGCTTCTGACTTCCATAGTCATTACACTAGATTTGTCTCTAACCTTAACTTCCGTAGGCCACTTATACATAATAATTATGGAGCCTCTACTTTTACCTTCATTGCATCGAAAATTTTGGAGACTATTCCACTGCATCTAAAAAAACTATATGATTACTCCTTTTCCAAACTATACAAGCTATATCTGCTAAATTCGCAATCTGTTTCCTAGAATACATTGATTTAGTTTACTTTAGTTTCGTTGTTCTATTGTTTCATTTGATTCATGTATCCACCTATACTTGTTTACTTTAGCACCTTTACTCTGGGTAAAATTATTTTCATCACGCTTATTGTCTATGCCAGTTAGTTTAACGTGGCAGTGACCAACCCGGAAGCATCTGTTACTTTGGTCACTGCGCACATCTTAATTTCGTTAATTTCTTAACTTTATTCTGATTCGTTTGTTTTATAACGTACTTCTACTAATGCAATGTAAATTCTATGTAAACCGCCAGTGAAAATAAAAAAAAAGATTTCAAAAGATTTCAGAGGCTCATAAACACATCCTACGTAGGGACAACTTAAAAGACAATTCCGCTGATTAAGGAGCCAATTATATGGTACAAGCCAGCGCCTAGCTTTTAGTTCAGGGGTGTGCAATCGATGCCGAGCAGGGGTTTCATTTTCATTTTGACCACTTTTTTAATGCTCTATGGACTCTGTAGCTTTTCTTTATGTAAACGTGATTTTCGATCCATGCAAAGGAAACAAATGATCGAAGACGGCGCTATCAGTGTCCGGTTTCTGCTTGAGAGGGTTTACGACAATCGAGATACATCCTTTTTACAAACGAAGCGAAACCGCTCCTGTGGAACCAAATGCTGATGCAGATGACATTGTATGGTTGAACTTAACAGCGTCTAAGACAGAAAAGTGCTTGTGTGGGCCGGGTGTGTTTTTAATTCTTCTATCACTGAATATTAATTTCAAGTTGACATGAATTTAGAAACAAAGAAACCACTCAGTAGTTTTGCAAATACTGGGATCAGGCAGAGGTTAGAGTCCCCATGATGATCGATGATGAGCGAGAATTCCGGCAGTCATAAGACAGCAAACAAACAAAAATGGCATCATGTGTTTGCTCCTAAACAGACGCATTCATACAAGAAATTTCCCTAAGATTAATTTGAACTACTTAGTTCCGTCACATGATATTAATAATACGAGTCGACCTTTGCACATACAGTATTTCCTCGAATAAGCGCCCACGCGGTTCTGATAAGCGTCCTCCCCCGAATAAGAGCCCACCCCTTGGCCAAAATTGCAAATAGCGCCCCTTCGAATGAGCACCCCCTCCCCTCCCCCCTCATTTTCTCAAAAAGCAGGGATACAAGGAAATTCACTTTATTTATAATTGTGTAGGCTTCAACTACACCGAGATCAGTACATGTAAGAGAACAGTTCATTTCCTGTTAAGTCAGTTCCAGTGTTTTCTATGTGCTTGCAGAGTTCCTTTTTGTGCATTAGCGAAAATAAAGTTATAGTTCGTTGAAAGAAAAACTTAATAAGCTCCCCCCTTGATTAAGCGCCCTCCCTTTTGGCCGAAATTTTAAATAAGCACCTGAGCGCTTATTCGAGGAAGTACGGTGACTATAGTCGCCATCGTTGGCTTTTCAATATGCAAAAATAAAGTGCAGAGAAGAACATGGAGAGCTGTGACCTTGCTTGGAATTATATCCTGTAAACAACCAATTATTCAACAGTTTAATGTTAGAATAATGTTTAGCGAAAGAGCTGAAAAGTAGACACCGTTTCATTATGTATAATTATAAGGTGTCTCACTAATTGCCAAGGGATCATCAGTAGATGCCTGCACCCTGATCCAAATATAAATGCTCTCAAATATCCCAGAGATCTCTATCATAACATTTTGTTCATTATAGCGTGACAAGCACAAAGGAAAGTCACGCTTGTATCAGCCCTAAATTACCCTGCGAGGAGAGGCCAAGCCCTAAATGTAATAGCCTGCAGAACGAAAAAACGCCTAGCGCTTGCCTTCGCTTGCCTGAAAACGCAAAAATATAACGCCTGTTCTGCATGTTATAAATGTAATAACAGCCATGAATTTAATCCTCACCAAAAATGTAGTACCTACGATAAATGTATACACTAGGATTGAGAATCGTTTATAAGGTGTGTACATACATTGAGGGTTAAACTATCCCATATTTACTAAATATGGTCGTAGGGTTCTGAAGAAGGGTTGCTAGTGTTTGAGATTTCATGTTTTTGCTAACAGACGAGCTGTGTTTGCTTAAAACACACACTAGAATACTGAGGATTTACAATTGCGTAAGTAGTCTTTCCCTCCTTCTGTGACAAAAGCGACTCTCGAAAAATTTATAAGGTTAGCGATTTCCATCGATGTTGTAGTTTTCCTTTATTGATGCAATTAACCAGCAGTTACCAAACTCCATCATGAACCGTAATGTTGCGCAATTCAACTGAAAGTCTGATATTTTCGACTTTCAATCTATCGTTTCTGTTGTTTAAGAAAATTAATAGTATTTCATTCCTCTGAATAAAGCCCTGGTCAAACGGCGCGTGATAGTCGATGATAGGTGAAAAGTCCTAAACTATCATCAACAACTATCATGCGCATGGTCAAATGGCAAAAACTATCGTGGTTCAAAGTGAATGTGATAGTTAACAATAATTCTACGAGGGCGCGCTGGATATGAAGTGATAAATAACCAACGAGGCGCGTAGCGCCGAGTTGGTTATAATCCGAGCAGCATATCCGAGTAGAATAATTGTTTTATTAAAAACTCTATGACACATAATTGAGATTCTGAACAAAAAAAAGTGGAAGAAAGGAACTCGGAGAAAGAGAAAACCGAAAAAAGGAAACATTTGTCCATCACATGACTAAACAAAAAGGGCGTGAAAACATTTTGTGTGTTGCAACCTTTCCGAGCAAAGTTGAATGAATTCAATGGAACTGTGGACCTGAGAACAACGTTGAAGCTTCAGTTTATGGTCCTTTTGGAAAACGTGTAGAATTGATTTACTCTGAATGGTTGTAAATGGTCAGTAGTTTGCTAAAAAATATTCTATCATTGCTCAAAGAAGGTGGAACGGCTTTTACGTAGATGTACGAGCCAAAGGAAGCGAATTTGTAATACATCTAAACAACAGCGCCATGGCAAATTTCATCAAAATGAAGACACAATTTCAATTTATTTTGATGGACTGGAACATTGTCTCACCAGACCTGGTCGGAAACAGGATATATGAGGGATAAGCAAGACAAATGTCCAGGTTATGCTTCAAGAAATGGCTTATAGAAAATTGTCTCGATGCGTAGAACAAAATTAAAACTGGAACCGCGGCGGAACAGATAACAAAAACAACAAGAACGGTGATTCTTCTCATTTTTTACAAAACATCGTAGCTTGAAGTTTGAAGTTGGTGATTGGGAAATGGCAAAAATGGGAAACTGAGAAGAAATATTAACAACAGACGAAATAAAAATGATATAAATACAGACGGGTACAAAAATACCATATAAAATACAAATAGGAAATTAAGTATTTTACTCTGACTAAGAACCCAAATAATTGGAATAAGAAATAAATGAAAATCAATAAAAAACGAGAACATTTTGCGATCCGTAATGAGTGCAAGGTTTCTGTGGGTTATTCTTTTTTCCAGAGTTTTAATTATTGATTTCATTTCTGATGCACTGTTTTTCACAACTTGCGTTCGTAGCGGTAGTTATCTCCTCAGTACATGACAAAATTCTTGCAAGTTATTTGGAAGAGCAGCCATATATTAATATTGTGCACTGTACCTCAAAACAGTAACACAAAGCCTTAGGGTGTCCAACGACAACGCCCTGTTAAAAGAAAACAATGTACTGAGAAATGGCATTAAGAATACAGTGTTCTTTTTAAGCAACGTCACTTAGCGGAAACGTGTTCAATACATACGGCAAAACAGGGAGTGATACCTTGAATGCAAACGTTGTACATCACCAACTTAACGAAGATTACTGAAACCTCGACCGTGTTAATTAGCCATTAAAATATAATCATAGAGATTTGCATCAGCGAAAATAGTTGCGATGCGATTCAAGAATTATCGACTTATGCGCGTCGGACTACGCTTGGGGACACTAGAGTACCTTTCTCGAGTTCCTCAGGAGATAGGAGAGAATCTCACTACCATTAAATTTCAGTTGCAATTGAAAGCAGGGACTTGTATCACCAGAATTAGTATCTTTTCGGTTAAATAAGGCGCATCACTATTTCCTTTCGCTACGGAGGATCATTGTTGATTATTACAGCATGAATGACAAGATATCAAAATTCACGTTCATCAACAAAACTATTTCTTCCGTATGCAAGGTATATTTTCTGGTAATTGTGCCTTTTAAGCGGTACTGAGGAAGTGATAACAGACCTAGTAAAGAATGTTATAAGTGAAAACAAACGAAAAGAGATGCTGTGATGTTTCAAAATAAATCGCCAAGTGCTTTATTAATCATTATGTGCTAATAATAGTGCGCCATTTTATCTTCGTGTAGACTGCTTGCAGTCGGTTTTTCTCTCGAATTTCTCTCTTGAACTCTCTTGCTCACCGGAAAAAAGTGGGTCGAGAAGGATTGGGACGAGACAGGCGGCGCGCGAGAAGAAAAACAGACTGCGGACTTTTCTGTTTTAGGGACGGACCATTAGAAATAACCGGAGGGTGGGGTGAAAACTTTTCGGTGCATGAATTTTTTTTAAGCCTACTTGTCTGCCGGATTTTTTTTTCTGAGGCACAAGCTTTGCACGATTTTTTTCCTCCCCACACATTTCTTCCTTTGTAACTAATTTATGATTTACATAAGATTTATATCATAATATAATGTCTAAGAGAATCACGTATCATATACGATATGATTGTCATATATTCATAGAACTTCACAATCAGGTTAGTTTACCACTTAGTTCCTTTTTGTCGTGTGTGTTCAGTAATCAATCACAGATGATGTTAAAATGTGTTTCGGCACATGAGATGCAGGCATTTTGATGTCTTCTGTGATCTATAACATGGTAGAAATGCATGAAACCCCAAATAGACTCTAGAAAAATATCCAAGTTCCAGATGGGATTTCAACCCAAGACTCTCCGCGATCTAGACGGACGCTCTAACTACTGAGCTACTGGAGACTCTATAGTGAGTAAGGGTGATCTATTACCGAAAAGACCTGCTCAAGGCACAAAGGTCTCTTACTTATTTGTCTAATTCAATGAACAGTTTAAAAAAAAAAATCGACAAACTTGCCTTGTAGCACGCCTCCCATAGCAGATTGTAACTGTTACCCAGTTTAGACATTTTTCTTTCGCCGTGTTCACTCGCGTCTCATAATATACTGTTATTTCCTGGTGGAAATTTACATTTCACAACTGAGCCAGAATGTCAATAGTTCGTAATAAAAAGCAGTAGCAATTCAATTGATCCAGTATATTTTGTTATTTTGACTACTGTTACTATTTCATATTAAAACCAGAATTACACTGTCAGTTATTTATTGTTGGGAATTTCCATTACACTTTGCAGTCATTATATAGATTGCTATTATTCAAATATTTAGAAACAGAGACACTTCAATGAATCCAATACATTTTGTTGTTTTGATGGTTGTTAAAGTTTCATATAAAACAAAATTATATTACAGTCTGTTGTTATATAAATGTTATATTTCTTATATGACTTAATGTTCTATCAAAAATATTTTGAAATACATTTTATATCTCAAGAGAGAAATTTTATAGTATAATTATTTGTGATAGCAATATTTAACAATTATAGGTGGCACAGAGGTGAATAATTGTTTTAGTATATACCACACAAGCTGAATAATCAGCGGACCAAAACATTACTGTATGTGTGACATTATACCGACCAGCGGTCAGAAATCTTAAAATCTCGCGCGCCGGCTGCTCGGAGGTGAATAGTACTTGCTAATCAACTCCGAGTTAACCAATCAGAGCGCGCGAAAAGCACTATTCACTTGTGTGGTATATACTAACAGTGGTAATGATGACTGTGTAAAAAGCAAGCCATTACTATTTATGTTTTGCTGTATGAAGAAATATCAAACAAATAAAAGTACTGAAGGACAAATTAAGAATTTCAATTCTCTTTAGGCATTGTTTTATGTTACCTTTTCCCCTTATCCCATACTATTAATAACCTTAAGTGCTATGCATCTCACTTCCTGTGCAAGAATTTTTTTTTACGTATCACCGCTCGCGGGATTTTTCTTTTTGACAAGTTTCCCCGAGCAGGAATTTTTTTGGGGGAAATGTAACCACCCCCCCCCCCCCCGGTTATTTCTTATGGTCCGTCCCTTACCTGGGGATATCGGAGCTGTCAAGCTAATCTAATTAACTAATTAAATAAAACCACAAAATTTAATCTCACTAGAGATCAAAGATCTCTACATACACTTCATTTCCCTGCAAAAGGGATTCCGATGGAACAACATAAATGGGAACATAACCAAACAAAAGTGCACTACGCTTCCCTACATCTTTTGATTATAAGCGCGTGTATTATGATGAAACGAGGAGCAAAAACAACTAGCAATTTATTAAAACCTTACCGCTGTGAATTCAGCGTCTCATGAGTGAACTGAGTGTACAACAACAAAACCATAAACGAAGTAAAATTAAGAAAAAGAAAAACAACTCAACATGTTTCGACAGTGTGACATTCGTCGACCACGATAATTCTCACACGGTTGTGAAATTTATTTGTAGTATCTTTGAGCAGCTTCTGAAAATGCTTATCGAGGACCGGCTGCTTCGGGGGAACCGATGACCACTCTATACTCTCCTCTAGTGATTAAAATTAAATAGTCTTTGTTGTAATCCACTTTTACGGCTGGAATACCTAGATCCTCGAAGTCTTTGATTTGATCACTTGCAATGCTCGTCAATGGTGACACGGTGATGACTAAACAAAATTCGTCCTCTTACATTTTTACTAGAGTAAATGACTGAAAAATAACACTTTTGCCAAATCCTGTAGGTAAAATTGCCATTACGTCCTCTCCGTTGAGGATGTCCACAACAGCTTTCCTTTGAAGGAAGACATCTTTAACAGATTTACCTTTTCTTCGATTTATACAGCTTCGTTCGCCATTCTGGCAAGTCGTGGCTCTGTGACTATTTTTATCGCTCACTCCCACTGAATTACTAACCCGCCTACCAATCGTCTGTCAACCGCTCTGAATTGACCAATCGGCTACTCCGTTGCTGGGCTGACGGAGAATTTGTTACGTGCAGAAGAGTCTGCAGTCCGTCTTTTCTCGTCTCGCCCCAATCCCTTTCATATAAACCGCGTTGCGAGGATGAGAACTCGACGAATTTTAGAGAAAAGGCGGGCTGCTAGCAGTCCAATCTTCGTGCCTGAAATCAGTATCGTGGGAACCTCTACTTCTGATTGGCTCTGCTGCGTTTTGCTTACAAGAATTTCATGTCATGCACTGCGGAGATAACTATCGCTACGAACGCAAGTTGAGACAAACAGTGCATCAGAGATGAAATCAATAATTAAACTTTGGAAAATAGAATAACCCACAGAAACCTTGTACTCATTACGAATCAGAAAACGTTCTCGTTTTTATTGATTTTCATTTATTTCTTATTCCAATTATTTGGGTTCTTTTCAGAGTAAAATATTCAATCTCCTCTTTATTTTTACATTTTATTTGTATTTTATGTGGTATTTTTGTACTAGTCTGTATTTATATCATTTTTATTTCGTCTGTTTTTAATATACCTTCTTTTTCCCATTTTTGCCATTTCCGATTTTTTCCTTTTGATGACTCCGCACCCCGCGTTTAAGAACAACCCATTTTTAATGTGTGTTAATTTTTTAAAAGTGTCACTGATCGCTGGAGAGATTTTCAATAGTGATTATTGCTGCAAATTGTAGCTGAAGTTCTTTGTTTGTTTAGTTTGTTTTGAATAGACTGGCCCGTGAGCCCGGGACACTTGTTGTTGAATATATATTTTCATTTTCCTTTAGTTAAGTTCAAAAACTCTTTTGGTATCTCCGTAAATAAGACTGCGTTTTGCTATTAGCTAAACATCAACAGCCCGAAAAATTTTCTTGGCGCTGCAAGAATTTTTTTAACATGATCCCAGTACTGTTTCTTGTCGTTCTAAAACATTAGTAATGAAAAGTTGAATTCCGTTTGTATTTCGGTTCCAGTTTTGAAATTTCTACTCGTTAATTCCGCTGCGAGACGATTAATGGCTGCCGTTTCGAGGGACAATTTTATTGAGCTTTCTCTGTTTGCTGAAGCGTTCATTGACCATATAAGGTAGTGCAGGTATATCAGCTGAGAGCCTGTGTCCGGCTAGCCAATGAAAATGCTGGAAATCTGATATCCGTAGTTCAGTTTTTAATAATTAACAATTAGATTACGAGCTCTCGATTTCTATCTAAATTCTCTTCGCAGACACTTCGAAAACGCGAAGAAGCGGCCGCCATTTTGTTGACAACCGCTACTCACTATCACAGAATAGATAGCGAGTAACGTAGCCAATCAGAGAACGGCATTCGCGATAGAACGCTAGTAGATTTATACCAATTCATGATACAGTGTAGTCGATGATAGTGCATGATAGCTCGTGTTCAAACGTGCGTGATAAGGCGGGTATAAAGTGCAGGTCACATTCCACAGGTCGGGCGTATGGAAAACCAGGAAACCGGAAAGCCAGAAAGCCAGAATACCGGAATGCCGGAATGTCGGAATATCGGAATGCCGGAATACCGCAATGCCGGAATAACGGAATTGCTCAATTTTTTCCCACGGCGGTGAAACAATTTAATTTGATGTTATGGACGGTTGCGATCTTCGCGTGCAAGCTACAGGTCATTGACAGGTGTACTCCACCATTCCGGCATTCCGGATTCTGGCTTTCCGACCCACAGGTCACAGGTACAGGTCACTGTTTTATTGATTGGTAACTGAGCCAAACAGTTTCTCCTTAATCTAAAACAAAATTTTGGATAGTGATTAGGGCTAGGAGACACTTTTGGGCTTCTTTATTTATCTGTAGCGTTGCCACCTGTATATTGACCTGTGGAATGTGACCTGTACTTTATACTTGCCGCGTGTAATAGTTAAAACTGTCACCGACTATCATCAACTGTCATTGGGCTTCCACAAAACACTGATCCCCCCTAATCTAATGTAATTTGTGTTATTTTCCTTCTTCTTTTGCTTCTTTTCCTTCTGTGTTTTTAACATCCTTTTGACCCACCCGACTCGACTAGCCTTTGCTACCTTCGGGTGGGTACTTTGTATCTGTCAAACGTTGTTGTTGTTGCGTTGTTGTTGTTAATCCATCGTTTCAATGAAATAATAAAGAGAAAATAATTACTGATCCCCCACTGATCCCCTACTGATCCCTTACCGATCCCCCTACTGATCCCCTGTAAAATTTACTGGAAAAAGTAAAAACAAATAAGTAAAAAAATGATTTGAGGCTGAATCAAGTTCAAGGATAAATTCTGGATTACCTCAGAGTTCAAAGATGGCGGAAACTTGGTCCGACGGAGCACCTACTTTCTGACTCATTTCACAGTCATTACAAGTACCCCGGTCAGTTCTCTTCTATGATAAATAAACTGAAGCATCAACAAGTCTGCGAAAAGCCATGACAACGGCAACAACGAACTTGGAAGATAAACACAAGCGTCAACCGAGCGACGTAACAAACCGGAAGTCGATCCAATCGACATCCGGTTGCAGTGTTGCTCCGTGTATTGGTGTATGCTTATCGTGAAACTGTTTTTGTTTCTTTCTGTGTTCGTTGTTGCCGTTATCGTGGCTTTTCGCACACACGGATAACATACTTGATGATCACGGGTTAAATTGATTTTGCGCTCGTTTATCGTAGAAAATAACTGGGGTACTTGTAATGACGGTGAAAGTAGGTCCTCTATTGGACCAAGTTTCCGGCATCTTTGAACTCTAAAGAAGCCCGAATTTATCCTTGAACTTGATTCAGCCTCAAATCATTTTTTATTTTGTTATTTTACTTTAAGTAGTGAATTTTATAGGGGATCAGTAGGGGGGTTAGTAAGGGGATCAGTAGGGGGGTTCGTAAGGGGATCAGTAGGGTGATTAGTAAGGGGATCAGTAAACAGGATATCGGTGTTTTGTCGAAGGGCACTATCATTACCGTTTGAATGGGGCTTAACATTTCAGTTTTAGTCACGTGGGATTTAGTGATTGTTTTTAGAGGAAGGGGTAATAAGCAAGGTTAAAATCAGGCCATAGAAGAGATGGCGAGTTGGGACATGTCATCTTTGGGTAATGAAGAGGAAACTATGCACTTAATGATGCTATATTACAAGTTTATGACATAAAATCATGCGTGAGTCAGTTCTGGGTTAAACGGTTAAACGTTTTGTTTGTCATGCTTTAAGTACAACTGTTATCAAACTAACGTTCTGCTTCCCTTGGTCGGCGGAGTATGATTGTTCCGAATGACTTTGTAGGTTGTAACAAAGAAAAAACTAAAATAAAAAACAGAAGAACGCCTGAACAATAGAAATGAGTTTTGAGCTCCCTGGCTGCCCACCAGTGTCCCTAGATCCGCAAGTGATGAAATCCGAGTATCCCTGAACATAGCACTTTCAGCATCTGTGAAGCCAACCATTCTAAATGCCTGTTACGCCATAAAATACCTCTTAGTTTCATATTTTCTTGATTTTTATTGCATTGAAAACACTTCTGTCATCAGCTTTTGCAGAGACCCGGTACATAATGGCGACAGGAGGCTGGGTTGCTGACCTTGATAGAAAAGAACACAAAAACTGGGTAATGGTGGGATGTGTGCTGAACATAACCAAAAATGGAATTACACCAAAAATACAAACAGAGATGGAAGCTTGGTACCAGTCCCTCATTACCAGTCCACCTCTCAACTTGCTGACACCATGCACCTGCTCGTCTCGAAGTCCTAAATGTCCAACTTGTGTCACTTGGGAAACAGAGCTTATGCGTCTCCACACGTCAAGGCGACCAAAGATTTGCTGGGGAAATAGCGACAGGAAACAATGGGGTTCTCCAACTGGGGCTTGGGAGATAGCTAAAGTGTTTATGGCAACTCTTGGAAGTCGAAAAAATGACGTTGTCGACGCCAAAACAACTGACATCGGTGGCCTGTTGAACTTACTGGAGTGGTGCCCGTTCATCAAACCCCCAGTCAGTGGAAAGGTTTTGAGTTTAGCGCGAGACCAGTGCCGGAACCACTGGGCCCATGCACCAAATCAAGAACTCAAAGATACCGATGTCCCAACCATATTTGGTCATCTCAATAGTCTACTCACACATCCAGCGTTCACTGCTGACAAGGCGGCCCAAAACGCATGCAAAGACTTGCAAGACCTGTTTCGTCAGGGTCTAGTAAACATCAGGGATTCTGAGGTCGAAGGACTTCACTTGCTGCGACAGTCGCTAGTTGCTGACTTGGCAAAGTGCCGAGATGACTTAACCAATGTTCAGGATAATATTGTTCAACTGGATGCAGAAACAAAAAAGGAAACCAAGATGTTTCAAAAGGATATATCTGAATTGAAAGAAAAAGATAACACAAGCAGGGAAGAAATTTGCAATTTGAGCACGAGAGTGAAAGAGGTGGATGCGGCTGCTAAGAGAGACATATCTGAAGTGAAAGAACAAAGTAACAGAAACAAAGAAGGGCTCGACAGGATAGAGACAAAATTGACAGACGCTAGAGCAAGCCTTTCTGGTGACATATCCACAATACTGCATGCTGTTGATGATTTCAATACGAAAATGTACGAAAGAGATGATTTGAGGGGCGCCTTTGAGGTTATCCGTGAAGACGTGGATGACGTAAGGTATGGTGTCAAGAAATTTCTTATGGAACTTACCACAACAAAATCCCGGATGGCCAAATTGGACACAAACTTTACAAGCATGAAAGGTGAAGTAAAAGAAGTCAAAAGTGACATAAAGGAAGTAGCTGGTGCGGTATCATGCAACAAAGAGGCAATTTTTGGTTTAGAAAGGGATGTCATGGATGTCAAGGAAGAAGTGGAAACATTGAAAGGAAAAACCTCAGAAACGAACGGCAATGATGACTACCTGCTGTGCACAGCACCAAGTAGACTAACAGCATTTACTGGTCGCAAGTCACCTCTGGAATGGTTAGAGAGAAAACTAATCTCAGATGGTCGTGAAAAGCAACTAGGAACATCTTGTAACACCAAAGCAATATGTGGCCTTGGAGGTTGTGGCAAGACATCTCTTGCTGTAGAGTTTGCCTGGAGCTCCATGAACCGCTTCCCTGGTGGCATATTCTGGATCAACGGGGAAAGTGATGAAAATATCCAAAAATCGGTGGTTGAGATTCTTGCCCTTCAGAACATTCCTGCCTCAACAACTGAAAACATCGACGACACCTTGAACCGATTTCTGGCTTGGTTGTGCAAGAAGACGGTACCATGGCTTCTCGTAATGGACAATGCCGATGATTTGCAAGGTCGAATGCTTCCAACAGGCGTTAAGAAGATATGCAGTGGGTCTTGGCAGAGAAATGGCAATGCACTTAAGCAAGGACACATCCTCTTCACAACGAGACAGAATGCAAAAGACACAAGGTCATTCCTGAAGGTCTCAAGTGATGACTGTTTGGAGTTGAAGTGCTTCAGTGAAGAGGAAGGCACACGGTTTCTTATCAAAAGAATCGGTTTAAAAGAAGAATCCCTTGATCCAGAAGCGATTTATCTGGTCAGTGAACTTGGAGCCTTGCCTCTAGCCCTTGAGCAAGCAGCAGCTTTTATATCTGCAAGCCCTATTCCACTGAGTTTCAAAGATTACCTTGACAAGTACCAAGCTGTAAAGCTACGTCTCTTGAGCCAACAACCCGCCACAGCGCTTAGTGTGGAGGCCCAGCATCGATTGTCAGTTCACACAACTTGGGAGATGAATTTTGAATTTGTAAGAGAACAGTCACCAGCTGCAGCTAGCATGATATATATTGCAGCGTTTTTGCAGTCTGAGAATATTCCTTTTGATATTATTAATCCTGGTTACCCTGAATTGGATCAAGAGGACTTGAGAAACTGTGCTCGTTCGAAGGTTGATATCGCCACTATGCTTAGAGTGTTGTCTAGTTACTCTCTTTTTTCAGTACATCATCCATCCAGAACTTTCAGTGTCCATAAACTCGTTCAAGAGGTAGTCAGAGACAGTTTAACATCATCAGGGAGGATAGAGGCATTGGGTGCAGCGATTAGAGTTCTTCATTCGGCACTCCGTGAAAAGAGTAAGCCTTGTTTCAGATTGGCAAAGTACAATAGCTTGACCAATCTTTCCGAAATTAAGGAAGAAGAGAGAAATGTTCTTATCAATCTTGTGTTAAATTTTCGTCAATTAAAAAATCACATGGAAGATGAAGTTAATTCGTTAAAAGGAAGTCCTCTTTTTAATGACCACACCTTGGAATTGTGTAACTTTGTGTCCTCTTTATTAAGCAACAACATATTCTTCGAAAGTCTAGCAGCTGAACTTTCTTACTTCAATTTGAAAGTTGCTGAAATCCGAAGAAATTCTGATTCAAATTTTCTTCTGGCGTCCATGGTGTCTTCATGTGTTAGCAAAAGAAATTGTCCAGGTCTTAAGAATCAAGAAGAGGCGAAGAAACTTGCCCTGAAAGCTGTACAGAAACTGGTTGAGTTAGAATCTTCTGGTGTCATCATAGAAAACGATACCAAATATAGAGTGTTTGAGCACAGAGCTTCGTATTATGCCTTGGAAGGAGATTGGGAGAAAAATTATAAAGCATTGCGAGAGCTTGAGGATTTGTCAATAAGTGATGAAAACGTTGTTGATCTACAGATCCTTATAGGTAGAGCAGAAAATTACATGTCGACTGGTAATTTTCGATGTGTTTTGAGGCGTTATGAGAAGGCACTTGCACTTGCAAGAAGAATTTACCCTTCCAATCACTATGAGCTGCTGCGTGTTCTGCAGTTCATCACTACTCATTTACAGTTAGCAGGTAAGGAGCCAGAAGCACGCAAATATGCTGAAGAAATGTTGGAAGTTGCCAAGAAACAACCACCTGCATCTGACTATTTCTTCAGAGGAGTAACAAGTGCTCTCTCTGTACTGCGTTTTTTCGACCCCGACGGAGCTGAAGTCACACTTCTTCGTATTTTGGAAGACAGATGGCCTCTCTTGTACAGAGCCTGTAAAAGCCAAATGGTTGACAGTCGAATCGATTCTTATTTGGCAGACATAGTTAATGAAGGAAGTTCTGACCACGCAGCCATGGTTTTAAATGACTTGTTAGAGTGTTTTGCTTACATGTTGAAGTCCAGCTCTCAACCGAAAGATTGGACACATTTGAAAAACAGAGAAAAGGTTAACTTTTACCGAAGAATTGCAGAAATGTTTTTCTCTCTTCAAAAAAAACAGTTTGGTGATATCCACCCTCAAATGAAACAAGCGTATTCATCTCTTGTAGTGGTACACCTGCTCCTGGGGAATCAGGAAGAGGCCGACAAATTCAAGGAAAAGGTGACGCAGTGCAAGGAATTGTCATCTAACAAACATTTCTCAGAAGCACGTCCCAATGAAAATGTTATTTATGCCAGGAGGTACAAAGACAAAGGAAACAATTTCTTCAAATCAGAAAATTTTGTGATGGCACTAGAGCACTACAGCGAAGCATTGAAACTGTGTCCAAACGATGCCGTGTTACTAACTAACAGAGCTGCAACATTTGTGAGACTTTCAACAAATGGGCAAAACCAGGCAAGTGTGCAACGCAATCTTCTCGGATGTGCTCTCAAGGACTCGGAGAAGGCCATCACTGCAGATCCCTCTTGGGTGAAGGGATACTTCTGGAAAGCAGTTTGTCTTGCTAAACTCAAAGAAAAAGGACGATCGCTTGCTGCAGCTGCAATCGCGAAACATCTGTCTCCATCAAACTGCGCGCAAATACCTGCGGTTGTGGAGCAGTTTGGAGGCTACAATGCAATCATTGTAAACACAGTGGAGGACCTTATTTGCAACCTTGAAACAGCAGAAAGTAATTCTGTGATTGTGGTGAAAAAGGGGATATATAAGGTACCCAATCCTCTGAGAGTTCCAAGGAAAGCAGTGATAGCTGGTGTTGGTGAGGTGCAAATTGTCTGTACCAAAGGTGTTCCCCTGCAGCTAGATGAAACAATTTACATCGAGAACATTACACTATCGCCCACAATGGAGTCCATCACAAAACTGAAGGAAAGAGCTAAAGAATGTCTCAATCGTGGCCAGTTGGACATGGCCTTATCACTCTACAGTGACGCACTGACCAAATGTCCAAACGATGCACAGCTTCTGACAGCAAGAGCCACAACATTCTTAGAATCTGCAAACAAAAAGAGAGAGCTTCCCTCAGAGAGGCGATATTTATTAGAGCTTGCCTTGAAAGATTCCGAAGCTGCGATTGTAGCAGATTCCTCTTGGGTGCTTGGATACTACAACAAGGCAGTGAGCTTAGCAGAACTTGAAAGAAAACATCAAGCTCTGGCTGCTACCGCAATCTTCAAACACTTGACTTGCGATCGAGACATCCCTGTAGTTACTCAACGATTTGGAGATGTGACAGTTCAAGCTGTCGAGAATTCTGATGAGCTGCGCAGTGTCCTACACAGGATCGAGGAGCTTAAGGAAACAGATCAAGTTGTTTTACTAAAAGAAGGTGAATACCGTCTGGACAAAAGTGTTGAAGTTGCACAACCAGTTGTTATGGTCGGTATAGGGAAAGTGACAGTATCTTGTAAGACTGGGCAGAGTCCTTTTTACTTTACCCAAGAACACTGTGTACAAAATGTAGAACTTTGTGGAGGCTCACAGAACTGCACCGATTCATGCAACACACAGGCAGAAGAGATGTCTTTGCCTGGACTCTCAGAGGACGAACGCACCAACCTCAGCAGTGAGTGTAAGGTGAACTAACCATGAACATGATAAAATAGTACTATAGAAGTTTTGATCTTTCCTTAGTGCCTCAAGACAATGCCCCCCAAACAACGAGCAACTAGAAAACGTTTTACAGAAAAGAGGAAAGAACCTCATTTGCAAATCGTAGCACACTTTCTAACATAAGAAAAATGTCACTTGCGAAACTGATGAGTTTGGACATATACTCTTCAGACACAGAGTCTGGCGTAGGCATAGACATAGACATAGAAAATGACAGAGACGTAGTAGATAAAGACAGACGTAGACATAGACATAGACATAGACATAGACACGGAGTTTGGCCATATCCCTCTATTAGCCACCAGTATGTGGCGTTAGGTTTTTCAAGGAGTTGTTCGAAGCATGATTAAAGCAAATTCCTATTAGCTACCATGGCGACATGTAGGTGTTGATCACACTCAACCCAGGATTGGCGCTAATCAGGCTTTGAACAGCTTGTTTTGTTTGGAGAAAAATCTTATCACGCTATTGTGTTCTAGTTGCTCATCTATTTAAGAGGAAAATTAAACGTGTAATTTTCAATTTAGCTGATTTCGAGTTCCTTTCGCCAACTCCCTGAAGAGGGAAGGGCAACAGAAGGTTGACTGGGGCCTTCATGATTATGTGAAGGGAACAGTGGGCAGATGTGAGGCATTTGATGTTTCTGAAATTTAGCAAAGTTTGATAACTGAGCCAAAAAATGGGCCACCTCTAAAGTTATCACCAGTTGCAATGATTTGTGTACAGGATCCAAATTATTTCCACATACAAGGACTGAGAAGTAAAGTGAGACACGAAAAAAAATCCATGTTTTTGATTTCATGAATTTGAAGATAAAAAAAATGTTTTTAAGTCTACGGAGGGTGGTGATAACACAATAGTTCAAATGACTCATGTGTGCCTAGGATGTCCCCATTCCGATACCAGCTCAACGTTGGTTCAACTATAGATGCATAGTTTGATAGACAGACAAAGAAAGCAATTAAGCATTCTGTATTGTAAGTGTAAAATGTAGGTAATTGCAGCAAGCATTACGGGAACATTCTAAACAGGCAAATCATTTTGTTTTTAATATTAAATCGGCAATCAGGCTTATTTTTGTCTTTCTTGGTACAGCGTAATGAGTACATGAAACATTCAAGTAGCTCTTGGATAAAGCAAAGCACCTAGACTTTCCTAAGGTTGTCTGCTTCTCGCTTCCGGTTTGGCAGTACGTCTTGCTTGCTCGAGCTCGCAATCGTGCTCCATGCCCAATGAGCACAACTTGTAGGCAAGACTAAAAAGCACTCAAAATGGAATTTAGGCCTAATTGTAAAATTCATTAATAATTCATAAGAGTTATGACCATTTGAGTCACATGGCACCTCTGTAAGCCCCAATACAAACTGAACGCACGGGGAGGGATTGAATAGGTAGCAGGGAAAAGATGGGGTTGATAAATTATTAATCAGTTGTATTAACTTTTGATAGTCTCCTTCTCAGTTAATTATTATTCATTAACTTTTGACACAGATCTCTACTGATTAAAATTCAATTTGATTTACCCGTCAACTTTACTCTCTTATCATTTTCTAAATGCCGGTTAATGCCGCAAACAAGTAGGTAAAGCGTCTTAGGAGGGTACCGTTCCCCACTTTGCCTAGACCTGGCTACTTCACAAATGAATTTGCGAAGCCAGAAGTTTAAACTCTTTGCGGACATGTGCTCCAGTGGGACTGATAGGTCCTCAACATCGGTTGACTCAAGTCAGCTGACTCCATCTGCGCTATTTTGTTCATTCTCGTGTTCTGCCAGGCAGTAAAAATGTTTACCACCCATTTTGTATTGTACCTCATATTTTTAGGAGCTGTTTCAGACAACAAGCCTTCTCAGTTTTCGGAGAACGTAAATGTCCTGACGCCATTATCACGCTTCATCAGTGACTGAAAATCTTTCATAGTTGTATTGGTGTCCCATGCACTCTCTCCTCTGGAACTTACAATATTTTGGCATGCATGTCCAAAAGACCTTTCCACGGCTTATGGCGCCATTTTGACTGGGATTTTGGTCGAATTTGAACTGCTGTAACCCCGCTACAAAGAGGTGGATTTCGAACATTTGCCACTACTTTAAACAATTTTATTGATGACATTCATCCATCAGGAAATAAGGCCATTAAAAAAGTACGACGTCCGTAAATTGGAATTATCAATCTTCCCATGGGGCTTCTAATTTCGCGGCAATTTGCATAATATGTATGAAATCTTCAAACTTTGTTTACGGCCGTTGCAGCCTGAATCTGTTCTTTATACTTCATGAAAATAATCGCAGTACAAATGTATTTTAAAAGACATTTTCACTGTGGAAATCCACCTCTTTGTAGTGGCGTTATAGCGGCCAAAGTCGGCCAAAAGCCCATACATTTACTGAACTTTTACGTACGATAAAATATTCGTGTCAGATCTGTATGGGCGTTTACAAACGGCGAGCCGAATTAAAGTGATTAAACGCCCATACATTTGTTGTGCTACAGATAGGGTCCTTTTCTGACAAATCATCCAATGTGTCTCACATGTGACCCAAGGACTGCCCTTACTTTTCGTGCTTGGAGACATCAAGTCCACAAACAATCAGTAGTCGTTGTCTGTGATGCATGAATATCAGCAGTGTATGGACCTTGATCCACAGGCTAGAGCAAGCCGGTGGTGACCAAGATGACATTTTCAAATCACCTTGTCCCTGGTTGTGCACCAGGCCTCGCTTTGAAAAAGAGGTCAAAGGTAATTCGGAAATGGCCTATTGCAAGTTGGGCATCCAAGAGGCACCCTTTTTGTTAAAACCTCAACTTTAGTTTGATGTATTCTGGCATCACCGAGGGTACCAGAGATTTACCTACACACCGTAAAAGCTTTTTTAAACCCCCTCTCTAATAATCCTCCCTTCTGCAAGTCTTTCTTGTTTTGAATAACCCCCCTCCCTCCCCCCTTTTGAGGCATGAGATTTTGTGATAAGACCCTCCTATACTCTATTACGAAATCCACTTCACGGACGTATGGACATTTACAAGTTTTTAAATGTAAACATTCTTACTAAATAATCCTTTCCATTTAAAGTTCCACTGCAGTTGTTTGCGTTTTGCACAAACATTATTTTAAGACGAAAAATGTGTTTTAACATTTAAAATAAGCCCCCTTCTCTGTTAAGCCCCCCGTTTCTGTAACGAGGGGGCTTGGTAGATCTTTTACGGTACTTTTGACTGTTGAACAGCCAAAGACCAACAGAAAGCAAGAAAGCTTTCTCCTTGTACAGAGATGGATTTCAACTATAACTGAGTCGATGTGACAATTTTTTCTGACTGTAAGGATGTCTTCATAGGACTGAATTTAAGGTGAGTGTGTCAGTTCAGGACTCACGCACAGTGTGTGTGTGTCCAACCAAGTGCCCGCTTGTGTATGACCCAGCGTGTGGCACAGATCGCAAGAGCTACTTCAACTTATGTGCTCTACAACTGACAGCTTGTCAAGGAAACGTGATGATGAGAGCTGCTTACAGGGGAACGTGTGGTATGATGTTGTTATCTGTGATTACAGTTTGAGCTGATAGTTATCTGTTTCCTGGCTACCGCTTGAAAGAGGTTCATCCTTAGTACTTTTTAAGAAGATGAATCGTCGACTGAAACTCACCGTTATAAACTCGGTTATGATAAACAAACTGGGCAGTTAACCGCTAGTTTTCAAAGTATTTGCTTGGAAGTTTTCGTGTTTGTGGAGTGTTGTCATAGCAAATCTTCATTGATTCCATAAATGTTTCTTTTTTTTTATGGTGTACATGTTGCGGTATGAAATTTACTTTGGTATGAAATTATTTCACACCAGTTTGAAATTCATTTCCTTTGTCTCCCAACCCTAATTATTCATAGGAGACAAAAGAAATAATTTTCATACTAGTACGAAATGATTTCATATCATAGTAAATTTCATACCACAACATACACTCTCATTGCAAACCTACCAGAAAACAGTAATCAGCTTTGTGTTTTTGGCATAGTTGTTCTTTTTGTAACTGTTTAATGAAGCTCCTTTAACCTTACATTTCCTTTAAAACTACCTTTCTTGTTACTAACCTTCTCATTTCTTTCTATTTATTAATCGCCTTCTTTGTTTCTTTCTTCCTTAATCGTTATGCTCTCACAACTGCTTGATTAAGACAGACAGTCCCGCAACCCCTTACGCTCGCATGAGCTGTCCTCCAAACTCCAGGTGCATTGTTACAGCAAACGGTGCAGCTGAGTGCGCATGCACCAAAACGTCTTGTCCGCAAAACAGCAGCTTTGTCTGTGGTAGCAACGGGAAGACGTACAAGAACACATGTGAAATGGAGCACGAATCTTGTGAGAGAGAACTATTACAGTAGCTCATAATGGGCACTGCAACAGTAAGTGATGCATTGTTTAACCTTATGCTTTTATTAAACGTTGGTTACTCCAAACTAACTTCTCACTAAGATTATTAACCTTTCAAATCTTTGAGCGGCACTTAGATCTTCACTCTGTTCATTGAGATGAAAACTATCGGGAATTCTTCTATCTTTTAACAACCTCTCGTAAGCTAATTAATTAGTCTTCAGCACGTACTATACTCTACCACCGCCATCTCTTGTCTCATGCCAAAGTTCTCTTTAAACCAAGCTCCGCACCTCTCCTGTGTAGAATAGTACCCTGCTGTAATGTTATCCCTTTCTCAGTTCCCCTCAAATATTCAGTGTTCCCTGAAAAAAGGCCCTTTGGGCTCTCTAACAAAAACATACGAGTCGGTGTTCACTGGTCCGGGGATAATTCAGGTTCCTTGTGCCCATCGGAAAACGATAAATGGCAGCCACGTAAGCCTGCTGCTGGTAAGGTTGACTTCGTTGACTTCTAGAGTCTACATAAAATGCAACGTCTTAAAAAGAACTCTGTAAGATTCACTAACACGTCTTAAATCTTTGTTTCAGCTCCTTGTTACAGAGGAAAATGTAAATATGGCGGACGGTGCGAGCTAATCACAAGCACGACAAGTCGTTGTGTATGCAGTTCGTGTCACTTTAAGTACAACCCTGTTTGCGGCACCGACAAACGATCTTACCTAAACCACCGTTTTCTCAGACGTCAGGCTTGACTCACCCTGGCTACTATTTTTGTGGTGCACCACGGTCGATGTAGTAAGTCAGTAACTGCTGTTACAGAGTATACTGTAGGTCTCCTTAAGGCATTATTTAACCAATTGGTGATGACTTAACACAATAAAAGTTTTTGGCCATTCGCCTCGCTTCCCAACTGCTTTGTCTTTAATTACTTACGAAAAGGCCTCGCCCTACAATAAGCGGTTTGTTTCTCTTAAACGCGTACGTTAGTCGAGACTAGACCAGTGTTTGTGAATGTTCGATATCTGAACCCCGCTTAGGCTTGCACCAAGGGTGTTGCGTGGTTTCTTCGTTGTCTCTGCTAAATATCCTTGTAAAGTTAAATTTCAAGACAGTGGACGTATATTTCTACTCATGTCGTTGTCAGTCAACTCCGCCAGTTAACTGTTTTATGGTTTGAATTCATGAGAAATCTTAAATCAGACTTATTGATTTATGGATTCTCATGCTAGCTGGATCTTTCAAGAGTTTTGCTAAGGTAGCTTTTGCTCTTTTTGTCGCGTAAGTACCTGTTGCGCGTTCCTGTCATGCGACGCAAACGAGGTCATTTTAAGGTCTAAAACATCATCTCTTACTTAGAAAATGTTTCTTATTTTCACTGTCTGTCTGTCTACATAAAATACATCTTCAAATATCAACTCTTTCTTGCCTGCACTACTACGCGCTGTCCGTTTGGTGGTGAATGTGTGCTTCAGGAGGATGGACCGAGTCGTGCCAGTGCCCACAGAGCTGTCCTCTTTCTTATGAACCCGTATGTGGAAACAACAAGAAAACATACATGAACTGCTGTGTTCTTAATCTGGACACGTGCCGAACCAACAGAACGGTAGCCCTTAAACACGAAGGAAAATGCTGTAAGAAAACTGTCAATCATTCTGTCTTTTCTTACATCTATATTGTCTTCTTATCCACCATATTTTCATGTTGTAGATCCTCTACATTGAAACCAACATGTTTATCTTCTCTAAACTAGAAAATAGTCTTGGCTTTTTCAGGATCTGTTTTGAACATATAAGACGGAATGCAAATGGTGTCATCTAAACCTCAATTTTAGTAATCTTTTGTTTCTATTTTCCTCCAAAGTTTCTTGTACGATGCGCGACGGCATCGCCTTCAACCAGTCTTGTACTATAATTTCTTTACATTCTTAAATTCAGAGCTTTTGTCATGTCACTTGCACGGCTCTTGAGGAGCTCGTTCAACATCAACTGACAACATGTCGTTCTACTCCCTCCCTTCCCCTCCCCTCCCCTCCCCTCTTCTCCCTTCCCCTCCCCTTCCCTCTCCTTCCCTCCCCTTCCCTCCCCTCTCCTCCTTCCCCTTCCCTCTCCTCCCTCCCCTCCCCCTTTCCAATAGCACAATTTTCTTCCATGTTTCTACCTTCTTATTCGTCTGAAGCTGCTCTCATACCCTTGTTTTTATTTACTATCTTCATTATTTTTTAGTCCCAGGCTGCACGCAAACTACGTGCCGCTTTTATTCGTCCTGCGTGGAGCGGCCGAACGGGCAAGCTGTTTGCGTTTGCAACGAAAAATGCACTCTGTCTTTGGATCCAGTTTGTGGCAGCAACGGAAAAACATACATCAACGAGTGCCTTCTTCGAACTGATGCCTGCAGACAACGACGGACTTTGCTGTGTTACAGCGAGGGGCGTGCAGTGAGTTGGTTGTCTTGGTTACTTTGTCACAGTGTCTTTCTGTGCATGGGTCTGTTAATTATGTCATGTCTTTGACTTTCTTGGGATATTTTTTCCTCTTTTGCTTGGTTTTTTTACCCGGAATTAACTGGTCCGAGTTTTCATCAAAGCAGTGATGATACTAAGTGATGTGATATTTTTTCATTTCTATCCTTTTCTTTTCTTTTCCTTTTTCACCTTTCTTTTCTCTCAGCTCCCTGTGCTCTTCTCAAGTGCGACTTTTACGCGCAGAGTAAAGCCCAGCTGGACGGCTCTCTTAAGTGTGTCTGTCCAAAGCAGTGTCCACTGTCCTTTGCTCCTGTGTGTGGTAGCGACGGACAGACATATCCTAACCAGTGTACTCTTCAAGTAGAGTCCTGCAGAACTCAGACTCGTATCTTAGTAGCTAAGCGAGGGGTTTGTAGTACGTGAGATTCGAGTCTCACTCAGCCCCTAAAACTAACTTCTCATTGCGAAGAAAACGTTGGCTCGTATCATGGAATGTGGACTTGTTCATCCGAAAACTAGTCTGGCCTGGTCTAACTGGTCGAGCGGGAACTATTTTTCCTGGAAAAGCCACTTGTGGAACTGATACAATTGAAACCAAGTCTAAACATGCAGTCGGCTCACTGAGTTCAAAAGTAGTTGTATAAATAATTCGTTTTCCTCGCTATATAAAATTTTGCGGAAGCTTTTACAATTGCTATTGTTTGTGGCCTTTGGTAGTTACGTTGACAATGGCGCCATGATGACGCCGAAACGTTGGTTTTTATCGCTAGTATTTGCTTGTCTGTGCAAGAGTGATACATAGACAAACTGACTTTCAATTCATATCAAACAAACTGAAATAAATTTCCAATCGACACCTTGGCTGTTTTCTTGATACTGCTGACTGAAGTGGTCTCCCAGTCTCCTCTCTGCCTCACCGTAGTTACCAGTAGCCACGGTAAGTAAGACTGAGCTGCAATAAGCGTGAGAAATACTAGATGTAGGCTCTTCATCCAGAACAACACCCCTCCGTGGACCTCGGATAATGGGATCGAAATGCCATGGCAAGATCCGATAAAGCCAAAAGATCCGACGTTCTGTAGGATTTAGCTTCTCTTTCCGCTATTCTGTGTTGTAGCTTTTCTCAAACCGTGTTTGACCGCAGGTAACGAAAGACCGGACAACGTGACAAAAGCGCCAAGATATTTTGTTTAGCGTTGTGTGACATGAGACATCCCAAGAAACCAGAAGGGCACTAAGATAAAATCCAACTGATAATAATCGACAAACTTTACACGTATAAATACTTGATATGTATTTTGTCTTCTTTTTCTCTCATAACAAGAACCAGCGCGGGCCATGTTTTTATTTACCTCTTTTGTATTTTTTTTAGAGTTTTTTTGGCTTTAAAATAATAAACCACAGTATCGGAATAAAAGAAAACAAAACAAACAAAATAAAAGAAAAAGGAAAAACAAAAAAAGGGAAAAAAATCCCGTTACGCGGTTTCTCGTTACGCCGTTACGCCGTTACCCGTTACGCCGTTACGCGTTTTGAACAACCGAATATTGCTATCCTTTAATATCTTTCAAGCTCGCACGCAATACAAACGAAATCAAAGGAATTTTTGCCCAAGGACCCTCTACAGACTGCTGATTTATCCGTTGCGTGAATCTTTAAAGAATATTTCAAACAGACGTCTGAAATCGCATAATCTATATGCTTTTCGTGTCAGTTAGATTGTCCTGCATATCAGTAGCAGTTCTGATACTTGGATTACTCCTTTATAACTGTAACATGCCTATGCAGCAAGCCAACCATCACTGACAATAATCAACTTTAGTTAGCCCTCTGCACGCGATACGTGCCTTCATCGCTCTCGTTCCATTTCTTTGCAGCTATGACCTTGGCAAAGGCCCTGCCGTTATCAAGAGTTCCCTTAACCAAACCATCAGGATAAATGAATGGAACAGGGTTCGCGCCGACAGAAATGGCATCGTGGGATACCTGGAGGTGAACGGCGTCCGCGTGACTGGTTCCTCTCCGTCAGGCCTAAGAAACTTGAACTTGGATACTAACATGTATCTGGGCGGAGGCGTTGAAAGCGAGTCTTCAAGGTGAGGAAATTGTTTTTCTCAATGATCAACCTCTTAACAACTAGGATACCTCTTTGAAATTTTCAGAACTGAAAGAAGTTCAGCAGCAAAACGAAAACTGATGTCGGTTTGGAACCTCTACGAGCAAAGCCTGTAGGCAAATATATGATTTTCATATATTCACTCTCACAAAGCCTGTTGCATAGCATGCTTTTGTTTCTTCAGTGAAATGTTCCAACTTGATGCTTCATCTGTCACAATGAAATACTCGAGGTTCCAAAGAAGAGTCACTGAAACGCTTAGAGGATGCTCATTATACACGTTTTTTTTTTCTTTCATTAGCTAACTCCAACATTTTGAAAACCTTGATTTATTTCATATCTAGGTATATCAAACTTCTCACAGTAAGAGTTGGATTCTTTGGATCAATCGCGAACCTTACCATCAACGGTGAACCCTATGGCCTTCTGTATCCCGGTCAATTAATTGACCACCCTCTAGAGCAGTTTAACGCGGTGATGAACAGCAGCTACGACCTGTGTATGATGACCCCGTGTTACCATGGAGGCGACTGCTTTGTGATTGAAAGCGAGGTTCAGTGCGACTGCCCACCAGGATTTCTGGGTAATCGCTGTGAAATAAGGGGTACGTGAGTGCAGTTGTTTTTATTACCGGTTGACAAACGTTAGGAATCAGACGAACTCGACTACATTGTCCTTTTATCCCTAGGCATAGGCCGGGATAACAAATTCTTTAGAAAAAAAAATGTTAGGTTAGTCAGGTTATTTTGAATGTGAACAAAAGAATAATTTAAAGACAGCCATTTTTGTATTCGGTCTATTGCCTCGGAATATTGCCCCCTTCAGAATAATCAATCGATCAATCAAGCCGTTCATCAAACGAACCATCCATGCGTCAATCAATCAATCAATCAATCAAGCCGTCCATCAAACGAACCATCCATGCGTCAATCAATCAATCAATCAAGCCGTTCATCAAACGAACCATCCATGCGTCAATCAATCAATCAATCAATCAATCATGGTAAGATCATGCTGGCTGTGTGCTCCACCTCTGCCTCAGTGCGGATGATTGTGTCATTGGGCGCTGTGATGTTAAGCCGCTGGTCTCGTCTCCTTCATCTACACATGTAAAACTGGAAGGGGATGTAAAAGAACCTACACTATGATCGAAAAGAGCAGGGGACGTAGTTCCCGGTGCTATGGTGTGCCCCCACACAGTTGAACAACATAAGCCGACTGTCTGCCCCTTCTTGATAACCTTCTAAATAAATAAAGATTGAAGAAGAAAGATTAACTTGAAATGCTGCATTAAACCAATATCCCCGATTGGTGTTGTTATGCGTTCTCATTGCTTTTGTAAACGAGATTGTGTCGGTATTGAGAGGCAAAAATAAACGTCAGCCCTTATTTTTTTTAACCTTTCTTTCAGCGAACGTGCCGTATTTCCAAGGAGGCGGCAGTATTGGCGACTCGTATATTCAGTTACCGTCATTGGTTCTGAGAAAAGACGAATTTAGCGCCATTTTTGAAATCCGCGCTGAGCAGGCCACTGGGCTCATAATGTATTCTGCGTCAAATGTGGACTTCATCTCTCTCGCCTTGAGGGCGGGAAAGCTGGAATTTAGGTAGGGAACCATGGCCTCGGCATTGATCCTATGTTCTCTATTTTGTGAGACCAGTCGTGCCCTTTACCTGCCTGTAAGCGGTAAGCGGGCGTGTTTTGGCCTTCTTTACCTCCATCATCTAAAGTACCCGCTTGTCCTGGTTGGAATGGCTACAGGGTGCTATAAAGCTTGACAGAAAAGCTTGGTCGATTTTAGGAGGAAAGGGTGGAGGCTGGCATTCAAGATACGTGATAAAGCTATTTAGAGTGTCTGTGCCTTTCTTTTGCGCCAAGCGAGAGCCTGACATTGTTCCTGTTTTTATATTTGTTTAACTTAGGTTCAACCTTGGCAGAGGCAAAGTTGTGATTTCCACGGGCGCCTTCACGCTAGGCCTCAATCGGTGGTATCGCGTAGAGATTATCCGCGTGGGTTTACAAGGAATCCTAATAGTCGACTATGATCGAAAGGTATTTTCCGGTATTGCCCCCCGTGGTTGGACCAATCTGGATTTACAAAAAGCAAAAGTGTACCTTGGTGGGGCAGTAACCAGCCTCAGCGGTCAAATGTGAGTACTGATCTTTCACGTCGTTATTTTTGCGGCGGTTAGAATAAGCAAAACTCGAGCAAAATTAACCCGCTCAACTTTTTCGACTGAATAAACTAACACAATTGCAGAGTGGCTGGTACAAGTATTTATATGTACCTCAAAATTCCGAGGATTTTTTTTGGGGGGGAGGGGAGGGGGGCTTATTCTCGGAGGGGCTCATTATCGGAGGACATCTTACGTTTGAAAAGTAGTAGGCCTCCTTTCGGTCGGAGTCGACCATGGAAACTGCCCTATCACTGTCAGTTCATAGTGCTTCGCTCTAAACAATGCCGCCTATGGCTTATAAGGCCAATGCGGGAATGGCAGTCCTTGCCGCATTAGGAGCAGATGTGAGTAGATGCGGCGGGGTCTGAAGGGATTTTGCGACTGAAGATTCAAGGCTCAAATGCGTTTAGTACCACACTAGTGAATAGTGTCTGTGAAAGTGGTGGATATTTACCTCCATTTCGGTGAATTACTGTTAAATATCGTACTGTGCTAAGCCATTAAATGAAACTCAAGCCTATGAGACTATTAGAAGACGAAACAAACAAGCCATGCCGCCATGAAATGAATAACGTTGATAAATTAGCAACAAACTGAAAACCTGATCTACAACCACTGAGAGTACGTGGGGAGTGGTCTATCACCACTCAACATCTTTGTTGTGTCATGGACGCGGCTAAGAACCCACGCGCGTAATCACAGTACACACGCACGGCCAATAGCTCCATTTGGAAAAGACTGGGATCGAGACTGCCGCGTGAAGTCTTGTGGGATTGTTCGAGGGGCGGTTGTTTCTTCACAATAGGGGAATCTTTGTTTACAATATTTGCCTCATTAGCATAAGCAATTCAGTTTCTGATGGAGCTACAAATAAATCAGTTCTGAATATTGAAAGGTCATAGTATGAATAACTCAGCCAATGAATATGAGCTTCATGTATTGAATACTTTTTATGCAACGCGGGTTTAAAAACACACAATTTTGCAAAGAATGTATGAGCTCATTAGTGCTTTTGCCGCCCAGAAATTTTGCAGTTTTGGAAGATAATATCTCCTTGAATACTACACCTAAAGAGCTCAAAATTTCACAATGTATTTAATTTCACTAGCTCTTTACCTACCTAAAGTCAAATCACATCTAACATGTATCCTTCCGTAAGCAAAGCCGTATGCAAATGAGCAAAAATGTAAACAATGGCGTAAGCAAAGATCCCTCTATACACGTCCTTCCCCCAAAACAATCCCACAATCGCTTGCGCGGACGTTCAGTCCCGGTCTTGTCCAAAGTAAGTAATTGGAATCTGTTTGTTAAATTTGAATGAAAACCTATGGGAAAACGAGAGGTCAGAGCGTATATGAGAAGTCTAAAACCTTTCTTTGACCCTTGGAGTCGACTTGGAGTCTAATCCTCAATGTATATTTTAGTTTCCAAAGAACAGAAGTGTCGGTGGGCTTCAAAGGATGCATCCGGGAACTGAAATCCAAAAACGAGGACTTCCGAGAGATGCCAGTGGATTTAAAAATCTCGGATAGCCCGCCAGCCGGCAGAGTGTTTAACAGAATGAAGAAATGCGGATGCAAAGATTTGGAATGCCAAAATGAAGGAACCTGCGAGGAAAGAGGCTCAGACTTCCGTTGCGAGTGTAAAATTGGTTACACTGGTCCTCGATGGAAAATATCAGGTAAATCTCCCTTCAGTTACGCAAGTGTTTGGCTTCTGGGAAATACTTCGAAAGAACAAAGATCATAAGAAGTGGGGGTGAGTTAGTTGATGGAAGTTTCGAATGGATGTTGGAATTGGACGACTGCGTACGATTTGTTGAGTGTTTAACTAAAGGTTTGGTTTGAAACCAAAATTAGTGCTAGCCAACCCAGTATCTCTTGATGCTGATGTGAAATTTAAGTGTCCGTTTATTTATTTATCTTTTTGTTTTTTTTGTTTTCATTATTTAACCCACAAAGCGGGGGATTTTTTAAGGGACAGCAATCTGTGGGGTTAAGTTCCCAGATATGATCTGCGAGCAGAGGGGATAGTTGGATTGTTGCTGTCAAGTTCCCTGGAATACGGGTATCACTAAAATTTTGAGCAGTTTGCCAGTGCTATCTGTAACCTTCTACTCATGTTGACTTCTCGTTGCACTCTCTTTTTCCAGGTTGCGGTAAAAATGTCAGTTTTGACTTATGGTTTGCTATTGATGGCTCCAATTCCATAGACGACAACGAGTACAGGCTTACCAAGGACTTTGTGAAAGACATCATCAGAATCTTCAGTGTCTCAGAACAGGGAACCCATGTCGGGCTCTTAGAGTATGCAAGCGAAGCCTCAACGAAAAGGTACTTTGATGACTACGACGGCGTTGTCAACGCAAACGAACTTCTGCAGGATGTGGAGAATTTAAAGCAGGCGAAGGGCGGATCTACAAACATCGGCAGAGGCTTACAGAAGACGCTAGAGATGTTCTCCGTTGACAACGGAATGAGAGAGGAGGTAACATTTACAATATAGCATCAACTGTTTTTTCTCTTTATAATAGTATTCTCCTAGTTGAAGTGATCAACGAATAATAAATTTGACTCAAGTCCTCTTCATGTGAACATCTTGCTATTTATTACACCCATTTTGAAATCATTGGTGATCCTTGCAATCTGATTTGCTCCGGCTCAACAGTGCAATTTCTTCACAAATCGCACTATTTTTTGCTCTAAATCGCACTCTTTTTTAACCCATCAAAATTTTAAAAACCGGATTTCCTTGTTAATATCGACAAAAACTGTGAGTTGAAAGTGGGTGTTTTAGAGTGGTAATTGAAATTCGTGTCGTGCAGTTTTGGTCTGAAATCATACTTGTGATGAGCTCGCGTTGCGCGCTCGTTCAATTTTGGAACCACGCGTATGGTTTCAGACCAAATTACACTCCCCTCAGTTCAGTTGCCATTATTTACCGCCATAAAGTTTATCACAGCTGATCAGAAAGAACATTTCGATTCAAAGGCGGGTCTGAGCAAGCATTTTAAACTCCCGAAAAAATTCGTGGGCTGAAAAGCTTTGTGCGTGTGTAGTGAACAGTAGCATTTTTGAAGGCTACTACGGTGAAAACTTGGCAGCAACGAGAAACAAATTGGGATAGTTTCGTCGGATACCAAGCAAAAAAAAACAGGTTGAAATATAATTTCGGTAGCTTTGAGTAAGGATTTAACTAAATAACGCTAATTCAAACAAACAAAGCAAAGTGAGGTAAATTAGTAGTAAAATAACATAAAAAGTCGAGCAAAGTGAGCTGAGCTGAGCTGAGCTGAGCTGAGTTGAGCTGAAGAGCAATGAGGCGAAAAAAGGGAAGCAAAGTAAAATAGTGCAACATAAGATCGCAAGAAAAATTGAGAGGAGAGTTCTGTTCAATTACTGACTACTGACAATAAGCGAGACGCCAATGTTCGGCGGTTTCCAGGAAGACGTCCTCACTTGCGCTCGACCCAGAGTCCCTATATTCTCGGTCGTACAACAAACTTAGTAAGACTTTTGCGGTGCTTAGAAGATCGAGGTTCAACCAAATCCATTTGTTTTTTCGCCTAAACAATTCAAATGACAAATTTATTCATGAAGGCGCAAAACTGTTGGGGATTAGGTGCACTTTACGTTGACTCCACATTATTTCCTTTCTTCTGAAGGAGGATGTGCAAAAACTCTTCATTTTCTTCACGGATGGGACAAAAACGGATCGCGATGAAGACTTGACTGTGTACACTCGACAGATCAAAAGCAAAGGCATCAAGACCGTAGCTGTTGGAGTTGGAAGCGATACAAACGCTACTGAACTGGCAACCATTGCTTCATCTAAGAACGATGTGTTCCGGCTGGACGAGTTCGAAGAGCTTAAATTTATCATAGAAAACTTGACTCCAGCTCAGTGTAAAGGTAACATATCGTAGAGTTACGTGAAACCATTTTGAGATTCCCAGAAAAATGTAGGATAACGAGCGGAACGTCGCGGATTTGAAATAACCACGCTGGACATTCTGAGGAAGGCATCCACTATCCCCAGGCCCCCCTCCGATGGAACGAGTTCCTATTATTACAACAATTTTCTTTTCCTGCCTTACCTTTTTGCGTCACGAGAAAGTTTGCCTCCCTCTCCATTGTTTCATATTTGAGAGAGCGTTTATCGTAGAAATTTAGACTATGTATTATCACGATGTTGCTTTCTCGTTACCCAGCCTTTTCCACATTCTCTTCTGACTATACGCACACGGTATGGGAGTATGCATCCTTCGCTTTTCCGGCGCTTCTCAATTCAATAGTTTCTAAATTTTCCCGCGCTCTTCTAGCAAGTGCTTAACCCAATTTTCCTGACCTTTTCCTTTTAACACTTCTGCCACTTTCCGGCACTTCAACCTACTTTTCTCGCGTGCTTTACTTGTCACATGTTTCAGTTTTGGCGTAATATATCAATTCATGGTCATGAATCAATGACAGATCTTATTGAGGCGCTTTCAGAGTTTACTTTTTGAAACTTTACCATTATCTGAAAATATTTGTCTTCCTTCTTTGTTTGTAGATGGTGACTGAAACCTTGAAAAATCTTATCCAGGATGAGTGCGAACTAAGATTGACGTAACAAACTGCTTTTAATTAACTTATATAAAGTAGGTTATCAAGCGTTTATTTACTAAATATATTTTTGAGACGAACTTAAGTTCAAAAAGAATTTTTTTTAATCTTTTACCAATGTATATCTTAAGCATTTTAGTTTAGAGCTTTGTACAATGAAATACTGTTGCGGTCTTCATGATAATTTAAATCAGTGCGATCGAGAATATAAGTTTACTTCATTGTTATGACAAAAATAGGGTTTTAAGGGATATTTTTAACTGTACCATTATTTGACTACTTTTAATGGTTATCGTAAGATTTTTGATTTAATAAATCCAATGAAAACAAGTTATTTTTATTGTTTTTTATTGTTGTTGTTGTTGTTGGTTTTTTCCTTCCTGTTTATTCCGGCATAAGATTAGAGAGAATATTTCCCAGGACTTCTGAGAAACTGCTGTAAGTAAGACAGACGGTCAAGGTTCATATTTCTTTGTTTAAAACGTATGGTAATATGGTACACTTTCCTTCAATTTTTCCCGTTTCCGCCTGACAAAAAAACATAAAATTTAGGTCTTCGGTCCTCGGTCTGCGGTGTTCGGTCTTCGGTCTTTGTTCTCGTGCTTCGGTCTTCGGTCTTCGGTCTTCGGTCTTTGATCTTCGGTCTTCGTATTGTTGATGGGGGCCGGACACTACAAAACATTGACAAAACGCAAGCATCAGCGATTTCATTTCCGCTTTCGATTCAATCAAACTAAAGTAAGTTAAGGAGATTGACGACAAACTGTTGGTCTCTGGATGCTGAAAGCTCGGTGACAACACTCAGCTAAGAATGGGAGGAAATTAAATGTAAGTAGTATTTGATAAAGAAGTTCTTTCCTTTCGAATATTCGGAAATTACAATGGTTCTGTCCCTGAAAGTGAATTTTGCATCGACTGAATGCGTGCATCAATTACAGCACATTAATGCGTCTTGGTTTGCAATTCCTTCGATTGATTGCAATTCATACCAATATTACACCTTGTTTTAAGGTCTAGTACCGAAGTTGTTTTCAGTCATCCACCAAGTCGAAGAAAGACTGAAGAGTGTCAAAAGAGAGCAGAAACTGTACTTTAATTTTCCCTGATTGTCAGTTTCGCCAGCTTACATTGGCGCAACATATTTGAATCCGTCTCCCATCGCTTTAATTGAAAGCATGGCTCCTTGATGTATTAAGGTGATGCTCACTGTTCTAATAACAATATCTTGATACTTTTTCAAATGTTTTGGTAAGTGTTTCTCACAGAAGCCGTTCTTGTATCAGTTTCTCTTTTATTTATAAACTATTTTACTCTGAAAACAAGTCACGCTATATGAACACGAAATTATTCTTACATTTTAGACGGACGATTAAAAATTGGTGTGAGTTTAAAAATAACATGAGTGGAACGTTCAACTTTCAAGCTTAGTTACTGCTTAGGTTTATAAATCAGTGAAAATATGAGTGACTGAGTTTTCAGTCATTACAGCTAACGTCGCATTTGCATTTAAAACCTATGCTCTGCCAGTAGAGCAATAAACATATCAAGCCCTGAGGCTCGTTTGTACTTTAAGGTCTGAGGAAGGGAGTTTATTTTAAAATCATCACCAAGCCGGCAAGGCTTAAGTTGATTTTCCCAACTGTCTTTCTTTTTGTACCGCTTAACTTCCAACAGAATCTCGAAAGAATGGGTTCAGCGAAACCGCGCGTATGTAAATAAAACATCCTCTATTCCTGTGGAATGATCTAGACCAATTTGTTCCGCTATTTGAATTCCAAACTAAAATTACTTCGGTCGGGCGAAAATTAAGTTTTTTACCCTCTTATGTTAGGTATTTTTACAATAATCAAACACACGAAGAAGCAAATGGCTTCAGTCTTAATCGTATTTTAGATTACCATAACTGCTACTAAATTGATAGGCGTTAAGATTCGCAAATAGCTGTAATACTTCAAGCAGCTACCCGCCCCCAGGCAGTACATCTTCTTATTCAGTCCAAAGACTTGCAAACACATCTTACTTAATGTTGAGCAATCTACTTTTTAGATTTACTATTTCTAAAAGACGAATAACTTGAAGAATGGCGACAGGAGGTTGGGTTGCTGACCTTGATAAGAAAGAACACAAAAACTGGGTAATGGTGGGATGTGCGCTGAACATAACCAAAAATGGAATTACACCAAAAATACAAACAGAGATGGAAGCTTGGTACCAGTCCCTCATTTCCAGTCCTCCTCTCAAATCAATGACACTGTGCGCCTGCTCATCTCGAGGTCCCAAGTGTCCTACTTGTGTCACTTGGGAAAAAGAGCTTACGCGTCTTCACACGTCAAGGCGACCAAAGATTTGCTGGGGAAATAGTGACAGAAAACAATGGGGCTCTCCAACTGGGGCTTGGGAGATAGCTAAAGTGTTCATGCCAACTCTTGGAAGTCGAAAAAGAGACGTTGTCGACGCCAAAACAACTGACATCGGTGGCCTGTTGAATTTGTTGGAATGGTGCCCGTTCATCAAACCTCCTGTCAGCGGAACGGTTTTAAGTTTAGCGCGAGACCAGTGCCGGAACCACTGAACCCATGCTCCAAAGCAAGAACTCAAAGATGCCGATGTCCCAGCCATATTTGGTCATCTAAATAGTCTTCTCAGTGAACCAGTGTTTACCGCCGACAAGGCGGCCCAAAACGCGTGCAAGGGCTTGCAAGACCTGTTTCGTCAGGGTCTAGTAAACATCAGGGATTCCGAGGTCGAAGGACTTCATTTGCTGCGACAGTCGCTAGTTGCTGACTTGGCGAAGTGCCGAGATGACTTAATTGATGTTCAGGATAAAAGTGATCAGCAAAACGCGAAAATACAGAATATTGACAAAACTATCCAGAAGTATTCATTTGAGTTGAAGACACAAGCTGAAGCGATTGCTAATTTGGAGGAGGTGGATACAGCTACAACAAGAGAGATGAATGAAGTGAAAGAGCAAAGCAAAGTAAACAGAGAGAGGATTGAGGAGCTACAGACGAAGGTAACGGAAGCGAAAGAAAGCCTTTCTAATGATATATCCACAATACTGCGTGCTGTTGATGATTTCCATATGAAACTGAACGAAAGACATGATTTAAGAGGCGCCTTTGAGGTTATTCGTGAAGACGTGGACGATGTAAGAAATGGTGTACAAAAAATTCTTGAAGAACTTATTACGACAAAATTCCGGTTGGCCAACTTGGACAAAAAATTCGCAAGCATGAAAAGTGAAGTAAAAGAATTCAAAGGCGCCGTAGCCTGCAACAACGACGCCATTTTCGGTTTAGAAAGGGATGTCATGGACGTCAAGGAAGAAATGGAAACATTGAAAGGAAAAACCTCGGAAAAGAATGGCAATGATGACCACCTACTGTGCACAGCACCGTGCAGACTGTCAGCATTTACTGGCCGCAAGTCTGCTCTGGAATGGTTAGAAAGGAATCTAATCTCGGATGGTCATGAAAAGCAACCAGGAAGATTCTGTAACACCAAAGCAATATGTGGCCTTGGAGGTTGTGGCAAGACGTCTCTTGCTGTAGAGTTTGCCTGGAGTTCCATGAACCGCTTCCCTGGTAGCGTATTCTGGATCAACGGGGAAAGTGATGAAAATATTCAAAAATCAGTGGTGGAGATACTTGCCCTGGAGAACATTCCTGCCACAACAACTGAAAATATCGACGACATCTTGAACCGATTTCTTTCTTGGTTGTGCAAGAAGACGGTACCGTGGCTTCTCGTAATGGACAATGCGGATGATTTGCAAGGTTCAGTGCTTCCAACAGGTGTTAAGAAGATATGCAGTGGGTCTTGGCAGAGAAATGGCAACGCATTTAAGCAAGGGCACATACTTCTCACAACTAGACAGAACACAAAAGACGCAAGGTCGTTCCTAAGGGTCTCAACGGATGACTGTTTGGAGTTGCAGTGCTTCAGTGAGGAGGAAGGTGCACGGTTTCTTATCAAAAGAATCGGTTTAAAAGAAGAATCCCTTGATCCAGAAGCGATTTCTCTGGTCAATGAACTTGGAGCCTTGCCTCTAGCCCTTGAGCAAGCAGCATCTTTTATATCTGCAAGCCCTATTCCAGTGAGCTTCAAAGATTACCTTGCCAAGTACCTAGCTGTGAAGCTACGTCTGTTAAAGCAACAACCTGCTAGAGCACTTAGTGTAGAGGCTGAGCATCGGTTGTCAGTTCACACAACTTGGGAGATGAATTTTGAATTTGTCAAAGAACAGTCACCAGCTGCTGCAACAATGATGCGTATCGCAGCCTTTCTGGAGTCTGACAATGTTCCTGTTGAGGTAATCAATCCTGGTTTCCCTGAATTAAATCAAGAGGAACTGAGGGACTCCGCACGATCTCAGATTGACATCGCTGCCATCCTTAAAATTCTGTCTAGTTACTCCCTTTTCTCTGTTCACCACGAAAGTAGAGTATTTCGTGTTCACAAACTCGTTCAAGAAGTGGTCCGAGACAGTCTTACTTCATCGGAAAGGACAGAGGCATTGGTAGCAACCATTCGAGTTCTTCATTTTGCATTCCGAAACATCTGTTCCACATCAGAATATCATATTGTGGATACCCTGTCAATGATGAAGAAAGAAGATGCAAAAATTACCGTAAGTCTTTTATTGAATTTTCGCAAGTTAAAGAACCATTTGGAACAGGAAATGAAACTTTCAAGAGAGATTTATAATCACGCTCTTTTCAACAAGAGCACATCAAACTTATGCATCATTGCTTGCAATTTAATCAAAAATAACATTTCCTTCTTCAAACTATCGGCGGAACTTTCGGACAACCTGCTAGAGCACTTAGTGTAGAGGCTGAGCATCGGTTGTCAGTTCACACAACTTGGGAGATGAATTTTGAATTTGTCAAAGAACAGTCACCAGCTGCTGCAACAATGATGCGTATCGCAGCCTTTCTGGAGTCTGACAATGTTCCTGTTGAGGTAATCAATCCTGGTTTCCCTGAATTAAATCAAGAGGAACTGAGGGACTCCGCACGATCTCAGATTGACATCGCTGCCATCCTTAAAATTCTGTCTAGTTACTCCCTTTTCTCTGTTCACCACGAAAGTAGAGTATTTCGTGTTCACAAACTCGTTCAAGAAGTGGTCCGAGACAGTCTTACTTCATCGGAAAGGACAGAGGCATTGGTAGCAACCATTCGAGTTCTTCATTTTGCATTCCGAAACATCTGTTCCACATCAGAATATCATATTGTGGATACCCTGTCAATGATGAAGAAAGAAGATGCAAAAATTACCGTAAGTCTTTTATTGAATTTTCGCAAGTTAAAGAACCATTTGGAACAGGAAATGAAACTTTCAAGAGAGATTTATAATCACGCTCTTTTCAACAAGAGCACATCAAACTTATGCATCATTGCTTGCAATTTAATCAAAAATAACATTTCCTTCTTCAAACTATCGGCGGAACTTTCGGACTTCAGTATGAAAGTCATGATGGTCCGCGGTGGTGCTGATCCTGACGTACTTCTGTTTCACATGGTCGACACAGCTATTAGACAAAGAAACGTCTCTACCACTGAAGGTTACAATGAGGCAAAGAAGCTGTCCGAATATGCCGTGCAGAAGTGAAATGAGCTTGAAGGAAGTGGCGCCATTATCAATGCTGATGTGAAATATAAAGTTCTCCGCTTCAGAGCCTCTTTTTACTCATTAGAAAAGCAATGGGAAAAATATTATAGAGCGTTGCTGGATCTTGAGAGCTTACCATTGAGTGATAGTACGTATGTAGACCTTCAGATGAATATTGGAAACGCAGAAAATTATGTATCAGCGTGTAATTTTCAATCGTCTTTAAAGCGTTACAACAATGCCCTTGAGATTGCCAGGAAAATCTACCCCTGGGATCACCCAGAGCTGTTGCGTCTTCTTCAGCATATCACCATGCTTTTTTCCAACGAAGGCAAGTGGCAGGAGGCAAAGACGTATGCCGAGGAAATGCTGAAAATTTGCCAGAATATTCCCCATGCAACCGATTACTACATAAAAGGAATGGAGAGTGCTCTTTCAGTATTAAGTAAATTTGATCCTAATGGCTCAGAGGATATTCTGCTGAATATACTGAAAGACAGATGGCCTAAGATGTATAGCTGTGCTAAGGACGGTTATATGGACAACTCTGGTTCACTCATCGATGACGACGGTAGCGATGATGCCGCGTCGTTTGTTTTAAAAGGTGTACTTAATTGTTTCTGGGTCGTTTTCAAAGAAGGGAAAAAAATTTCAACAAGAAAGCTGAACGTTTACAGGAGGATTGCGGAGATGTTCATTCTCATTCAAGAGAGGTTCTACGGGGACATCCACCCAGGTATGATAGCCCCATATGGCTATCTAACTACCGTGCACATGCTCCTTGGAACTGATCCAAAAGAACTCTCCAGACTCTTGAAACTAACAGCAAAGTGTAATCAAGGAGCACCTGAAAATATCTACAGAAGTCCAACTTGTGATTACAATATGTACGACGCCAGGGAGAATAGAGATTTGGGTAACAGATCCTTCAAGTCGGGAGACTATTCAAGCGCATTAAAAGCCTATAATGTGGCTCTGAAAATGTTTCCAAACGATGGGAAGCTACTTACAAACAGAGCTGCTACACATGTGAAACTTTCAGAGCAACACGAACAAAGCCGTGTGGAAGAAAAACGTCACTTTCTCAAATGCGCTCTTGAGGACTCACAGAATGCAATAACTGCAGATCCCTCCGCAGTGATAGTTGGTGTTGGTAAAGTGCAAATTGTCTGCAACAACGACGTTCCTCTGCAGCCAGATGAAACCGTATATATTGAGAAGATTAAGCTATCTACCACAATGAAGTCCATCACAAAGCTGAAAGAAAGAGCTAAAGAATGTCTCAATCGTGGCCTACTGGACATGGCCTTATCACTCTACAGTGACGCAATGACCAAGTGTCCAAATGATGCCGTGTTACTAACTAACAGAGCTGCAACATACATCAAGCTTTCGAAAAACGGTGAAATCCAGGCAGCCGAGCAACGCGGTCTTTTCAAACGTGCTCTGGAAGATTCGGAGAAGGCTATCACTGCAGATCCTTCATGGGTGAAGGGTTATTACTGGAAGGCAGTTTGTCTCGCTAAACTAGAAGAAAGAGGGCCATCACTCGCTGCAGCTGCAATCGCCGAACATCTGTTTCCATCACAGTGCACCCAAATACCTTCAGTTGTGGAGCAGTTTGGAGGCTACAATGTAACTGTTGTAAGCGCAGTGGGGGACCTTCTTCGTGTCTCTGAAGCAACAGAAAGTAATCATGTGATTGTGGTGAAAGAGGGGATATATACAGTACCTAAACCCCTAAGAGTTCCAAGAAATGCAATGATAGTTGGAGTTCGTGACGTGCAAATTAAGTGCACCAAAGGCATTCCCCTGCATCCAGATGAAACCGTTTACATTGAGAACATTACGCTATGGCCCACAAGGGAGTCCATCACAAAGCTGAAGGAAAATGCTAAAGAATGCGTCAATCGTGGCCAGTTGGACATGGCTTTATCACTCTACAGTGACGCACTGATCAAATGTCCAAACGATGCACAGCTTCTGACAGCAAGAGCCACAACATACTTGAAATCTGCAAACGAAAAGAAAGATCTTCCCTCGGAGAGGCGATATTTATCGGAGCTTGCCTTGAAAGATTCCGAAGCTGCGATCGTAGCAGATTCTTCTTGGGTGCTTGGATACTACAATAAGGCAGTGAGCTTAGCACAACTTGGAAGAAAACATCAAGCTCTGGCTGCTACCGCAGTCTTCAAACACTTGAGCTGCGGTCGAGACATCCCCGTAGTTACTCAACGATTTGGAGAAGTGACAGTTCAAACCGTGGAGAATTCTGATGAGCTCAGCTTTGTCCTACATAGAATCGAGGAGTTTAAAGAAGCAGATCAAGTTGTTTTACTAAAAGAAGGCGAATACCTTCTGGACAAAAGTGTTGAAGTTGCAGAACCAGTTGTTATGGTCGGTGAAGGGAAAGTAACAGTATCTTGCAAGACTGGGCGGAGTCCTTTTTACTTTACCCAAGAACACCATGTAGAAAATGTAGAACTTTGTGGAGACTCACAGAACTGCAGCGATTCAAACAACGCACAGGTAGAAGAGATGTCTTTGCATGGACTCTCAGAGGAGGAACGCACCAACCTCAGCAGTGAGTGCAAGGTGAACTAACCATGAACGTTATAAAACAGTACTAAAGCAGTTTTGATCCTTCTCTTGTGCCTCAGCAAGGTCCCACCAAAACAAAGAGCAACTAGAAAACATTTTACAGAAAGGGGAACTCAGGACTTCATGTTTGATGACATTTCCAAATCTGAGGAAACTTTGTGACGGAAGGAAAATGACACACCGGTAAAGGGAGACTTCTGGTGCAAAATCTCCTCGTCGCTTAGCTCCTCGTCGATTTTGCATCCAGAAGTCTCCTTTTACCCGTGTGTGTAAATTTAAACTTATTAAGCGGCCATCGTTTAGCGACGAGCCGCTTCTAGTAATACCCATTTTTTTGTGGTTATTTGTCATCGTGGTGTCCGCCGAGAGGCCCGTGCCCCTCTCGGCCAGAGGAGGAAACAATGAGATAAGTAAAGACATAAAGTTTCTACTATCGGCGCCCGGGGCTTGAACTCGCAACCTACAGATCCCAATCTCTGCCCCTTATCCGATTGCGCTAGTGAGACATCTCTTACGATTACTAGAGAATTTTGTAGTAAATAAAGTCATTGGGTCGGTCACGTATCGTCTCTTTAAAATCCGTTTCAATGCCCAAGGGTTACAGAGAAAAGAAATGTTTTGTCAGAATTGAATTACTCCATGTATATCCCATAACAAAGGATATTTATTTGAGAGCGTTTGTTTTGAGCAATATTTCAGAACACCGATGATTGGCATTCCGATATTTTTGGACAAATTCAACAAAATCAAAGAATTTATCTGATCTTAGCTAAAGCTATTCGGAAGACCGTTGAGGCCCGGTTCATACGTCGCATTTCTGCCGTGTCGAATGCAATTGAGACAATAGATAATGAGATGATTTGCCTCATTATCTTTTGTTCGAATTGCATTCGACACGGCAGAAATGCGACGTATGAACCGGGCCTGATTTACTCCAATGTATGTCTTATAGGAAACTAATTTATTTGAGCGTTCCCTTTGACCCGGTTTTGAAGATAAACAAGTGATGGTGCAATGCCAGAAGTGAAATGAACAACACAGTTCTTTTGATTGCGTGGCGTTGTTTGAACGTAGCTTTTCTCTTCAGTGTTGGAGATATCGGTTAGCGTCGACAAATTGGTCGACAGATCTAAGACGCAGATTTATACCTAATTCTTCGCTTTTTTTGAAATTATCAAATAAATCGAAGTCCCAGTGTTTTGTCAAAGGAGGAGGTGGGAGGGGGGAGGGGGGAGGAGGCCTGTTAAAACCAGTTAAAACCGGTTATAATGAATCAAAAAGTGCACCTAAATTTACACGCTTTTAAAAAAAAGTAATAATAAGGTTACCATAAAGGATGGCAGTATCAAACATGCAGGAAGAAGTCCTGAACGACTTTTATGGCCCGTCCGCGCAAGCGGGGGCAGCCATAGGTAAGCCGATTTTGGATGAGTTTGTCGTTTAAAAGACAGACTTTCAAGAGTGGAATAATGTTTGGAGAATGGATGTTTATACTGATAATCAATTTAAAAATGACATTGATATATTTTCTGACAACATTATGAAGGAAAGACCTTTGAAGTAATTCACGGTGAAATTCAAAACTTTGGCAGCATCAAAGCAAGTTTTGAGATGCAAGTTGGTTTTGAACGTGAATTTCGTAATGAAGAAGGTCAATGGGAAACGGAAAAACAGAAACACTTCTTCAATGGTGAAACACACATTTTGACTCCTGAAAATTTTGAAACAGAATTTGAAACCCAGAATTCAAGGTGAAATTGCTCAATGGTCGGAAAGAGGTTCTGGCTGGAGAGTTGATGGAGTGACACGTGGTTATCTCAACGTTTCAAGATACCAACCTTTTGCAGGAGGAACATTTATGCCTCTCCCCCCAAAACTGGCAAACAAAAAAGCAATAATTAACGTGAAAAACAAAGACAACGAATGTTTGAAATGGACCTTAAAAGCTGCCATGTTTCCAGTTCAGCAAAATGCAGAAAGACCAAGCAAATATAAAAACATCAATGATGGAATAAATTGGAATGGAATTGATTTTCCAACGCCTGTTAAACAGATTGAAAAACTTAAAAAACAAAACCCATGTCTTGCAATAAACGTTTTTGGTTGGGACGAGATAAAAGAATGCGAGAATGTTCGCAGAGTTTCAAAAAAAGATAAAAAATTCAAAAGAATCAATCTCATGATTTTGCAAAACAATGAAAACATGCACTATTGCTTCATCAAACGGCTGTCAGCATTGTTTCGAGATCAGTCAAAACAACACAACAAAAAACACCTTTGTGAAATGTGTTTGTCTTTGTTCTCGAAAGAATCATCAAAAATACTGCAACGGGGTTAACGAAGTCCCAACAAGAACTGAAATGCCCAAAGAAGGAGAAAACACCTTGAAATTTCAAAACAAATGAAAGCACCTTTTGTTCTTTATGCAGATTTTGAAGCAGTCATAAGAAAACTTCCCGAAAACGGACGCGAAAAAACAAAATGCACGGAGAAAACAAACATGCACGAAGCTTGTGGCTTTGTTTTCACAGTTGTCAGAAGTGACGGAAAACTGATGCAGCCAGTTTGCAAGTACAGTTTGCCAGTTTGCAAGTTTCTCAAATTGCTGTTGGAAGTTGAAAAAGAGTTGTGAGAAAGTTTGAAATTCAAAGAAAAAGACGATAAAAATGGGTCCACTTGATTGGCACATTTTCAACAACGCAGAAAAATGTCATATTTGCACAAAACAAACTTTTGACATATGGACGGGAAAATACGCCAGGCAAAGTCATCGAAGATGTTTTCACAATGAGCAAAAAATTGTCATTCCTGTAACAGATGAGTTTGGCAGATACAAAGATAAAATTGAATTTGACTTTTGGTCGTTTTTGAATAAGGATGAACAGAAACCACTTGATTGGATTGATAAATGGATTCAAAAAAATCAACAAGACTGCTTGTTTTGCGGTGAACCCGAGCTGCAAAAAAACTTCAGAGATGCTGTCATTGAACACTGTCACATTTCAGGAGAATTCCGTGGACCAGCACACGGTAACTGTAACAAAAAGCTGCAAATTAATCCCAAATCAATTCCAATACCTGTTGTTTTCCGCAACTTGAAAGGCTACGATTCGCACCACTAGATGCAAGCGATGGCAGACATTCAAAAGGCCTCAAAATAAAGGCCTCAATTGCATTGCAAACAACATGGAAAAATACATTAATTTAATTTGGGAGGTCTGGTCTTTATTGAAAGTTTCGCATTTCTGTTAAAAAGTTTGGATGCTGTCGTCAAAGCCACCCCAGAAAACAAGCTCAAGATCACGAAAGGTCTTTCCCCAAGAAACCCACAAATTAATCTTATTTTCAAAAAGGGTGTTTATCCACATGAATACGTTGATTCACTTGAAGTGTTCAATGAAACAAGCCTCCCACCGAAAGAAAGTTTCTTCAGCACGCTTTCTGATCAAGGGATTTTAGAAGAAGATTTCGAGCACGCGAACAAGGTTTGGAAAACGTTCGGTTGTAAAACACTGGGGGATTACCACGACCTGTACGTCGCAACCGATGTGGCGCTTCTTGCTGACGTTTTTGAAAATTTCGGAGACATCTGCATGGAAAAGTACGGCCTTGACCCCTCACATTACTACACTTCTCCAGGCCTTTCGTGGGACGCTTTGCTGAAAAAAAAAACAAAGATTGAGCTGGAGCTTTTAACAGACGTCGATATGCACCTTTTCGTTGAAAGGAGGATGCGAAGGGGAATTTCAATGGTCAGCAAGAGGCTTGCGGTGGCAAAAAATCCGCTTGTTGAAGGCTTCGACGAATCCAAACCGACAAAGCACATTTTGTGTTTGGACGCCAACAACCTTTACAGTTGGGCAATGAGCAAACCGCCCTCCGTGTCTGGTTTCAAGTGGAAAGATGGCGTCTGCAAGGAAGAAACTATCGCAAAGAAGGAAAACGAAAACAAGGCTGGATTCTCGAGGTGGACTTGGAATACCCCCGCGAACTCCACAAAGAACATAACAGCCATCCATTCGCGCCCGAAAAAAAGGTTGTGCAGAAAGAGTGGCTGTCTGAATACCAGAAAAAAATGATCGAAGACTTTAACCTGAAACTCCTTAACTGCTAAAAGCTTTTGCTGACTCTTCAAGACAAAAATAACTACGTGGTTCACTACAGAAACCTACAGTTTTATCTGTCTCAAGGAATGAAGCTCAAAAGCTCAAAAGTTCAAAAAAAAGCGGCGAGGAAAAGCGGCGTAGCCAGTAGCAAGAGTTCCGGCACCCGAAAAAAGAAAAACTCGCCTTGTTTTTGCTGCGCGCTTGGCTGGTAGAAATCGGAGAACTTTGGTTCTTTCAGCGGTGTAAGGCGTTGTTCGGGATGTGCTTGGTTGTACAGCTTGAAGGCGTGGTCTGTATTAGTGAAGTTCTGCTTGGCCTGTGCTTTTATCTGCGCATTCGTTTGGATCCAGTCAAGTAGCTGGGTTCGCTGGCGATTGTATTTGGCGTAAGCTGCTTGATAATCCTCGAGGGCCTCGTCGTGGCGCTTTTCTTCGAGCGCAGAATCATCGCCTCCACCAAGCCCCTTGGCGAGATAATTCCCCCCAATGAAAGTCGCCGCATTCAACACCGCCCCACCAATCATGATTGCGATTGTCGCCATTCGTCAAAAGACGATTTGCTATATTTAACTTTTTTTTAATTCGCTGCGCGGATCAAACGTTTGCTGGGAGAATTTTTTGGTCCTCAAGGTACCGTTTGAGCGCAATGCTGCCCGCCATTACACCGGTGAACTGCACATAATTCATTGCGCTGCTGCTTGGGTCGGAAATGAAATTTTCTTGCACAACCTTTTTCGTTACCCGACCAACCCCGGCAACAAGACCGGTTAAAATCGCTGCGTCCGTAATTGTTTTGACAAGCTTGTTGCCCGACATGGTTTATTGCAAGCGGCAAAAGTTTAAATGAAATTAATTCGCGGGCTGACTTTCTTGCTTGCAAATTTGATTTAATTCATCAATCTTTTCAAGAATCTTATCTAATTTCTCATCAATTTCTTCATGCTCTTCTTCTTCATCATCCTCTGTTTCATAATTATCTTCTTCTTCATTTTCAAAAGAAGCTTTCAGAAGATCGTTTATTACTTCAAAGGCCTGTTCATTAAGATAAACCATAAACAAAGTAATACCAAAAGCTCCTGTGGCGGAGAAAAGTGCTTTCGAAACATTGAACATCACCATTTTGATATATACCATACCACAAGTATTCAATTAATCCATTTTTCTTAATCCAACTTTTGTTGTTGCAGAACTTGTTAAATTTTTAACAGGAGGGGCAACAAAATTTTCTTCCACCACATGCCCAGTTTCTTGCTCATTGGTAGGAGTTTGATTGTAGGTGAAAGCTGTTTTGGCCGTTTTAAATCCTGCATTGAGCTCTTCGCGTTTGTAGTAAATCCCGATCAACGAGACTATAATACTTCCTACCATGAGCCATTGGGTTGTGCTAAGTCCAGGGGTGATGAACTTCGCCCGCGGTCTTCATCTTCGGGGGACCTTTCAGGAGTTAGGGGTTCGCGTTGCGTGGCTTTTTTCGCTTTGCCGTTCCCGCCCCTAGGCGGGAGTTCGCGATTATGATAGCAGCCTCAGCCGCAGTTTTTTTTGTGCTTCGCGGGCCTGTTGGGTTTTTCGGCGACCAATTTGTCCGCAGCCACCCGCTTGGGATTTTTCACTCGGGTTTTTTCTTGACGGGAGGCGGGCTTGGGTTTGTCGCCTGTTGTAAAATATCTTTCTGAGCCGATGGCGTAATTTGCTTTTCCAGCTCATTAGCTGGGGTTGGGCTCGGGTTTGGTGTTTCAGACATTTGCTCCGTCATTTCCGGATATATTATTTATTCAAAAGAAATTTTTTTGAACAAAAAGCTTAGCATTTGTTAACCGCGCAGTCGTCAAGAATAATCAGGGTGTTGGTCCCAGCGCGAACGCAATTTTAGCGATTTTCAACCACCTCATGCTGCTCGCAAATCACAATTTCCATTCGCGGATCCCTTTCGCCGATTCGGTGGAAGGTCTTGTTGTGTGCGAACGTCGGGCAGATCAGCACTATGAAGTCAAACTTCCCGGGGAATGGCCCGTAGAGCTGGTCCACGACGAACTGGGATTTGCCCGAATTTGTCGGGCCGATAACCAAGGCGTTCAAAGGAATGTTGGCTGGGTTCATTATTGTTCTTGAACAGTTATGCTACAGGAGGAAAACTTTCAAAACATGACAGAATCTAATTGATTTCCCTGAATGTTCATTTGCGCGTCGCTGATTGTGAAGACGTGACAGTTAATGTTTCCAGAGCCGCTGGCTGTCCGCTCGAGCTCAAGCTGAACCCCGTCTTGTGTGTTCACAAGGCGCCTCCCGCTGCCATGCATGTTGTGGTTTGGCATTGACCTCAAATCAATCAGCACCCAAACCTGTCACCGGTGTAAAACTTTGTCATATTCATGTAATAATAATAATAATAATAATAATAATAATAATAATAATAATAATAACAGCATTTATTTAATCACGATTAAAAATTCAGCAAAGCTGATGTGGTCGTGTACAATAAATTAAACCTCCTAAACTAATCACAATAAAACTAATATAAGAATTCTACGTATTTACAAGATATGTGGCTGAAAAGTACTCTTGAGTGACTTTTTAAAAAGGGCATTCCACCGAATAATTGACTTGTATGAACATGATTTCTTGATCATATCAGTCCTAGGCCTGGGTAACTTGAAGGTCATTTTCCTCCTGAAATCGTAGCTACTTACATACTTTACAAAAAGACAGTTCATAGGACATGGTAAAAGATGATAATAAGCCTCATGCGCTAAAATTAATAATCGTTTCTCATACATAGTCTCCAAGGTATTCCATTTTGCTGCGGCAAGAACCTCCTTGCTTGGCGTACACCAATCTAAGTTAAATATTATTTTTGCCGCTCTGACATGTATGGATTCCAGGTTTGAGAAAAACGTTTGACCACAAGAGCCCCAAACCAACATACCATACGTAACAGGGGGCAGAATAACCCCAAAATAGAAATCAGTTCTCGCCTGTCTAGGCAGGAAGTACAGTGATTTAAGTAAGTTCAGCTTCTGCGTAAACGACTTCGCTAGTTCCGATACATGATGATCCCATTTAAGAGCGTTGTCTATCTGGACACCTAAGCATCTTGTAGAAACCACCTCCTCGATAACATAATCACCCATCTTAATCGCTTGCTTTGGCCCAGTCAGTTGCCCGCGTCCACTGAGCAGCATATATTCCGTCTTGGTAGGATGGGGAGTGAGACAATTCTCACAACACCATGTATATAACCTTGCTATGACTTCATTTAACTTGGAAGCCACCAGATCAAAAGTAAGAACCGAGACATAAACGGTGGTATCGTCTGCGTAGATGTGAAGCTGTGGGTCGCCATCTACTCCCTCAGTGATATCGGGCAGGTCATTACAGAAAAGGGAAAACAGGGTGGGGCCCAGCACCGACCCTTGTGGTACACCTAAAGTAACTGGCATAGCCTGAGATTGACACCCATTAATTGCTGTTACTTGTGTTCTTCAAGAGAGATAATCTTTTATCCAACACCATAAATCCCCAGCCACACCGAGACTCTGAAGTTTTCGGAGCAAAATGGAGTGGGGAATCGCATCAAATGCCTTACGAAAGTCAACGAATATCACACCTACAACATATTTCTTGTCGAGCGCTCGTCTCCAGTCATCCGTTATCTTCACTAGCAACAGCTCGGTGGAATGACCTTTTTTGTACGCCCACTGATGAGAGTTTCCAAGTCCCTGTCCAGTGACGTGCTTGTTAATAGTTGACGCCACGACAGACTCCATCAATTTTCCTGGCACACTTAGAAGCGAAATAGGTCTGTAATTATGCTTATCAGTTTCATCGTCACATTTATAGAGAGCTGAAATTTTTGCAGCCTTCCATGTAGCCGGTGCAGTGTTGCAGGTGGCGCTTGTATTAAATACAGACAACAAGGATGGAATAATTGAGTCACCAGCAAACTTTCGGGTCCCGCGGCTTTATCGGCTTTCAATTTAGCCATCGAGCTAACAATACCCTCATATGATAGATTTATGTTCATAACACAAGGCGCGATGGTAGAAACATGAACATTGCTATGAGCCAAATTGGTATTTGGCAATTCGTTGGCCAGTTTTGCGCCAATAGTTGAGAAATGCCCATTAAGTATGTTGGCCTTATCCAGGTCAGAGGTAACAACTTTTCCATCCGCATTTCTGATCCCTAATATCGGGAGAACTAATTTGCCGTTTGTCGCATTTCTTACCAGTCTCCAGTAGGATTTACAATCCTTCACTTCATTAAACAGTTCCAAATAGTACTTGCTCTTAGAGAGCCTCACTTCCATGGTCACTCTATTCCGCAGCTCCCGATACTCAGCCCACAGATTTGGATCACCCAGACGTTGTGCCTTTTTAAGCGTTTTAAAACGTTTATTCATCAAATGCCGTATTTGCGGTGTTATCCAAGGTACCGAGACGCTCCTAACTTTAACTTCCCTGTAAGGCGCGTGCAACTGACAGATATCTTTCAATATGTGTGACCACGCCCAATAGCAATCGTCCGGATCATCAAACACGGAACAGACTGACCACGGCGCATTTTCGATATCCTTCACAAAAGCTGTTTGGTCAAATCTTTTGAAAGTGCGGGCCCTGACTATTTTGGGGGACAAATATGGTTCGCAATGTAAATTAAACAGCCACCTCAATCTTGTCCCGTATTTCTGTCCCTTCTAACGATCTTATAGTTGTCCACATGTAATTGCTTGTCCGATATGCTCTCATCCAAGAAGGTTTCAGTTATTGCTAAAATGTCAAAACGACACACTTTAAGCAATAGTTTGATTTCATCCATCTTATTTCTCAAGCCTCGAACATTCAATTGTGCTACACTGAAGTTATTCGAGCCACGGTTGATTTCACTCGCAAAGTTCAATAAATAATCCTCACCTTGCGTAGATATGCCTTGCCATCCAGGGTTTAATTCAACATCACCAGAAAGTAAAAGTATCTGTCTAGTAGCCACCGAGTTTGCATAGTACGAAGCTCTGCCTGAACTCCAGAAACACTTGAATCTGCAAAAACTACCAGAAGCCGCCGGCTTGAAGTTGAAGTCGCCACCAAAAGTCCGGAGACAAATAACACCCTCAATTTCGGAATTTAGCGTTTCTGGTACAAAAATAGCAATGTGCCGATGAGGAGGATACTTAGCTGCATTACGGATGATATTTAGATGCGTTAAAACAAAGCCTAAAAGTAGAAAACATCTTGCAGCCTTGGAGCTATGGCAAAGCGTGACCGCCATGCTTGACTTGACACACGCCTCCCACACTCTACGTTTCGGTGCCCAAGCTGAACAAGCACGAAGTCCTTGTGCCCGGCTCGCTCTCCCTGCTGTTCGACATAGACTTGGCCGGGGGTCACGCCAACAACTTCCTCGTGCAAAACGTCTCGCGGGCGCGAGATGTGCTGGGTTTTGTTTCGCTTCTTCATGAAAAAGCCGCTGATCTCCTCCCAAATGTCCTGGGCTGTGATTCCATCGTTGTAAAGTTTACTGGGGGATCCATTTACCGTGACTTTGACTTTCGTCAGGTCGGGTTTGAAAAAGTTTTCTGAGTCCTGGTTCCTGCGGTATAAGGTTCGATAAAGATGAGAATAATCCCTTTCAAGGACCTCCTCTGGGGGTTGACCTTGATGTTCAACTTCGTTTCAGACCCCTTTGCAAATTCGACAATCTTCTCCTTATGCACATGGTCGTACAAGAACTCTTTCCCATAGGTGTAAACGCTCTGCGCCTCGTTTGCCAAAGACTCGCTCCGGATCATCTCGTACTCGAGCTGGATGTTTTTAAGCTTGTATTTAAGTTTCGTTGTATCCGAGCCTTTCACAACATTCGAAGCTTGTGCTAGCGTCAGATCGAACTCAAGGTCGTTGTAAAGGGCTTGGGGATAGAACACACCATGGTCGGTCAAAATCTGGTGGTCGAGACAGATCCGGTACTTTTTCTTGTAAATCGTTTCCAGCTTGTTTTCCGCAGCAACACCTGAGGTTGTCTTGTCCCCCGCGCCCGAGCGGATCTTGTTCAGGTTCTCGCTCTGGATGCCCTCGAGAAGAATATTGTCCCGCTCCTCCTGGGAAAGAAAAAGGTCTTCCCAGATTTTGAAAATGTCGTATCCGTCCGTGTCCTGCAAAGTGTGCCCCTCATACTTTACAACCAGCTTGTCGATCAGCGCTCGCGAGACGTTTTGCACGAGGAAGTTGTTGGCGTGACCCCCGGCCAAGTCTATGTCGAACAGCAGGGAGAGCGAGCCGGGCACAAGGACTTCGTGCTTGTTCAGCTTGGGCACCGAAACGTAGAGTGTCTCGACGGGGCTGGCCTCGCTTGGCTTAAACGTTATGCGCTTTACGGCGCGCTCGGCTTTCATGGCCCCAAGGGTTTTCTTGCTGTGTGTCGACAGAAGGTTTGACTGCACAGACATATTACCTGAAAGGTAGTAACTGTTCACGAACAATTATGCTGTGCCGAATTTTTATCTTCAATTAAAAAATTAATTGTTGGATAAATATCTGTTGCATTTTCTCTGCATATTAGCAAAAGATGGCAGAAGGTGGGGGAGACTTTGGAATTGAGCAGCCCGATCTTGACAACAAACTTGATCATGATGATGATGATGAGGAGGAGGTGGATACAACCCGCCCCTTTCGACCAAGAGCCGCATCCACGCCATACGGGGCAGAGCATGAGCAGATAGAAATTCAAACAATGCAAGAGGAACACAGCGAGCTGCCAGACACGTCTTTTGATGAAGACATACCTTTACTTAGTGGTTTCATTCATGAGGATGACAAGCCAGCGTTGCTTGAAAAGGCTTAAGCCTGGATAAGAATGCTGCGAAACAAGGCAAACTTTGCACGAATGCTTCCAATCGGATTTAGCAAGAAGCCTGGAAATGAGAATACAGTTGTTTCATTTGGTCCAAAAGGCGGTGAAACTCAAGTTTTCAAAAAAAGATTTTAGTGGCCTTATGGCGGACTAAAAAATTCCTGAGAAGCCCTTGGACCAACAGCCGAATATGAAATTTCTCAATATGGCCAAGAAATGAGACAAAACAGGCAGAGTTTGCGAGAAGCGGAAAAACAACTCAAAGAGGCGGAGAAAATCAACACGCAAAAAGAAGCGGCCGCGCAAATAGTGAAAAGAATAAGAATCGAGTGAACCCAAGCCAAAATTGATCAACTAGGGTCAAATGTTGAAAACGAATCAGAATTGCGCGAGCTGCGGCAGCGGATCAAAAACTATAAAATTGATTTTGAAAACACGAAAAAAGAGGTGGTTGCCCTTGAAAAACAAGCAAAGCAAAAATCAAGAGAACAAACAAGGGTTGATCAACTGAGTGCAAGACTCACGGCCAAAGAAAGAGAGAAAAATGCTCTCGAAGAAGGTCTCAACAGCACAAAACCCCTCGATGACCTGCGGGAACAAGAAGCTGAGATTTAAAAGAAAATTGACGAAGATCAAGCAATAATCGATGACCCAGATGCCTCACCTTCTGAAAAAGAGACTGCACAAGAAAAGGTGGAGAAAAACCAACAAGAACTCGCGCGTTTGCAAACGCAGATTGCGGAAAGAGGAAGAGCTCTCCCCCTTCGCGAAAGGATCAAAGAGATATTCAAAAAATATGGCGTGACCTTGACAGCAATTGTTCTTGCCGCAGGCGTCACAATTGGTGCTGTGATTGGCTTGATTACGAACTCTTTGAAAGCTCTCGGCAAAGGGGTGGGGAACAGGCTGTCAAAACAGATCGTCAAAAAAACAGCTTCTCTTCTGCCCGGCCTGATCGGCTCGATAGTTTCTTTCCTTTTCAAAACCGTTGGGCAGGCAATCGGTTTTCTTGCCGAGCACACATGGCTGATAATTCTGGCCGTAGTTGCTTTGTGGTTGAAAGGTATGTCAAGAAAAACAAGTAATCACCGCCGGGTTGAAAGTGAAACAAATACAATCCGCTATCAAAACAGCCCCCACCCCGATGAGAATTCGTGTTCCGCATCAGAAACGGCCGGTGGTGTTGGTTCTTCTATATCTGATTGTGATGATGGTATTGGTAGTGATGATGATTTTATTGGTGGTGGTGGTGTTTTTTTGGCCCCTGTGTTTTGTGCTTCGATTGCGGCCTTGTGAATTGGGTTGGAAGGGTGGCTGTTGGCAACCTTTACCTTTGAAGGCCCGCCCGCCATCAGGTTAAGGGCAGCTTTTTTGTGACTAGGTTCACGTCGTTATTTATCCCAAGCTTCATTCCAGGCCCGGCTTGTTTGAGATGGTTGTTGTAACTCACAATGCTTCGTGGATTGATTATCATGTGCCCCGGCATGAGCCATGCGCCCGGACAAACCGCGAGATTTAGTCTGACCTTTGCCTGATCCACGGCCAACTGATAACGTTGTACGCTCTTTGACAAGTCTGGCTGCCTTACCGCATCTTCACTCAAAACAAGGAATTCTATTTGTGCTTTCTGGGCTCGACCCCCGTCTCCTGACATTAACTTGGGCCCCCAAAACACAGTAAACAAAAGCCTCGGTCGAGTGGTTTATTCTTACTAAGCCCGCTTTTGTGAGGCCATTTGCTTCATTGGGGCAAAACCAATTAGCCTGCCTCTCGGCAACACTATCTGGTTTGATATATAAAATTTTGGTTCCAGAACCTCCATCATCATTGAACTTGGCGCTACCTGGGTATGTTCCAATCACTTTCGCTGGTCCGCGGTATGTTACCCAAATCCAAACACTTCCCAGCCCATGATTCTCACCCATTGTAAAACGAAAATCGCTTGCTGGGTTAATTCCAAACTCATTACAAATTCTTTTGTATGAAGCTACACCATACTCGTTATTTGTTTAACTGAAATTCGGATCGTCGGGCAAAGAGCTTATGCTTTGAATCTCACCCATCTCGCCTGATAGTAAAATAAACGTGGAACTGGTAGAAAGCTCTCACCTGGGGTGGTAAACTGAGAGTTGAATAATCTTCATCAAAAATCTCACGACTAATGCCACAGCCTGTTGTCGCGCACTAAACGGCGAAATTAAGCTGTTGAGACCAGTAGTTCATATTTGGGCCTGCTAACCATCTTCTTGACTCTTTTCCTGAACGGTGGGTCAGAAGGGTTCGTTTGAATATATCTCTGAATTTCGTTGTGAAATGTTGGTCTGGGGTTACATAAATATCGATTGAGTTGCTGAAAATTTTTTGCAAACTATTCTGGGTTGATTCGTGAAATTGAATAGATGGGATTGGCAAACTTGAAAATTTCAAACCGTTTTTCATCAGCTGATGTGGAAAACCGCCATAGTTTTCCAATCCCAGACCTTTTTTCATTGCTTCAGGCCAATACTTTTTGTCTGAACCTGAAACACTTTTTTGATAACCATCGGGGCCCGCTCTGAAATAAATTCTAGCTCTTGCCTTGTGTCGTCGGCAAAGTCGGTTTGTGCGGAAAATTTGCTTTTGTCAGCATAAGGAAATTTCGCTAAAAAAATCGGCCCAGGCCTTTTCCTCAGCTGCTTGTTGAGTCTTTTTGGCTTCTGGTGATTGCAACCATTTCCATAAAGCCTCCATCTTTCTTTGCAATTACCTTTTTTGGTAGTCTGCTATTTTCAATTGGATATAAATGTATGACTTAAATAGAAATTTTCAGGCATAATGATTGCGCTCACAATTGTCACTACAGACAACCCTTGCACCATCTATTTTGACGAGCCGCTTCCGAAAGCCGATTGTGTCGGGCTTATTTCCTGCTCGCTTTGCAATTCGTGGCTCAATGTGAAAAGCTCTGGGTTAATTTCATTGTTGAATAATCGGGGTATAATTACTTCTCTGAAAAGGTTTCCTCCAGGTAATTACACCCCCAAAGGTCTTGCAAAAACCTTAAATCCAGTTTTTGCAGAACTCGGCACTAAACTAACTTCCGGTGTGAATAACCCCTCTGGTATCTTGGCAATAAAAAATCCTGAAAACAACATCGTAAGTTTTCCCCTAATTTATTCGATTTTCCTAATATTCCCCAACTCATTACTTCGAATGTGTTTATTTCAGAGCTCAACAGTCCAAGTGTCTTCTTTGTATACTGCGATTTGGTGGATCCAGCTCAAAATTTGTTGACTGTAAAAAAATCAGCCCTGCTTGCAAAATTTGATATCCGAGGGAAGGGTTTAGAAAAGGTCAACTATCAAATGGCAAATGAGGCATACTTTCGTGCAGCTTCAACCAGCAGTGGTGTGAGCAGTGTCACTATTTCAGTCAAAGATGAAGATGGGGAGCTGTTCGAATTCCGAGGCCAAAAACTTTATTTTGAATTGTTGGTAATCTGAAAAATAAATCTTAATACAATGGTTGTTGTCACTAGTGTAACAACAGACAACCCCTGCACAGTCTGTTTTGACGAGCCAATCCATAAAGCTTATTATGTTGGGCTCATTTCCTGCTCGCATTACTCTTGGCACAACTTGAAAAAGGGATCAAGACAGGGGCACCCAACGATCAAAATCAACCAAAAGCTATAGAAAGGCATTTTTTGGGTGCCTTATGGTGTTTGAAGACTGTTCAAAGTGATGTTTTCATAAGCTAGAAGAAATTCATCTGTTCGGATTCCCTAGCTGAAATTTTAATTGCCCGGAAATTTTAGGGAACAAAATCTTCCTTTGAGAAAATGCAAGCTGAAATGAACTTTCCACGAACTTTCTAGAGAAATATTTTCTTTCCGAAAATGCTACCTGACCTTTTTGACAGTCAAAAACAGCAATTACGACCTTTTCGAAAACTTCAGGGGCTATGATTTCCCAATTTCGAATCTTTCAGGCCACGTTTTAGTTACGAAAATCCGAGTGCACTCTTAATCGACGCCGAAAGTGCAAGGCGAATTACCCTCCACCGAACAGATATCTACCGAAACTTATCGTTGGGTGCGTTGGATCAAGAGTTGCACTGGTAGATAAGTTCTTAAATAATGTCGTTGAAGATTCTTTTCCTTCTGGTCATTACACATTCAAAAATTTAGCAGGAGATTTTGAAAATCTTTCAAGTGGAAATACAAAAGTAAGAACTGAACTTAATGGTCCTTCTGGATTGTTAGTTAGTACACCCCCGCCTGAGCATTCTTTACGTCTAAGTCAGCCATTATTAAATTTTCTTGGTGCAAGTACCCTTAATAGCTCATCAGTTATTTCCGGGTAGTTCCTTATGTCCTGTCGCTGCATATCGCCGTATGATTGAGTTGATTCCCGCTCACCGCTCCTGCCCGGTTTTTCTTTTACCGAGTCCATCGCATGTCGCGCCCCTTACCAAGCGCCGTTTTGTTTTTCTTTTTCGCAAGTGTTTATCCGATGCGGGCATTTCGCACGCCGATAGTTTCCGCGGTCACTCCTTTCGGCGAGGAGCGGCCACGTGGGCTTTCAATTGCGGTGTACCGGGGAGCTTATTCAGTTATATGGCGATTAGTCCAGTGACTCATATAAGCTTTATTTAGAATTTAGCTTAGAAGCTAAGCTCGCTCTCGCCAGTCGCTTTCGTTCTGACATCGGTTCCTTGCCAGGCTAGTTCTAGTTACTGTTTTTCTTTTATCTTGTGCCGCGCAGTTTGTTTTGGCCGAGTTTGGTGGCAGAGAGATTTATTTCGCTTTTTTGTTCAGGACTGTTTATGTCTTTTTGTTTCTAGGAAATAAACTTCTTTCTTGGCCAAAAACAGACTGTGTTGTTGCTGTGTTGTGGGCGGGAGAAATTTTTCCCCCTTTGGGCGCTCTTGACCAAAGGGATTAATTGCTAACCGCACGCGACACACCCTTTTACTATTATCTTATTTGTCTCTGTATTAGGTTTCAGTTTCGTTATAGCTCTAGTAGCGTGGACAGTGTTTTCTAGTCGCGTTGTTTTTCCCACCCACCAGTTTTTTCTTTAGGTCTCTTCAGGTGAGGTGGCAGAGAGGTTTATTTCTCTTTCTTGTTCAGGACTGTTTACGTCTTTTTGTTTCTAGGAAATAAACTTCTTTCTTGGCCAAAAACAGACTGTGTTGTTGCTGTGTTGTGGGCGGGAGGAATTTGGGTGTTTGATGCGTTTTCCCATGTAAATGGTAAACAGCCAGTAGGACCCCCACGTCAAGCCCACAGCCGATGAATGACATTGGGACTGGACACAAGATGGACAGCGTACTTCGTTTCCGCTTTAATTCGATTCGGTCGAAGTTCAGTAAAGCAGAAGGAAGTTTACAGCAAATTCTTGGTTTCTAGATTCTAAATGCACGGTGAAAACACACAGCAAAGAGTGGGAGACGATTAAATGTAAGTAGTTGTTGTTTGCCTTTCGATAATTAAGAAATTTATGATGACTCTGTCCCTGCAAATGAATTTTGCATCGACTGTATACATGCATTGATTACAGTTCACGGATGCATGTTGGTTTGTATGTTTCGATTGCGACAGTTAGATTACACCTTGCTGGTTTCAAGATCTATTAATTGTTTTAGCAAAGTCCTCCATTAAATTGAAGAGAAACAAAAGAGCATTTAAAGCGATTAGAGACTCGGTACGGTAATTTTCGTTTATTTGTCACTACGCCCGGTTTGCCGTCGTCCGACATATCTAAACTCCTTTCAGGACGCATTCATTAACCACATGCTTGAGGGAGGCTCATAAACACATCCTACGTAGGGACAACTTAAAAGACAATTCTGCTGATCAAGGAGCCAATTAAATGCTACAATACAAGCCAGCACCTAGCTTTTAGTTCAGGGGTGTGCAATCGATGCCGAACAGGGGTTTCATTTTCATTTGACGATTTTTTTAATGCGCTATGGACTCTGTAGCTTTTCTTTATGTAAACGTGATTTTCGATCCACGCAAAGGAAACAAATGATCGAAGACGGCGCTATCAGTGTCCGGTTTCTGCTTGAGAAGGTTTACGACACTCCACAGACTCCAGATACATCCTTATTACAAACGAAGCGAAACCGCTCCTGTGGAACCAAATGCTGACACAGATGACATTGCATGGTTGAACTTAACAGCGTCTAACACAGAAAAGTGCTTGTGTGGGCCGGGTGTGTTTTTAATTCTTCTATCACTGAATATTTAAAATTTCAAGTTGACATGAATTTAGAAACAAAGAAACCACTCAGTAGTTTTGCAAATACTGGGATCAGGCAGCGGTCGGAGTCCCCATGATGATCAATGATGAGCGAGAATTCCGGCAGTCATAAGACAGCAAACAAACAAAAATGGCATAATGTGTTTGCTCCTAAACAGACGCATTTCCCTAAGATTAATTTGAACTACGTAGTTCCGTCACATGATATTAATAACACGAGTTGACCTTTGCACATACAGTATTTCCTCGAATAAGCGCCCACGCGGCTGTAATAAGCGCTCTCCCCCGAATAAGAGCCCACCCCTCGGCCAAAATTGCAAATAGCGCCCCTTCGAATAAGCACCCCCTCCCCTCCCCCTCACTTTCTTAAAAAGCAGGGATACAAGAATTGTTTAGGCTTCAACTGCACCGAGATCAGTACATGTAAGAGAACAGTTCATTTCCTGTTAAGTCAGTTCCAGTGTTTTCTATGTGCTTGCAGAGTTCCTTTTTGTGCATTAGCGAAAATAAAGTTATAGTTTGTTGAAAGAAAAACTTAACGATAAGCTCCCCCCTTGATTAAGCGCCCTCCCTTTTGGCCGAAATTTTAAATAAGCACCTGAGCGCTTATTCGAGGAAGTACGGTGACTATAGTCGCCATCGTTGGCTTTTCAATATGCAAAAATAAAGTGTAGAGAAGAAAATGGAGAGCTGTGACCTTGCTTCGATTTATACCCTGTAAACAACCAATTATTCAACAGTTTAATGTTAGAATAATGTTTAGCGAAAGAGCTGAAAAGTAAATACCGTTTCATTATGTATAATTATAAGGTGTCTAACTAATTGCCAAGGGAACATCAGTAGATGCCTGCATTCCCTGATCCAAATATAAATGCTCTCAAACATCCCAGAGATCTCTATCATAACATTTTCTTCATTATAGCGTGACAAGCACAAAGGAAAGTCACGCTTGTATCAGCCCTAAATTACCCTGCAAGGAGAGGCTAAGCCCTAAATGTAATAGCCTGCAGAACGAAAAAACGCCTAGCGCTTGCCTTCACTCGCCTGAAAACGCAAAAATATAACGCCTGTTCTGTATGCTATAAATGTAATAACAGAATGTAGTACCTACGATAAATGTATACACTAGGATTGAGAATCATTTATAAGGTGTGTACATACATTGAGGGTTAAACTATCCCATATTTACTAAATATGTCGTAGGGTTCTGAAGAAGGGTTGCTAGTGTTTGAGGTTTCATGTTTTTGCTAACAGACGAGCTATGTTTGCTTAAAACACACTCAAGAATATTGAGAATTTACAATTGCGCAAGTAGTCTTTCCCTCCTTCTGTGACAAAAGCGACTCTCGAAAAATTTATAAGGTTAGCGATTTCCATCGATGTTGTAGTTTTCTTTTATTGATGCAATTAACCAGCAGTTACCAAACTCCATCATGAACCGTAATGTTGCGCAATTCAACTGAAAGTCTGATATATTCGACTTCCAATCTATTTTTTCTGTTGTTTAAGAAAATTAATAGTATTTCATTCCTCTGAATAAAGCCCTGGTCAAACGGCGCATGATAGTCGATGATAGGTGAAAAGTCCTAAACTATCATCAACAACTATCACGCGCGTGGTCAAACGGCAAAAACTATCGTGGTTCAAAGTGAATGTGATAGTTAACAATTATTCTACGAGGGCGCGCTGGATATGAAGTGATAAATAACCAACGAGGCGTGTAGCGCCGAGTTGGTTATAATCATTTCATATCCAGCAATCCGAGCAGCATATCCGAGTAGAATAATTGTTTTATTAAAAACTCTATGACACATAATTGAGATTCTGAACAAAAAAAAGTGGAAGAGAGAAACTCGGAGAAAGAGAAAACCGAAAAAAGGAAACATTTGTCCATCACATGACTAAAAAAAAAGGGCGTGAAAACATATTGGTGTGTTGCAACCTTTCCGAGCAAAGTTGAATGAATTCAATGAAACTGTCCGAGAACAACGTTGAAGCTTAAGTTTAGGGTGCTTTTTGGAAAAAGTGCAGAGTTTATTTGCTCTGAATGGTTGTAAATGGTCAGTAGTTTGCTAAAAAAAGTATTCAATCATTGCTCAAAGAGGGTGGAACGGCTTTTACGTAGATGAACGAGCCGAAGGAAGCGAATTTGTAATACATCAAAACAACAGCGCCGTGGCGAATTTCATCAAAATGAAGACACAATTTCAATTTATTTTGATGGACTGGAACATTGTCTCACCAGACCTGGTCGGAAAGTCGGAAACAAGATATATGAGAGATAAGAAAGACAAATGTCCAGGTTATGCTTCAAGAAATGGCTTATAGAAATTTGTCTCGATGCGTGGAACAAAACTAAAACTGGAACCGCGGCCGAACAGAATAACAAAAACAACAAGAACGGTGATTCTTCTCATTTTTTAACAAAACATCGTAGCTGTAAGCGGAAAGTTTGAAGTTGGTGATTGATACACTGCATCGAGTCCAGGTCAGAACATTTTTAAGGTTGTTCCAAAAACGCGGAGTGCGGAGTGTGGAGTGTGGAGTGCGGAGTCATCAAAAAAAAAAAAAGAAAAAGAAAAAGAAAAGAAAAGAAAAAAAAGAGAAATGGCAAAAATGGGAAACTGAGAAGAAATATTAACAACAGACTAAATAAAAATGATGTAAATACAGACGGGTACAAAAATACCATATAAAATACAAATAGGAAATTGAATATTTTACTCTGACTAAGAACCCAAATAATTGGAATAAGAAATAAATGAAAATCAATAAAAACGATAACATTTTGCGATCCGTAATGTATACAAGGTTTCTGTGGGTTATTCTTTTTTCCAGAGTTTTAATTATTGATTTCATTTCTGATGCACTGTTTTTCACAACTTGCGTTCGTAGCGATTGTTATCTCCGCAGTACATGACATAAAATTCTTGCAAGTTATATGGAAGAGCAGCCATATATTTATATTGTGCACTGTACCTCAAAACAGTAACACAAAGCCTTAGGGTGTCCAACGACAACGCCCTGTTAAAAGAAAACAATGTACTGAGAAATGGCGTTAAGAATACAGTGTTCTTTTTAAGCAACGTCACTTAGCGGAAACGTGTTCAATACATACGGCATAACGGGGGGTGATACCTTGAATGCAAACGTTGTACATCACCAACTTACCGACGATTACTGAAACCTCGACCGCGTTAATTAGCCATTAAAATATAATCATAGAGATTTGTATCAGCGAAAAAAGTTGCGATGCGATTCAAGAATTATCGACTTATGCGCGTCGGAGTACGCTTAGGGACACTAGAGTACCTTTCTCGAGTTCCTCAGAAGATAGGAGAGAGTCTCACTACCATTAAATTTTAGTTGCAATTGAAAGCAGGGACTTGTATCACCAGGATTAGTATCTTTTCGGTTAAATAAGGCTCATCACCATTTCCTTTCGCTACGGAGGATCATTGTTGATTATTACAGCATGAATGACAAGATATCAAAATTCACGTTCATCAACAAAACTATTTCTTCCGTATGCAAGGCATATTTTCTCGTAATTGTGCCTTTTAAGCGGTACTGAGGAAGTGATAACAGACGTAGTAAAGAATGTTATAAGTGAAAACAAACGAAATGAGATGCTGTGATGTTTCAAAATAAATCGCCAAGTGCCTTATTAATTATTATGTGCTAATAATAGTGCGCCGTTTTATCTTCGTGTAGACTGCTTGCAGTCGGTTTTTCTCTCGAATTTCTCTCTTGAACTCTCTTGCTCACCGGAAAAAAAAAGTGGGTCGAGAAGGATTGGGACGAGACAGGCGGCGCGCGCGAAGAAGACAGACTGCGGACTTTTCTGTTTTAGGGACGGACCATTAGAAATAACCGGAGGGTGGGGGGGGGGGGGGTGAAAACTTTTTGGTGCATGAATTTTTTTTAAGCCTACTTGTCTGCAGGATTTTTTTTCCTGAGGCACAAGCTTTGCACGATTTTTTTCCTCCCCGCACATTTCTTCCTTTGTAACTAATCTATGATTTACATACGATTTATATCATAATATAATGTCTAAGAGAATCACGTATCATATACGATATGATTGTCATATATTCATATAACTTCACAATCAGGTATTTATAGTTTACCACTTAGTTTCTTTTTGTCATGTGTGTTCAGTAATCAATCACAGATGATGTTAAAATGTGTTTTGGCACATGAGATGCAGGCATTTTGGTGTCTTCTGTGATCTACAGCATGGTAGAAATGCATGAAACCCCAAATAGAAACTCGAAAAAAATCCGAGTTCCAGATGGGATTTGAACCCACGACTCTCGCGATCTAGACGGACGCTCTAACTACTGAGCTACTGGAGACTCTATGGTGAGCAAGGGTGATCTATCACCGAAAAGACCTACTCAAGGCACAAAGGAATCTTACTTATTTGTCTAATTCAATATGCAATGAACAGTAAAAAATAAAATAAAAAAAAATAAAAAAAATAAAAATCGGCAAACTTGCCTTGTAGCACGCTTCCCATAGCAGA